>CM065924.1:3025835-3465835 GCA_033439105.1 Magallana nippona | reverse complement strand
CTATCAAATCTAAAGGTTTGTTCAAAACAATTGTAACTTCTCAAATTAAACATAATCAGTTTTAAATTGAGAAAAATTATGTTTTTACTATAATACATGTATGTGATACGTGAAGTTTAATAGTGTAAAATCAATTGGTATTTGATATGTCTTCCGTGATATTGTCTATAGAACTTGGACTTTCGACTTCGATGGACTATGTTGTTTGCTCATCAAAAACAAGCCGTCAAATTTTGACATCCTTTCTTTTAATTAGTTAGGATAAGCTCATTAATATTCATAATTAGAGTGTCATAGACTGTCAAAATCGGACCCCTCCCCCCCCCCCCCCCCCCAAAAAAAACCCACAAAAAAAACAAAAAAAAACACAAACAAACAAACAAAACAACCAAAACCTGCTCTGTTGTGTAAAATTGACAATGTACACCCCGGGATGAAGTCGAACAAGTGTCTTTGCGCTCAATTTAGTCGTATCTATAAGCCAATGACGGGACAGTTAACTGTTGGGTGCGCTCGACTGGGCAGTTCCGGAACCGCTCTAAATTACAGTCAGGACAATTCCAGCTGTTCCAGAATGAAATAGAATTGGAAGATTGCGGCACGAAACACGATTTTAGATGAAGTGATGTATGATGATGATGATAGCAGTCTGCATGGAAATTCAAACTTCAATTAATTTACTGATTTTTCGGCCTTTGCCTAAATTATTTTGGTCAACAAAACAACTTTAGAATGTGTCTATGAACAGTCCGATGAATTTTTTTTTTTCTTTTCAGCAAAAGAAATTTTTAATTTTAATCAAATTCAAAATGAATATTTCTTAACTGGAAATTGTTTTATTTCTTTGTGTACATTTATGCCCGTCAAATATGTCCACTGAAGGAAACGTCATTATATATCGTAAGCAAGAGTGAATGAGATAAATTGTCTTCTGCTTTTCCACCAGTTTGATTCCATCTGCACCACTCATCTGGCGGGAACAGTTCCGACAGCGTCAGAACAACGATTCCGATCCGCTCGTCCGGAATTCCGTTGATTTTCCCTGGAGAAACAGCTAATGGAGTACAACCATGAGTAGTAGATCCAGCCTTTATCTGATTGGAGTCCGACACGCACTGCCCAAAGTCCAAGCTGTTTTTAAAACAGCTGTTAGATTATTTTATATTAAAACACTATGAACAAAATTATTTTTTAGGTATAATTTTTTTCCAAGAAGCAAATGATTTTTCCAGTTTGTTTCTTTCACTACTTGTTTTCAATGGAATGGAAAAAAAATTCTATAGTAATGACTTAAACTAAACCAACTACCATCTCCACCCAGAAATCCAAAGCTTATGCGTGAATTTAAAAGAAATATGCTCCTGCATGGTATATTCCTAGTATTCACGTTCTATAAAAAAAAATCTTAATACACTTTTTTAAAACATGAAAGGTGGATCCGCTCTATTTACTAAACAATTGGTAGGACTTCATTTATCTAACTGGCGTACGCCGAATGACCTTTGGTAACATTGAGAGGACTTCATTTGTTCCATATCTGTGAATGCCGATCATGTGACCGGCGAATTGGCAAATGAAATAAACCGCAGAAATAAACCGGCGTTAAATTTCACAAATGTTTATGTAACTAGGTAACTGATGTAAGAAATCAAAACTAATAATAGTACCACGAAATACAATTTTTTTAGTAGCTTCTCCACAAAATTTCAAAATAATTTTATCGCCAGAATGATAGCCTAAGTATGCATTCTGCAGTCTTTGTCTACTTCGTATGTGGATATGGTTGCGTAATGTAGACGAACTAAACGTTATATTTTAACGTATTGAATGAATGAACATGTGTTTAATCATTGTACGTAATATATTTAAGGAATAAGGAATCATTCTTTGAGTATTATGAGGTGATAATTTCGGTCAGGGCGTGATCAAGTCCAATAAAGCTTTATGATAGATTTGATCACGCCCCCGACCGAAATTATCACCTCATAGTATCCAAAGAATGATTCCTTATTACTTATATTTAAATAATTTTCAGCAGTTGTACGATGAAATATTATTATATTAATTATGCAAACCTGCTTGCGCCCCCAACAATACGTCTTTTGAAGTTATTGGGCTGTATACTACAAAATCGATTCGTAGTGTTATCACAGACAGAGACACTGGAAAATGTAAATATTAATTTATAAACAAACATTTACATTTATAACCTCGCCCGTCTGGAAAGACTGAGGAACTTGATGCTTTTACAAATGTAACGAGTTTTTGAATATTGATTTGGTTGATTTGTATAATACTATATTTATATTGTCAAAACAAAATATCTCTCTCTCTCTCTCTCTCTCTCTCTCTCTCTCTCTCTCTCTCAAGAACTATCATCAGGTTAAAAGGTACTAATTTTATTTCCAACACGCATATTAGACTAAAATAATTTAGAGTACATGTATATGAAAGTGTGCATATCCCCAGTCTCATATATCTATATTTTCTGTACAGTAATGTAAATCATGTTTTGACCGCAAGTTAAAAGTGGGCATCGTGCTTTTTGAAACAACCGTATGTATGCATGTACAACTGCTGAGTGGTCCTATCCAGTATCCGTGTCGATTGTCTTACGTGTGTTTGTTTTTCTATATATACATACCTGTATCTACTGACATTTGTTTGTTAAACCAGAAATCTAACAAAGCTAGTGAATATCAATGACTGTTTAAAAATAAAGACAATATTTTACTTTGTCCCAAAATAATTTTGCAGCACATTTTGTTATAAATGTATTTCATATTTATAAAAATGATGTCCATTCAGTAGTATGGGAAAATCTTTTATATACCGCAGCTTAAAATAAAAATTCAAAGGGGATTTTGCGTTTCAAGTAAGATGAAAGTACCCGGATGATATCGTTAAAAAGTTGTGCGAGGTTTTCCGAGTCACTACCGAATGGAGAAAAGATGTCAACATTTTGCAGTATAAATCTCTGTTTCTTCAATATTCAATCTCTGCTTTGTTCCTGTAAAATTTTACGAGTTAAAACTTGCAATCTGATTAAAATACAGATCTCTACATAAGCGCAAAAAATACAGTTCTCTACCTAATCGCGCAGCGCACTTGCAATGTGTCTTTATAATGTGTCAATAAAGATATCTTGGATATTTTCCCTTTCGTCAATTTCATTTGCACTTCTTTCACAGGTTTGTGTATTTCACAGGCACCTAACGTTATATATTTTTCTCATATATATAATAATATATTTTTTATAAATATATACATGTATTTTATTACAAATCGCACAAATGTGCTGCAGATATATATATCCTGGGACAGACACATGTTTTTCCGCCTTTGGTATGTGCCCGTACTAAAAAATCACAACATCCATTTAAAAATTTGCATGACATCTAAAAATGATAGACTAGAAACATTAGTTGGAATGAAATGGGTGGTATACGCTTTTCTAAAGAAGGATAAAGAAAGTGCATGAAGGGGTCAGACCTGCGTGAACACTTAAATATCTTCATCCGGGACATTAATGAAAATTTTAAAACCTAAATGTTAACATGTATGAAGTTTTTCTTAATTTCTTGAACGCAATAAGCCCCCTATTTATTTTTTTTGTCGCTTTTGATATTGCTATTTGTATTATTCCGTCTATCAACCCCCCCCCCCCCCCCCCCCCCCTTCTTCCAAGATCTAACTTCTGACACTGGATGCTGTTGAAGCTCTTCAAGTTCAGCTGTATGACGTAACAGTAATAACTACGTCATATTTGGATGTATTTGCAAGATGTGCACACTAAATATGTGCTTCTTAACAGTGGCTAAAACATCGAGGCGGATCCAGAAATTTCAAAATTTTAAAGTTAGTTTTAATGCGTAACAACTACAAATTTCTAGGGGATCTTGGTGTATACATTTACTTGGTTAATGGAGAATCCTATTGTCAGTAAATATTAAAATAATATTGATTATTATAGAAAATTTTATAAGAGATGATGAACTCAACAGATAAAATTTATTTCTGTAACGTTATATATAGAAAGACGTTTATTCATGTCTACACATCATTGCTTATTTGTGTAGTTTGACTGAAGAAGAAACATGCATTCATAACTTCCATCATTCCTAACAGTAGAGATGCCTATAAAAAATCGTACTACTTATACTGTAATCAGACATCAATTTAATATCCAAAACAACCCACATGCAGAAACTGAAATAAAATGGTAATTCAAATATCAAATTAACGAATACAACTTGTTCAACACATATAAATACCTGTTCAAGATATATACGTTATTTATATCGTACTGTTAGAGTACCTGTAAAAAATGAGAAAATATATTTTTTACGTTAGTATTTCTACTTTAAGTAATGTGTAAACACTTAGCATGTAAATCACGCTGAAATTATATTTATTTTCATGTCGCCAGAGACCGATAAGATATGCAATTTTAAGTTCGTAGATATTTCAATTCATGATCCGCCGATCAATTTCAACTCTCAGTGCATACAGAGAATATGACGTCAAAGACACGGAAGTGACGCGGAGCTGTAAATCTTCTGGTGCAAAGGATGTCGTGCTGGTGGATCTTGCCATGTAAATAACGCCCAGCTTATAGCTATGATGTTTTATTGTAACTCGGAAATCGGTGAATTTTTTAACTGCCGCGACCGCAGTTTGGATTATGTACGTCTCGATCGTAGTCATTGAGTTTTAGCCAAGATTTCGGTGCCTCGCATTGTCACATGCTTGAGCCTTCACTTCGTTTCATTGTAAGTTTAGATTTGAGGAGTGTTGCTTCCAGTCAACATCTACGATGTTTTAGTGGTGAATTTACAGCTTGTGGAGATGATTTACTTATTACAGATCAAATATTCATGTCTAAATTGAAAGACAGCTGGATTTTACGCGGATGGGGTGGGGGGGGGGGGGGTAGCTTTTCACTGAAAAACTAAGGGGGTTAGTTTTTCAGTGAAAAACTAACCCCCCCCCCCCCTTTTCTACCGGAAGATGTTAGGAGATTTGTCATACAAATCTGATTTATACAAATGAAAATTTATCAATAAAGATCAAACACACAAAATACAAAACAAATAAAATAAATTAAAACAAATAAATAAGATGAATACTGGTATAAATTCAGAGCATAGCAAATCATGTATTTTTCTCCATTAACCCTGCCACTGCTAAAGTCACACTATCTCAACGATTTATATTTTTTTCATGTAACTAAGGCTATTAGGGCCAATTACAATTTTCCATCGGGAAAAAGGTGAATTCCGAGGAAAATAATTATTCCGAAATAAAATAATACCTTGTTTTAAAGAAGACTACTTATAACAAACATGGTAAATTATTTCTTTTTGTTGATATTAACTACACAGAAAATATAAGAATTTTTACCAATTTAACAGTTATGTAAGCAAATATAAAATATAAGACTCAAAATTGTTGTACCTTGTTTTTAAGTTATTCTGATTAAAACATTAAATTAGAAGAAATAGTTTAAAAATTTTGAATCTGCATTATGGCCAAGTTCCATTCAATATTAAAGAGATACATATATAAGAATTACCTTATGGGATCTATACAAGATATTAATTATAAAATTCATATATTTCTCTATTTTCATGCATTAAAAAAGTTTTTAAAACTATTCACATTCTGTTTACGTTTCTCTAGAGTACGTTTTCTTCAAGAGAAAATGTACCTGGGTACATTTTCTCTTGGAGAAAACATACCCTATGTCTAGAGTACGTTTTCTCCAGGGTACATAAACCGTACCTGACACCGTTTTAAATATATTGGCGTGCGACCAATTCTCACTTAGAACCATTTCTTGCCAGTGCATTGTTACATCATTTTTTGTATATATAATTTTCTATGTTGATAAAATGACATATTATTTCTGATATTATGAACTGAATTCGCTGTCGAGATATATTTCTAGCGTTTAAACTTGGGATTTCAATTCACACTGATGTATATTCTAATTGTTTTCAGATTTTTTATTTTATTGAATATATCAATAGAGTCAGAAGTACCGTTACATTCTTGCAACTTATGGGTTCTTCTCTTTTTGACTGGTATAATGAATGATGTATATTATAAAGTTTCCTCTGTTGCGCCAACTAACAGTGTTGCCTAGTCCATTTGATTTATAAATCTTTATATTAATATAAGTTATTTTAAAAACATATTTATTGATATTTTTCATGGATATTAGAAAAAAAGATAATACAATAACATGTAACTACATTTTTTCGACAAAGTACAAACCCTATCAACTAATTGAATCAGCTTGTTCTATTTGTAAATTTATGAACTGTATGTTATATGTATTAAGTATGGTAGGTACTTGTTGTTTAGAATTTAAAAGACAAATCTGACTTTATTATATAAAGTTCCAGCATAAGTGTAGAAAATCAAATTGTTTCTAAATCTAGTACAATCTATAGAGGGAATAAGATATGTTTAATTCATAAAAGCAAATTCATTGGAGTAGCCATTTGATATGACTTGGGACTGTGATGCATCCTCAAACAACCTAGTACTTTTAATTCACTTAGAGAATATGATAGACTAACAGTCTTTATACTGGTTAGAAAAGTAATATATTTAGACCATGAGAAACTTTCCTTTTTTTGGTTAATATTAAATTAAGAAAAATTAAGATTCTCTTAATTTAGTGTTTTACTGCCCAGACCAAATTCATATAGAATTGTTTATAAATACAAGTACATTTGTTCAATAATTGAACTATTTTAACAATATGAATATTTATGTACTTTTAATTCTAAACTATGACACAGACAGTCGTAAATGTTATACATGGCAAGAACCTCGTAAGTTGTAAGAACTTGTGTTTGAACCATTTATATATTTTTATGCAATAAAATATGTTCAAAAAGGGAGATTTTTCCCAACTAAAAAAAATATTTTAGGTAATGTCATTAATCCCACAGAGAGGTAAAATTATTTAAATTTTTAGGATGTACTTTTGATTTTATTTTGGCAAAAACAGGAGCCAAGTAGGTTGACAATATACGGGGGTGTTTGCAGGGGGGACAGATTTGGTGGGGTGACAGGTGTATCGCGTACTATAGGTAGCCGGTGTATACTACAGATAGGCTGTATATACTCTACCTACATACTTGGTGTACCCCCACAAAGGTGTGACATTCTCATTCCTTTTTGACAGATTTCTCAGATTTGAACATCAACCATAGTTGACTAACTTTAAAGATAAAATGCCAATAATTAATAATTAAATTAGATTATACAGAGCAAGGGTTAATTCATGAAATACACAATGCACTACCCAATATCTACAAGGTAGTTCATTTTAAAAGACTTTGGTTTGAACATAATGATATTTTATTGCATAAAAAATATACAAATGGTTGAAACACAAGTTCTTACAACTCATGAGGTTCTTACCATGAATAACAATATACAACTGTCTGTGTGATAGTTAGGAATGAAAGTACATAGAAATGCATATTATTAAAATGGTTAAATTATTGAACAAATGAACATGTTTTTGTAAACAGTTTTATTTGAATTTTGTCTAGGCATCAAAATACTGAAAATACTTTGTCTTGACCCTTTTTCAAATGCACAATGCAGCACCAAATATCTAAAATTTATTCTTATACGAAAAGTCTATCATGACCTTTTTTTCCATAAAAAATTTAAACTGTTGTTCATTTTCAAATAATTTAAAACATCAATATCCAGAACCTAGAAAAAAACCATTTGATTTTTTTTCTTTTTTTTAAATAGGAAAATTTTATATAATTGACTACAATATATTAACTGTTTGTAATTTTAAAAAAAATGTTCATTTGAGTTTCTTTTGAAATAAAGTGGGACTTCTAAAACAAAATGTATTTATATACAGGCACAAATTCATTATATCTTATAATTAAAGGGATTAAAAAGTATTAAGTTGAATTTTCCCCATTTTTTCCCACAGTAGTTCACAATGGGGGTAGCTGAGGATTAGCTGGGGTGCCAACAACATTAATTACTAAAACAACACATCTCTCTACTGTTAATTCTGGGTATACAATGCTTGATTGGTCCTATTTAACCTTACAAGGGTCAAATTGCTAAATGCTGGTCTCTGATTGGTCCAATTTGATTAGGGTTTATTATGCATGTGTCAGCCCTGTGCTCTGTGTTATTAGGAGTTGTTAATTGATTAATTATTCTGAAGTGTCAAGAAGTGTGGGATTGTGTTTTAATTAGCTGCTAATTATGAAGTTTCTACAAGATAGACTGCCAGTGTTTATGTAAGTCTTTATTGTTAGTTTTTGACCTAACCAACTTAGCACTGCTAACTGAATAGTACTTCTGATGGTTTTTTAGATATTATATATACGAAATCTTGACATCATTTGTTCACACAAAACATTTGCAAAAAATGGATGACCAAGTGAAATGCAATAGTCATACAAAAAAGAAAAAGAAATTGTTTAGTCTGGAGGTTTTTGAGGAGAGAGTGAGAAAAAGAAGTCTTCTGTTAGGTAAAATAAATTACTAGTTTGAACTAATATTTATGCTCATATCTCATATTTGTATATGGACTTCACATATCTTAAATAACAGTGAAATTTCCAAGTTTTTTATTTTGTTGACTAAATATTTTAGGAATCTGGTATTTGGTTGAAGTATTATATTCGCTATTTAAAATTGTGTGTTTTTTCCAAAATTTTACATATCTCATCCAGCTTGTATTTTTGAAGAAATAATATCATTCAGTCTGAAATATTCATTTACTTAAATTCTGATTTCGGTGACTTCTGATTTCCATGGTCCTTTAATTAATCTTGATGTATTACAGAGGAACCTTGTGTTTTATTTTAGTGAGAAATTGAGACCAATCTCCAGATTCTGTCATTATGACTGTCAATATTTATAAATTCACTGCATTGAACCATTGATATTTATGAATTTAACAACATTTTTCTCCCCAATTGCTTGAGATTAGCGTAGTGTATTGCTTTCACCAAGTTTTTCTAGCTAGTTGATTCTGTACATCATCACACATACTAGATGTCTTCAAAAGTTTTTGAATGAGATTTTCCACTTGAATGTAATGTGTATAAGACAAGAAATGTACTCAATATTTCATCTCATCTTATACGGCACAATTTTACAAATTTGTAAGTCTTCGTTATTCTACCATGTTTTAACTGACAGGAATTTTATTTTTGAAAAAAAGTCATAATCACCAAGTGTAAGAGTTATCTCCCACTTTAGTTTGGTCGAAAAAAAGGGGGGGTGCTAAAGGAAAAAAATATTCTGGTCAGGATATTTAAGGTATTTTCTTATTTACTAAAAAGTCATTTATCACATTACTACCAAATGTGTAAATTTAATATACTTCCTTTTTTTTTTTTTTTTTTTAAATTATTATGATTACAGTACTACCAGCTGTAAGAGTTATTTCCCACTTCACTTTAGTTGTTTGGTGAAAAGAGGGGGGGGGGGGGGGGGGGGGGGGGGGGGGGGGGCTGAAGGACATTATCGTGTGGATATTTAAGATATTTTCTTTTAATGAAGAAAAATAACTATTCTTTGCCTGTTATATGCATATTATTAATAGAATTCAGATTTATGTGCAAAATATTTGTTTGAGTTGTCGATGTAGTGTTGTCACGATGATCGAACAGTTTTGATGATAAAACTGTTTAAAATGATTAATAAACAATAAGTATGAAGGGAATCATATATTTTTGTTAATAATAAATTTAAATGGTATAATACTTTTGATGAAATTAAGCCATAGAGAGAACATTTTAGAAATGTTGAAAATTCCCTTAATGTGTTGAAATATTACGGTTAGACGTCAACAAGAATAATACATCATTAAGAGGTCCCCAGAAAACAAAATACAATAAGGGACACACTTATTAGTATTAGTAAGATGGTCAAGGGATAGTAACAACTGGCATAACATATAAAGACAATGCACACTAGATACATAATATAAGTTCAGATATATAGGTTCCCACACCAATACTACCCCCTCCCCCAGGGGGTCTTACAAGTGATGGACCCCCCATAGAGTCCCTCCAGTCTCTGGTCTCTCTCAGCCAGTGATCTGTTCCTGAGCACTGTATGTCAGATCTGATATCTGTTTGATATAAGCCTGGGCCCTCTGTCCTAGTTCAACAGATGGCTCAATTAGTGCTTTATGAACAGTGCTGGATATCTTTATGTGGGGAAATTCTCATTCTCCTTCTGTTATTGTTATGACTATTGATAAGGACATTATTACAAGGTAAGGAGTTATCTGTTTTATGTTACTCCCATGATCATGAAGTATTTATTTATTACAACATTTTGTTGGCAGTATTTGAAGAATATGTACAACCTACTGGCTAGATGTATATGTTAGTTATACTGTACTAACAGCACGGTCTTATTCTACTAAATGTAGATCATTAATGTGATATTTAGAAAATGTTTACCATGGGTATAATTGTCACTTATAAAACCTGTCTATTTTAAACCAAATGAATATTTTTTTTTCAACATTAACTAAATGATGGATAAAATTAGTGGAGAAATTTGCCTTGTGTAAATAGCTGTATAACAGACTCAAAAAGCAACAAACTTTTGATAAAAAATTATATATTAAAAACATATTTTTATGAAGTTCAGAAGAGTAATTAATTTGTGTTTCAACAGCTTTTAAGTACCGGTAAAACATCTGAGTCTCTCAGATCTGCTGAAGAATGTAAACTGAATTTCAAAATAGTTTCTAGAAATCGGATCAAAGGGAAAGAGTAAACTTATACCTGTCATAAATCCATTATCAAAATACAATTTTATTCTCCAAAGCTGCATATGGTTATTGACATTAGATGAAGTAAGCTCAGAGCGTGTCATTATTGAGAATGTTGCTTGTAATGAATTGATAGTGAAGTCATATACTTATACACTATTTTGTAAAGTAAAATTTAAATCAAGATTTAGAATAATTGAAATACCAGTAACCAAATCATTGGGCCTAGAGGACATTCTGTTCAGTTCCAAACAAACAGGTGATTTGTATGGGTGTCACGTAAATTAGAGCCTCAAACTCAAATCTACATGCATGCATGTTTCCTGGGGCTAAACATGTAGTTCTGTCAGGAAAGGTTTAAAGTTGTATGAAACAACTGCAATGATAAAAGAAACTTAAAAAATGAATAGTGAATGTCAATTAAACTCAAAACTATAAATATTACGAAAATGGAGTTTGACATTGTCATTGATGAGAAAGAGATTAGTAACTACTGAATAGGTAAATGTATTCCTTAGAGAGAGAGAGTAATCAAATAAAAAGTCAATTATAGGGTCTTTAAAAAAATATTGGCATTAGGTATTTACAATTGCAAGATTAACAGATGTTAGAAAAGAAAACAGATTATTAGATTACTAGAAAACAATAAGCAATGAAAGGGGATAAAGACAATTGGGACAGGAAGGGAGTATTGTGGAGGGTGTGACTTTGTTTGTAGACAGGGCTTTGTATGTGATTATAGATCTATTCTGTCCAGTAGGAAATCTTGTCTGGTCATTATAAACCCAGCCTGGGGCTATCCCGCTATCAGTGGGCCCATCTCTCTCTCCATTATCTGATTAAGACATGATAAAATGTAACAACAACACCGGCATTAACTACAAAGGGCCTCAGTCGAAATGTAAACAAATTTATGTCAAAGCCCTATGTGTTAGTGATGTAAGTTGAGTGTACTAATATATGTAGTGTTTTAGATACTTAAGAGTATCACTATTTACAGCATTTATTAAGTTCTGGGTACTATTCTACCCCTAGTTTGGATGATTTTTATAAGGTTGGAAAGAGTCTTAAATATTCAACTATAAATTTAATGTGATTTTTTTTCTAAGGATTTGGTACTGTACTTTGCAAGGTGTGCTTAATATCCTAGAGAATTAACCTGTTGACTTTGATATTTTAGAACTGAGGAGTACAAGCCAATGAAGACCAATGACCCAGAGGCCCTCTCCGCGACAGAGGTCCGGAAGATGAAGAAGCTCTCCAAGCGTCGGACCCTGCTTTTCATTCCAAGCTTTCGGAAGAAGTCGATTAAGTTGTTCCGCGAGGACAGTGCACAGCCCGATACCAGTAAGTTTCCCAAGGACTCAGACTCTGGGCGTGACAGTGATTCGGTGATCAGTGGGGACTCCAAAACGGACAGTGTATCCATCCGTAGCAGCCTGTCGTCTCTGGACAGTGGAATCGGGTCAACATCCAACTCATCCTCCAGTCTGATGTCTCGTGCTCTGACCGACATTCCTGATGTCATCTGTGAGGAGTCCAGAGGTCGCGCTCCGATCGCTTCACCGGAAGATGATTCTATGCTGGAGGATCCAAACTGTGACTCACCTGTGGATGGTCCTTCAGATGTGACAAACAGCGAGACTTCTAGGGAGGACAACTCTGCATCTTCTTTCCATACTCTGAGTGACTCCTGCAGTTGTGACTCGTGTGATGATTCATGCAGTGATTCGGATGACGGTGACCATGTGTGTGTGGACGATTCTTCAGATTCGGACTCTGACCTTGGATCCACCATCCGGACCATCACTCCCACCTCCCAGCGCAGTTCTTCAACGGACTCGGACAGTGACATTGATGAGTGCTCAAGTTTCTTAAGACAGGACAAGTGCTTCGTTCCCACAGCTTCTTTGAAGTCCAGGAATTCAATTGTACATACAAATTCTGTAAATAGAGGAAATCGTATCAAGACAAACGGTAGTGTGATCAAGAAGGACTCCCGGCAGCAACTGGTGACCCCTCTCCCAACGTACGCCCGCAGCCACCACGCCAAGTTCTTGCCCACGGTCAACAACTCATCAAAGCTCATATCCAACAACGGCAGTGCTTTCAAATCCTTCAACTCTTCCAACGACTCGTTAGTGGACTCTGTGAGTTCCAGTGGTACTGTGACATCATGTGGATCCATCCAGAGGAACCGAATCTCATACTGTGAACCAGACATTATTCCCAAGAGTGAGACCAGACTTTATCGCAGTGAGAGTGAGAGGAGACACCAACAGAAACTTCGCAGTCCAATCCTCCAGGTGCGCAACAAGAGCCTTAACAGAGAGGTGCTGGAAGAAGCCACAGTGAAGATGGTCCCGGATCTTCCACCCGACTCCTCCAAGTCCCTGGAAGATGTACAGCAGTCCATGCAGAACACAGCTTACTGGGTCAGCAACAGTCGCTATAGCAGCCAGCCCGATGACAGTGCGACCTTCATCAAGGACAAGCCAGACATCAGTGAACGAGAGCTGTGTAAGGAGATCATTGGGATCTACTTCAGCGAGATGGACAGCGACAGCTCTCTCTCCTCCTCCTGTCTGGAGAACTCCCTGGATGACGAAGATTCCACTTCCTCCTCTTCCAGCTCCGGGGATTCAACATGTCTTCCTCGCACACTGGAGACGAATCTGGATGACTTCTCTACGGCTGTTTACATCCCTGCCAAAGCTTCAGAGGCTCACACCCGCAAAATCAGCAGTGGTAAGTCCTACTGTAATGTAAACTTTAAACACTCTAATGCAATGCTCAAAACATTTGTAAAATTGTAGAAATAAACAGGCACTACAAAGTCCAGAATGTGGATGCAGGGATTTTCATACTGTGTTTAACTCTTGAAATTTAGTTATACAAAAGCACATAACACTTTGCCAATTTTTGATAAATCATTGTAAATTTCCCAATTTTAAGGGCCTGAGCCTATTTCCAAAATGTTGTAGAAAATCCCTGGGATGGTTGCTAAAAATCATTTCTATTTGTTTATTTCAACATGATTTATAAGTATATGTTTTTCTGTTTACAGCTAAGGTGACAAAGACAGTATCCGGTGTAAAGAGTAGGTCTGACCCCCACAGGACAGCCATGGCCAACAGTCAGAGGGGAGACAGACTGTGCTGTAAGGACAAACCCATACCCAAATTGGTAAGTAACCCAGGGGCATACAAATAAAACATGTATAAATAGTATTTGGTATCTGACTACTAGGCTTGCCATAAAAAGAAACTACCCATAAAAGCTATTCAATGTCTTGTCAATTCTCAACACTTGCCACTTCAAATGATATTATGGCCAAAAAAAAATCTATTGGGAATTATTCTAAGGAGTCTCTTCAAATGAATAATTCCCAAATTTGCTTGTGTTTGATATTTCATTATTATGAGTATATCTTTTATGTTTCTTTCTTTTTCCCTTTAGTCTGAACACGAGGTGGACACCATCACAAAGCTACACACCATCTGTAACGGACAGCGAGTGGTGCAGTACCTTAACATGGCAGAGTCTCCAATGGTCCACTTTCCTCGTAAGTATTCACACATAATACCAATAAGTAAAGTAAGAAATATATGTATTCTAATACAATGTATTACAGTCAGTGATTATGTAAAAGTCACTTTTAGAAGTAATGATTCTCTACACATGTCCAGACCAATGAATGCATTGTATATATATATACAATAAGGGCATAGAATTGACCTGTGTATGTTTGCTATTATTTCAGCTCCAAAGCGAGCCAGTCGAATCATCTGGAACCCAGATCTGGAGGATGACTCCCTGAACCACCACTCCCCCCGACACACCCCCACCAAGCCCCGCTCCGTGCTCAGACAGGTAACTACTAATACCTCCATCTTGTACTGACTGACCATATACCTATATAGTGTAACACTGTATGCATATGACACAGGAGTGTTGGGCACACCCACTCCTATCCATTTGTTTATAATATACACTGTATAACATTTAAAGACTATAGAATCAAATACATGTATAGAATTTTCAAAAGTTTAAAGATTTCATATATACAACTAACCTCTATCTTATATACATATATACTGTAATAATGGCCCATCCACTCAGGTACATATACATGTATGTTTCATATATATCTGTTCAAGATGTTAATAATCAAAATATACCCTCCAGAAAGATTACATAGAAGCAAGTTTTAATGGTGTATGTTTTGTGTTACAGAGACCTGAGGACTTCACCTTTCCTTTCGTTGAGGACAAGCCCTCCCCCATCGTCATCACCCGGGTCAGGAGGAGCAAGTCTATGTCCAAGGCCTCAAAGGAGTGGCCGTGGTAACAAGCTGCCCAGGTTCGACCAATCGTCATAGAGACTCTAGTGTCATCAGACTTCAGCCCAGTGGAGGAGAAAAGGGAAAACTCCCAGGAAATCTCGCTAGTGTAGAAATATCGTAAGGATAACATTCATGACAGTATTCATGAATATTTGGTGAAACCTGTAGAATTCCAAGATTATTTTCTACCATCAGGGTATTAACTTGTGCCAATTCAGTGACCGCCTTTTATGGTTGGGAGATGTTTGTTTTCGTTTATCGTGAACTCTCTGAGAAGAAAATATAATCGCGAAAGGATTGGACATGTGTGAAATAAAATGCTCCAAGAAATGACTTTGTTATATGGTTTTTTATTGTTTTTATTTTTTATCCATTTGTATGAGTGTAATGTGCTGTACAATTTTATTCAATGTACGGTGAATGCTTGTGTTTTATTTTTGTTGTTTTTATAGAACGCACATTGCTTTTATTGATCATGAATTGTGTCAATTTGTTTTAAAACTGAGAAATTGGAATACGCTTGTGGTTTTTAATACAGATGAAGTGATTGTATGATGTGTGTTGTGTCATAAGATGCCCCGATTTTGTATTCATATAAGTTATCATCTGATGAAGTAGAGTAGAAAAATTGTTGATAGTTTAGCTTTAGTTTGTAGCATTGTAGCCGCTGTTTATTTGTACACTCTATTGTTATTACTCAGTATCTCTCAGCCCCAGTATTTTGTCCTCCCCTTGCCTTGATGGATTGTAATGTCTCAGGTCAATCTCCCCCACCTTTTTACAGCAATGTTGTGCAATATATTTATTTTCTAACCCTGATCTCCAGTGTGGACACACTAACCTCCCCCTCCACTGTAACATAACTCAGTATTTATTACTTCTAGTTAAGATCAAGCCTAGTCTATTTGTACATAAAACAATCAAGTCAACATTTGTAAATAAACCAATCATGCAAACAGTCATTTTGTTTTTGTGATTTTGTTATTGTTGGCAAAAGAAAAATCAAGAAAGAAATATTACCTGATTGTCAAGGATTCTGAGGAAAGCAGCAATCAGTGTAAAAGTAAAAATAGAACGTAAAGTTTTACCATAGTTTATCAAAATGTTAAGACCTCTATCAATTGATAGTTCTTTGATATATCAGACATTTACACTGAATTAGAGACCGTCTTTCTAACTTGTTTAAAGATGCACAAAATGTATCAGATTTTGGAAACATAAAAATTTCATTTGTGAACTGAGAAGAAAGGGTGGTTAGGTGGTTAAGGTGAACACTTGTATAACATCGCCTGTGTGTGTGTGTGTGTGTGTATGTATATATATATATAAACACAAAGAATAAATCCAATACTCAAACAACTTTTATCTATAGCGCTTTCGCCCTACCGGGCTCTTCAGTAGATTATTGAAAATCTACTGGAGAGCCCGGTAGGGCAAAAGCGCTATAGATAAAAGTTGTTTGAGCATTGGACTTATTCTTTGTGTTTATTCATCCCCGGTACCAAGAAAAGGATATATATATATATATATATATATATATATATATATATATATATATATATTTGTAGTTATAAAGTGTGCTGAAAGTAAAACCATAACATAGACGAGGAAGTCAAAAGTAAAAACTACGTAAGTATAATACAAATCCAGAATTAAAATTTTATACACTTAAATTGAAATGTTAAAACTAGTCCGAGTTTGATTATTCTGAAGATAATTGAATAAATAAATATTGAAACAAAAGTTATAAAAAAAAAGAAAACAGATTCCTCAAGGATTTTATTGCATAAAACATCTGACAACTTTGCTCCATTCACAATGAAGTTTGAGTTAGTGTCTGCAGAACAAATCATAAAATTCCTAATTTAGAATATTTATGCCTATTCACATGATAAAGCACATTTTTATGAGCGATGACTTTTTCTTATGTATGAAATAATTTACATTGAAGTAAGGAGAACCATTTACTGTGTTTACTAGTACCTCTAAAACGTACCGGTATGTTTAATTTGTCAAAAAATCATGCAGTAAAGCAATCATGGTAATAAACCACAATTCATAATTTATTTACATTAATTGTTAATATATAAACAGTCTAGTTACATGTAATACACAACAAACACATGCATGTATATTACATGTTATATATAAACGCATTCAATTAGTGAATGTAATAAATAAAAAGTTCTCTCTACCGGTAATTTAATTAAGATTTCAATCTAGAGATAAACATGGTATGTTTACATTAAATTACAGGTTTTTTTTTTACACATATAATAAGAAACAGTCACTGTCTGTGCACAAAAAATGTATACAAAGTCAGTTGGTTCATATGTATACATTAAAAATATTCTGAATCAGTTTATTATACATGTATTATTTAAGAAATGAGGAATCATTCTTTGAGTATTATGAGGCGATAGTTTCGGTCGGGGCGTGATCAAATCCAATAAAGCCCGAAGGATTGTTGGAAGACCTGATTTCCAAAAACTACATGGATGTTTGGATGTTGTCTATCAGAAACTCAAGCATCTTTTTAATGTCAACTTCAGAGTACTTGGGTGCACAATCCGAATGGCTTTTAACAAAATAGTTTTGCAAATGACCGATGACAAGGTAAGAAAATTTACGTGATCCATTTTTATTAAAAAAGCAGTTATCAATGATGTCAAAAAGACGGAACTTTAATTTATCGTGGGGGATGGTTGTATAAAGTGTAGAAAATTCGTAAGTTTTGATGCTATTGATTTTGAATTCTTAAGTATCCACATCTGATTTACACCGCTTCTTGAATATACTGTTGCACAGTACTCTTGAAGTTTCTCCTTTACTGCTGTTAATATTTTGGTAAGGAGTAAAGAAAGAGGCTTTGGTAGAACATTTACTGGAACCCGCTATATATCTTTGTTTGTAATGACATGTGGATATTATATATTATAGTATATTATGTTTGATATATAAACACATTCACTCTGTCATGTTGTTGTCGAGATAATAACACAAGTTGTTTACATTAGATACTGGATTTTCTTCACTTTACATTTGTAGAACTCAGCCACAAAGAGGTTGTCTCTGGTGTCCACACATAAATCCCAAGGAGCCTGTAAATGACAGTTATCAATGTAGAGGAGGAACGCTCCGTCCTGATCCAGGATGTGGATACAGTGGTTGGTACTGTCTGATGTCAGGATCCGACTCTGGCTATCTGTAGTAATGCCGCGTGGATAGAATGATCTCTGTGTAGTAGACTGAGGACCAGTGTATCTAAATCGAAGTTTCCCAGTCTGATTGACCACCACTACTGCATGAGCTTCAGTGTCAGCAACACAGATATCTTGATTCCTGTTCTCATTGATCAATTTAAAGACACCAGATGAATAGAGAGATTTTCCTTTGTCGTCTTTCTGAATACTTTGTTTCTCTGTGGAGCCAGAGTATCGCACAACTTTTGATTCTTTACCATCATCAATGTCCATGACAACCAGGATGTCACCAGATGAGGTACTACAGACACCCGAAGGTCTCCACCCCTGTAGTCTGATCACTGTCTGTATCTGTGTATTCTTCAATATGTTCACAGTTCTCTCATTGTGATCAGTATAAACTAGACTCCCACTCCTCGTCACTGTTATATCCTCTGGCCTGTTCCCTGACTTGGTTTGGACAGACTTTAATAGTTCCCCCTGTAGGTTGTACAGTCTCATCATGTTGTCATTACCACACGTCGATATCATCATCACTGAGACAGGAGACACTACATAATAAACTAATATTTCCATCCTTAGTGTTTACTTCTGTGATGATCTGAGGTACATCAATGAGCGGTCCGTCTGGGGGAGAGGACCCAGCTCCTGGTAGATCCATTCTGTAGCCATGTTCTCCTGTTTTGAAATCTAACACTGAAAGAGAACCAAACTGTTGATATAGCTGTTCTTTGATTATCGTCTTAGGGGTGAAACTTGGGAAGGTAGCTGTGATTTTAAGGGGCAATCTTCTGAATTTAGCATTCCTAGAATTGTAGGCAGAGACAAGACTGACATCATTAGAATTTAGTAATTTCTTTAGATCAGCAATTCTTTGTTTAATTTCAGAAACAGTGCGCTTGATTTCATCTTCCTGTTTATTAAGAACAGCCTGGTGTTTGGAGTCCATTTCGTCAAGATCTGATTTCAGTTTCTGTATCATTGTGTCTATTTCTCTGTGTAAGTCTTCTCCATGTTTGTCAATAGCTGTTGTTATTTTCAAGGAATTTTCATGCAGTTCAGCTTTCCGACCTGGGATGATAGATGCAATCTCCTGATATTTAGGATAAATAGATTTCTCTAGTTCTTGTAAATCTTTCAGTATGATTTCTTTTTGGATTTCTAGTGTTTTTGCCATGTCAATAAATTCATGACCTCTGTGTTCTTTAGAAGAAACACACTGTACACAAATAGGAATGTCGCATTGTTCACAGTAAAGTTCACATATTTTTGCAGGATGTTTTTGACATTTAGTGGTTGATCCACGCTTTTTGAATGGCACCACTTTGTGTTCTGTGGATTCCTCTAACAGATGTTTACCCACACATGGGCTACACAGATAATTGTCACAAATGTCACAGTACATACACTCTGTAGGGAGGACCGGGGTCTCACAGAGATCACACCGTAACACATCCTGGGCACTACGCTTGGGGTCCATGCTCAGACCCCTTGATGAATTTTAGGATTCTGTAAGAAAGAAAATTAATTAATTTATTTGTTATTACGTTAGTTAATCAAATAAACAACACATTCTTGTAACATGCGCGAACCCGGAAGGGGGGGGGGTTTGGGTGGGTCGAAACTTATTTTCGGTAGCTTAATCATGTTAAGTTCTTGAAAGAAAGGATCCGGACCTCCTATCCCTCTAGAGAAGAGTTTGTGAAATGTTTCTTGAAAAATTTTCCCAATAAACTTTACAAGTTCACGTTCTTAATTTTGATCTTTCCATGATTGGAAAGACTGCAACGATATGCGTATTTTGACTTTATTTGTCCCTTACAGATCAAGCGGACTATTTCTGCTATAGGCTATACAAGTACTTACCACATATCATCTCCTGCGCACCTGTTACATCTTCATAAACAAAACACACCCTCTATAAATTGAAAATGGCGTCGTATTTACACTTCCTGGTCTGTCGCGATGATCACGTGATTGATTTAAAGGGGCATGGTCACAACAACAAAGTAAAATAACTATGTATAACTTTGTATATATATTATATTATAACAAAAAAATTGTGAGTTCTGTATCTTGCTTATAACTCTACAACTGACGCTCAAAGTTTGCTTTTAATAGTTAATTAGAAATGCATTACTTTAGCATTGTAAAC
The DNA here is from genome assembly GCA_033439105.1 of Magallana nippona. Lineage (NCBI taxonomy): Eukaryota > Metazoa > Mollusca > Bivalvia > Ostreida > Ostreidae > Magallana > Magallana nippona. Next base: position 3,445,334 of record CM065924.1, on the reverse strand, counting down.
AATAAAACTAGAAAAATAAAATTTGACCAAAATCGTGACCATGCCCCTTTAATCGTTGTTTTATGAAACTGTATAATAATTGGCAGTAATATACATTTTCAATAGTTTTATCAAGGTACAAACTGAATGTCCGTCTGGTTCTCTTTATTTTAAAGTACGTAACTTAGCTAGCACTTCCAACTTTAAATGTCCCCAATAATGCACTATGAGCATATGAGATGTGTTACTGTGTTTCTTTGTTCGCGGGTATTATGTGAACATCTACAATTATATAGAAACAATAAAACTCGCTTCTTTGAATACCAGTCCATCTGAATACTTCAAGGATGGTGATTTTTTGAAGTTAAAAAGTTTAATCATTTTTTTTTTTATCTTTTATCATTATTATGTTTTGATCGTATAAAATTATTGACTGTCATTTTTTAAAGATTTAATATTTAATTGTTATTATAATCTCTATCATAGTATCATATCGCATTGCGACATTACCAAACGCAGCATGTCGCATTTCAATGTGTAACCCAACTCGTGGTGATCTTGATTAATCTCGGACAAGACAAGCACTACGATGCCCTGTGTTCAGTCAATGTCGGCATAAAACAACCTTCAATGAACTGCTTTTTCACGGACCTTGAAATATAATACAACGATTTAAAAAATTAACATAGTGAAATGTTTTAAGAACCATATGAAGCAAAATGTATCAAACTTCAGTCCACTTTATCAAATTGTTGTCTTAATTATGTTAAACAATCATACCAACAAAGGTTACCAGATAAAGTATGTAATATATAGTTCATAAAAGATACTGATAAAATAATTTATATATATATATATATATATATATATATATATATATATATATATATATATATATATATATATATATATATATATATATTTATGGTTTGTTTTTATTAAGGAAATTAAAATTCACAGTTTATTACCAGATAAAGTATATAATATATAGTTCATAAGAGATACTGTTACAATAAGCTATATAGATATGGTTTGTTAACATTTAGTAAATTAAAATTTTTAACATCTAATTTTACATAAACAAGATGAAAACAGAGTCAGTTTGTTAACATTTATACAAGTAAAAGATTCACTTTACTATACATAACGGTGACTCAGTCATTTTGTTGACACATATCGACACATGCCTATAGTATTTATATTAGATATTGGATTTTCTTCACTTTCCCAGTTTGCCATTCAGTCACAAAGAGGTTGTCTCTTGAGTCAACACATAAACCGTATACACCACGTAGGTTACAGTTGTCAATATAGCGAAGGAACTGTCCGTCCTGGTCCAGGATGTGGATCCAGTCGTTGTCACAGTCCACTGTCAGGATCAGACTCTGTCTGAAGTGATGCCGTATGGATAAAATGATCCCTTGGGAGTAGAAGAAAGACCGGTGTAGGTAAATCGGAGTTTCCCAGCGTGATTGACCACCACTACTGTACGAACAGAACAGTCAGATACACAGAGTCACCAGAGGAGGTAATACAGACACTGCGAGGTTTCCAACCCTGTAATGTGACCACTGTCTGTATCTGCGTATTTTTACAGTTTTTTACAGTTCTATTTGTATCATCAGTATAAACTAGATCCCCACCCCTTGTCATTGCTATGTCCCAGGGATAGTTCCCTGACTTGGTTTGGAATGACTTTAGTAGTTTCCCCTGCAGGTTGTACAGTCTCATCATGTTGTTGGTACCGCATGTCCAGAAGTTTTCATCACTCAGACAAGACACACTGTGTAATAGAGCATAATTAAAGATTCCATAATCAGTGGTACATCAATGAGCGGTCTGTATGGGAGAAAGGACTCAGTATATTGAGAATCCATTGAAATAAATAACGCCGAAAAAGGACCAAACTGTTGATAAAAGAGTCCTTTTAAAATATGTTCCCTTATGTAAATAAAATCACGACCTCCGTGTCCTTAAAATGAAGCACATTGCATACGAAAAGGAATGTCGCATTGTTTACAATAAAGTTATTTTTAGGAATGTTTTGGAGATATAGTAGTAGATCTCTGCTTTTTGAATGACAACACTATGTGTTCTGAGAGATGCTTCCCCACACATGGGACACACAGATATTTGTCACAAATACCACAGTACATACAGATTATATCGTAACACATCCTGGGCGTGGACACTACGTTGGGGCAACATTCTTGGGTGCCTTTAAGGGTTTTTAAAACAATTCTGCAGGAAATAAGAATTTATCAATTCACTTTTTATATAATACGTAATCAAACAACATCAATACACATTTTCTAATATATCTTTAACTAAATAACTAAACTAATGAATCTATTAAACCAAGTTAATAGAAACATGAACTAGAAATTGCCCTTTTATAAGTTGGTGGACGATTTATCTATTTCTAGTTATGAAGGTGTGATTTGTATTATACATGTAAAACGGTCGATTCCTGATAGAATATAACACAAATTCTTTCTACATAACATCTCTGTCTTACCACTACTTTCAGAAATAAAATACAACCTTCTACATTATTTTGAAAACTGCAATGTTGTCATCACGTGATTTACATAGCAGTGGTGGATTTAAAAGGTCGTTCTGGCATTTTAACTGTCCCCTTTCATACTAGTCCACTAAATTTAATTATTTATTCAAGCATCTTCAATATAAAGTGGTATGGTATTGAACGCCTTAACAAATCAATGTGAATTTTAAAAAAAAAACTCATCAAAATCACAATACGTGTAAATCACTGTTTTAAAATTTTCACATTGTACAAAATGCAATTTGAAAATTCTTATTAAAAATAAATTTAAAAAAAAATTATAGTGGGTTTCGACTTGCTGGACATCAGTAATTGATGTCTTAACATGTTGTACTGTGTGTTATCAAGATCGTGAAAAAAAGACATGTGTATTATTGTGTTCCAATTAATTTTATTAATTATTTGTGCGTGTGATTACAATATGGAGGTGTCCCGAACCTCCTATAGCGCTGAAAAACGCTCAAACTTTTAAATGAAAATATATATTTTGTATTTAGATTTCAATCAAGAAATAAACATCGTATGTTTACGTTAAATCACAGTTTATGAAACAGTCACTGTCTGTGCACAAAAAATATAACCAAATATACAAACTCAGTTGGTTCTCATGTATACATGAAAAATATTCTGAATCAGTTTATTATACATGTATTGTTTTAACAGTTTCACATGTAAAAGATGAAGTATATTATGTTTGATATATAAACACATTCACTCTGTCATGTTGTCAAGATAAAAACACCTGGTCCAGTTGTTTACATTAGATACTGGATTTTCTTCACTTTACATGTGTATAACTCAGCGACGCAGAGGTTGTCTCTGGTGTCGACACATAAACCCCAAGGGGTCTGTAAATGACAGTTGTTAAGGTTGCAAAGGAACTGTCCGTCCTGATCCAGGATGTAGATACATTGATGGGCATTGTCTGATGTCAGGATCCGACCCTTGCTATCTGTAGTGATGCCGCGTGGATAGATTGGTCCATGGGTAGTAGAGGGAGAACCAGTGTATCTAAACCGGAGTGTCCCAGCCTGATTGACCACCACTACTGCACGAGCATCAGTGTCAGCTACACAGATATCTTGGTTCCTGTTCTCACTGATGTATTTATAGGGACCAGATGAATAGAGAGGTTGTCCTTTGTCATTGTATTGTATACTTTGTTTCTCTGTGGAGCCAGAGTAGCGCACAAATTTTGATTGGTTACCATCATCACTGGCAATGAAAACCAGGAGGTCACCAGAGGAGGTAGTACACATACAGGAAGGTGTCCATCCCTTTAGTCTGACCACATTCTGTATCTGTGCATTATTCAATATGTTCACAGTTCTATCTATGGCATCAGTATAAACTAGATCACCACTCCTCGTCACTGCTATGTCCTCTGCCCTGTTCCCTGACTTGGTTTTGAATGACTTCACTAGTTCCCCCTTTAGGTTGTACAGTCTCATCATATTGCTAATACTACTCGTCCAGATATCATCATCACTGAGACAGGACACACTACGTAAGAAACCTTTGTTTCCCTCCTCAGTGTTTACTTCTGTGATGATCCGTGGTACATCAATGAGCTGTCTGTCCGGGGGAGAGGACTCAGCACCAGGATAATCAATTGTGTAACCCTGTTCTTCTGTTTTGATAGATAACGCTGACAGAGAACCAAACTGCTGATAAATCTGTTCTCTGTTAATCTTCTGAGGGGTAAATCTTGGTAAGGAAACTGTGAGTTTCGGGGGGAATCTTCTGAATTCAATATTTCTGGATTTGTAGGCAGAGACATGGCTGACATCATTGGACTTCAGTAATTTCTTTAAATCAGCAATGCATGTTTTGATTTCAGAAATGGTGAGTTTGATTTCCTTTTCCTGTTTATTTAGGACAGTCAAGTGTTTGGAATCTATTTCTTCAAGATCTGATTTCAGTTCCTTGATCATGATGTCTATTTCTCTGTGTAAGTCTTCTCCATGTTTGTCAATAGCAGCTGTCAGTATGTTGGAGTTTTCATTCAGATCAGCTTTCTGAACTGGGATGATGAAAGCAATCTCCTGATATTTAGGATAAATGTATTTCTCCAGGTCTTGTAAATCTATTTGTAAGATTTCTTTTTGCATTTCTAGTGTTTTCAGCAAGTCAATAAAACCGTGACCTCTGTGCTCTTTAGAAGCACACTGCACACAAATAGGAATATCGCATTGTTCACAGTAAAGGTCACATATTTTTGTGGAATGTTTATGACATTTAGTAGTTGATCTACGCTTTTTGAATGGCACCACTATGTGTTCTGTGGATTCGTCTGAGAGATGTTTCTCCACACAAAGACTACACAGATAGTTGTCACAAATGTCACAGTACATACACTCTGTAGGGGGGAGCTGGGTCTCACAGAGATCACACCGTAACACATCCTGGGCACTACGACAGGGGTCCATGCTAAGACCTTTTGATGGATTTTAGGATTCTATAAGAAAGAAAAAATCAATTAATTTATTTGTTATTACATTAGTTATATAATTAAATAAACAACACATTCTTGCAACATGCACGAATCCGGAAAGGGGGGGGGGTCGAGGTATATTTTTCTTTGGGGTGGTGGGGGTGGTCGAAACTTATTTTTGGTAACTTAATCATGTTAATTCAATAATATTAGTTCTTGAAAAAAGGTTCCGGGCTTCCTATCCCTCTAGAAAAGCGCTTGTGAAATGTTTCTTGAAATATTTCCCCAATAAAATTTAAAAGTTCACGTTCCTAATTTTGACCTTTCCAAGATTGGCAAGACTGCAACGAGTATGCTTATTTTGACTTTATTTGTCCATTACAAATCAAACGGACTATTTCTGCTATAGGCTATACAAGAACTTACCACCTATTATCTCCTGCGCACCTGTTACATTGTTATAAACAAAAGACATCCTCTATGAATTGAACATGGCGAGGTATTTACACTTCCTGGTCTGGCGTGATCATCACGTAATCGATTTCAAAGGACATGGGCACGATTTTGACAACAACAACGTAAAATAACTTTGTTTGATTATTTAAGGAATTTGAGTATTATGAGGTGATAATTTCAGTCGGGTGTGAAGAAATCCAATAAAGCCTGAATGGCTTTATGAAAGATTTAATCACGCCCCGACCAAAATTATCACCTCACAATATTCAAAGAATGATTCCTTATTACTTATATTTATATATTTTTCAGCAATTATACAATTAAACCCCGCTTGCGCCCCGACAATATGTCATTTGAATTTATTGGACTGTACAGTATAAAATCGATTCGTAGTGATATCACAGACATGGACACGGGAAAATGTAAATATATATTATCATATAACAAAGAATTGTGAGCTCTGTATCTTGCTTGTAAATCTACAACTGACGCTCAAATTTTGATTGATAATTAGAAATGCATTACTAAAGCATTGTAAACAATGAAAATAGAAAAATAAAATTTGACCAAAATCGTGACCATGCCCCTTTAATGCGTGGTCGTATAGTAAAGTAACCTACCATCTCTAGCTCCTCTCTGAGCTTCAGTATAGCCCTTTCCTTTAATCGTTGTTTAATGAAACTGTATAATAATTGGCAGTAATATACATTTTCAATATTCTTATCAAGGTACAAACTGAATGTCCGTCTGGTTGTCTTTATTTTAAAGCCGGTAACCTAGCTCTTCAAACTTTAAATTTCCCCAAAGATGAAATTTAAGCATATAAGCTGTGTTCCTGCGTTTTTTTTTGTTCGTGGGTATTATGTAATTATAAAAGACAACAGCTGAACACCAACTGGCGTTTTTGGTCATGGCTTATTTATTGAAATTGAACATGCATTTTAACAACCGACCTGCCACCTAATTGGTGAGCAGATATATGGCTGTACAATAAGTCAATCAATCATCACATCAACAATCAAATGTTCAATCATTAAATATAAATCAATCACATCAGCAATAGGATTGTTCAATCAATCATCCATAAATAATCAATCAATCAAATTGTTTGATCAATCAATATAAATCAATGACATTAGCAATAGGATTATTGAATCAATCAATCCATAATCAAACAATCTATCAATCAATATCAATCATCATTGTCAATTGATGAATTGAGTCAATAAATAATCAATGGATCAAATAGTGGATAAATAGCGCTTTGCTTAAAGCGGGTTAATGGCTTGGTTAGGTAGACCCTGGGAGCAGTTGACCACCTATTCCCAAGCTTTGAGCAGGCCCTGGGAACAGTTGCCTACATCAAAGACCTGAGAAACCCTGCCATGTTGCAAATTCCGAAAAACAAACAATTTTTCTACAGTTTAAATAACCAATTTGGATAGTAACCACAAATGGAATACAGGAAGAAGTCAATGCAATGTGAAATAAGCCATGACGATAATGGGTATCGTGGTAGATGTGAGTACGCACTGAGCACAAAATGAAGTCCACGATAGGCCTGGTAGTTGGCGATAGTAAGTCACATGTTGACACTGTTCCAATGTTAATTGAATCCCTTGATGGGAATTGTTATCGTGGTAGTTGGTAATAGCAAGTTGTGTGTTGATACTGAACACAGATGTTTATACTGAACACGAGGTGAAGCCCAAGGTGAAACAGGAATCCTTGTAGTTGATAATAGCAAGCCTGAATTGTTGACTGGAAGATAAAACAATGAGACCAGCAGTATCTGATATACTTCAATTAATACCCAAGTAATGAACATGATTGAATAACTGATGGCAATGATTAAATTTATTGATAGCTATTCAAACGTGAATCCAAAAAAATAATTTCAAATAGTAGCCTTATGCATAATAACAACCACAGGTCTTAAATTGGCTGCAAAATAAGCAATCTTCATGAACTGACAAGACAATAATTAAGTAATATAAACATGGCAGTCGTTCAAATTGACGCCTTCATGACACAATTCAATTAGGGTGGGAGGGTTTGGGTGAACTGGTGAATTTTGTCTGATGATCGCAGCATCATGGAAGAATTTTATTAAAAAGGATTCCGAACCCGATATCAATTGCGAACACCAAACCCGATGGTTTAGCTAAAGCTAACCCGATCCTTATCAGGATCACGACTAAGGATAAGGTTGCTGTTGCTTTTGTAAATGAATTTATCCTTCGAGATAAATTCCAATATCTATAATATATAAAACTCGCTTCTTTGAATACCACTCCATCTGAATACTTCAAAGAAGGTGATGTTTTGAAGTTAAAAAGTTTTATCTGTATTTTATCTTTTATCACTTTCATATTTTGATCGTTTAAATTTTTGACTGTCAATTTTTTTTTAAGATTTGATATTTAATCGTTATTATAATCTCTATCAGAGTATCAGATCGCATTGCGACGTTACCAAGCGCAGCATGTCGCATTTCACAGCGTCACCCAAATCGTGATGACCTGGATTAATCTCGGACAAGACAAGCACTACGATGCCCTGTGTTCAGTCAATGTCGGCATAAAACAATCTTCAATGAACTGCTTTTTCATGGACCTTCAAATATATTACAATGGTTTAAAAAATAAATATAATGAAGTGTATAAGAACCATGTGAAGCAAAATATATCAAAACTTCAGTCAACATTATCAATTAGTTGTCTTAATTATGTTCATAAATGATACCAACACAGGTCAATAGACAATTTAAATGTATTTATATAGTTCATAAAAGATACTGATAAGATAGGTTATACAGATATGGGTTTTTATTTTACATTACGTAAATTAAAATTCAGTTTATTTGCTTTCATTACATACAACTGTCTGTTTACATAAACAAAATGTATACACAGTCAGTTTGTTAACATTTATACAAGTAAAAGATTCAGTTTAAGTTTACTTTACATGTATTTGTTATATAACAAATACTCTGTCATTTTGTTGACATGTCATATCGACACATACATGTAGTATTTACATTAGATATTGGATTTTCTTCACTTTCCCAGTTTGCCATTCAGTCACAAAGAGGTTGTCTCTTGAGTCAACACATACACCACGTAGGTTACAGTTGTCAATATAGCGAAGGAACTGTCCGTCCTGGTCCAGGATGTGGATCCAGTCGTTGTCACAGTCTACTGTCAGGATCCGACTCTGGCTGTCTGTGGTGATGCCGTATGGATAAAATGATCCCTTGGGAGTAGAAGAAAGACCGGTGTAGGTAAATCGGAGTTTCCCAGCGTGATTGACCACCACTACTGTACGAACAGAACAGTCAGATACACAGATATCTAGGTTCCCGTTCTCAGTGATGTATTCAGTGTCACCAGATGAATACAGAGGTTGTCCTTGGTCATTGAACTGAATACTTTGTTCCTCATTGGAACCATGGTATCGCACAACTTTTGATTGTTTACCATTTTCACTGTCCATGACAACTAGGAGGCCACCAGAGGAGGTAATACAGACACTGCGAGGTTTCCACCCCTGTAGTGTGATCACTGTCTGTATCTGTGTGTTTTTCACTATGTTTACAGTTCTATTTGTATCATCAGTATAAACTAGATCCCCATCCCTTGTCACTGCTATGTCCCAGGGATAGTTCCCTGACTTGGTTTGGACTGACTTCAGTAGTTCCCCCTGCAGGTTGTAGAGTCTCATCATGTTGTTAGTACCGCATGTCCAGAATTCTTCATCACGCAGACAAGACACACTATGTAATAGAACATAATTGAAGAGTCCATAATCAGTCCTTATATATGTGGTGATCTGTAGTACATCAATGAGCGGTCTGTCTGGGAGAAAGGACTCAGTATATTGAGAATCCATTGAAATAAATAACTCCGAAAAGGACCAAACTGTTGATAAATATGTCCTTTTAAAATAAGTTCCCATGTGTAAATAAAATCATGACCTCCGTGTCCTTTAAAAGAAGCGCATTGCATACGTAAAGGAATATCGCACTGTTTACAATAACTTTTTTTAAAGGAATGTTTCTGATATAAAATAGAAGATCTCCGCTTTTTGAATGTCACCACTTTATGTTCTGATGATTCGTCTGAGAGATGATTCCCCACACATGGGCTGCACAGATACTAGTAGTTTGTCACAAATCTCACAGTATATACAGATTACATCGTAACACATCATGGGCGTGGGCACTACGCTGGGGCAACATTCTTGGGTGCCTTTAAGGGTTTTTAAAACAATTCTGCAGGAAATAAGAATTGGTCAATACACTTTTTACATAATATGTATCCAAACAACATCAATTTACATTTTCTAATTGGTCTTTAACTTATAACTAAAATAATTAATCTTTTAAACCAAGTTAATAGAAACATGAACTAGAAATTGCCCTTTTATAAGTTAGTGGACGATTTATCTATTTCTAGTTATCAAGGTGTGATTTGTATTATACATATAAAACGGTCGATTCCTGATAGAATAAAATACAAATTCTTTCTACATAACATCTCTTCCTTACCATTACTTATTCAGAGAAAAAATACAACCTAGCTTCTGCATTATTTTGAACACGGCAATGTTGTTATCACGTGATTTACATATAGCAGTGGTGGATTTAAAGAGTCGCTCTGGCATTTTCCCTTTTATACTAGTCCACTAAATTTAATTATTTATTCAAACATCCTTCAATATAAGGTGGTATGGTATTGAACGCCTTAACAAATCAATGTGAATTTTAAATAAACTCACCAAAATTACAATACATGTAAATCACTGTTTTAAAATTTTCACATTGTACAATAATTAAGAATAAAATGCAATTTGAAAATGTTTATTAAAGTTGAATTTAAAAAATATATATAGTGGGTTTCGACTTGCTGTTACCAGTAATTGATGTCTTAACATGTTGCATTGTGTGTTATCAGATTGTGAAAAAAAAGAAATGTGTATTATTGTGTTCCAATTAATTTATTGATTATTTGGCAGAAAGTACGTAACAACATAGAGGTGTCCCAAACCTCCTATAGCGCTGCAATATACGCTGAAAAACGCTCAAAGTTTTAAATGAAAATTATTTATTTTGTATAGGAAAATTACCTTGATCAAATTCCACCAGGAAAAACTTTTCTCCTATAGGAAATATAATTCCAAAAGAATTTATGGCCAGCAGAAATGAGTGCTTTAAACAACTTTGTTATATGTGGAACCTTCCTCAAGCACCTTGACATACATAGGCTCACATGGGAATTTCCTAATGGAAGAGATAAAAACCATATTGACCATGTAATGGTAAATGGTAGATACAAGAGATCAGTATGCGATGTCACGGTTATACGTGGCGCAGATGTCAACTGAGATCACCATCTAGTACTTACGAAAGTAAAGCTGAAACCCTGTAAAAATACAAAATTATCAACAGGAAGATGTAGGATGTGAGCAGATTGAAAGATCACAGAGTATGCAGAGGATTTTAACTTGAAATTAGGAACAGTTCCAGAACCTATCGGATGAAGAAAATGATGTCAGCGAAAGATGGACACTGGTGAAAGAGATATATAACGATACATAAGAAAAAATCTTTGGCCCGAGGAACATTAAGATTGGCTTTGCACTGAAACATACAGAGACATAGAAGTAGGAAACTAAAAACAAAGACCTTGGAAGATCAAACTAAGAAAGAATGAGAGAAATTAAGAGAGAGCGCAAAGAACAAAATTAATGTAAAAAAGGCAAGAACTGATGAATGAAAAAATTTGGAGGATAAAGCTTGCAAGGCTGGAAATGCAGCAAAGTCAAATTGCCTCAGAGGTGTATACCAGCTGACTATGGAAAGAAAAGGAGCAGAACAAGGGGTTACCGTCCAGACGAATACAGGTATAGAAATCTAGAGAAATCGATACATCACCGATAAGAGAAGACGAGTTAAAATGCAATCCTAAAAATGGAAAACGGAAAAAGCCCTGGCATAGATAGCATTAGCGCAGAACTGTTAAGGTGGTATGGGACACCTTTCGATATTAAAGTGAATAAAAGTTCATTAAAATCAAAATGCTTTCATCGATTTAGAGTTTTCAAATTTTGAACAAAAAACATATTTTAGAATTTTTGGGAAGGTAAAATTTACAAAAGCCACAGCTCGATTCAAAGTCATGATTTACATAGTGAACGCTATAATCAATTGCGCTTAGCTGTTAGGTAACAGTATTGTGAAAGAAAACGTTTGTAAAATTACACTTGATTTTATTGTTTATTTCGATAGGAAGTACGTCACAACATGGAGGTGTCCCATAATTTCTTAACAGAATGCGTAGCACCACCAACATCAACAACTTCAAAAACTAACGGTACTGTTCAACAGATTTATTAATGAACAGGAGATACCACCATACTGGAAAAGATCAATCATTGTCAAAATACCGAAGAAAGAGGGTCTTACCGTATGTGACAATTACAGAGGAATATCACTACTACCCGTTTTAATTGGCAGAGTAATGATGGACACAATAAGAGATTGAATCGAGAATAAACTGAAGCCAGAACAAGCTGCAAGTAGGAGAGGAATGAACAAGTATACATCTTAAGAAATATATTGGAACAGTCCATTGAATGGCAAGCTCCTTTATAGAAAGCATTTGACAGCATAACAAGGGACAAGTTATGGGATATACTTAAGCCTTATGGAATTACTGATGTCAACATCATTAGGAAAATATAATTTATTATGATGGAAGTACTAGCTGCGTTATCGAAAACGGAAAAACAACAGACAAGTTCGAGGTTCAGACCGCAGTAAGACAGCCATGCATAATGTCTGGGATCCAAAAGAGAACGTGGTATACTGGAAAATTATGTCAAAGAGTAAATATGAACCTTAATAAAACAAAAAGCATGAGGATAAATGGAATAACGAACGATGCCATCAACATAAACACATGGAAGTTAAGGATACTTAAACATTCCTTTACCTTAGAGCCACAATGGACAAGGCCGGATGGACAGAAGCAGATGTAAAGAAAAGGCTGAACGAAACTGCATATAAAACGGATGCAAAAATGCCACCTTGGCACTGGCATAATTATCCGGCATGATATTATATATTTGATTTATTCTCTCCGAATTCCTAGTTTTTAAAACCGTTTTTCTGTTGGTCCGTCCGACGTTTTATATTCTATATGTAAATGTTTTTGACATGTTAACAAACGTTATTGTGAAAAACGGATAAAACGTCGAAATGTTAATGGAATTTTGTTGAGTTTCTGTGTCTGTCCGCTCTCTCTCTCTCTCTCTCTCTCTCTCTCTCTCTCTCTCTCTCATTTATATTTATATGCATCTAGATTAATTCGTTGCATGGTTTTTAATTTTCAATTTTTATATTGAGAGAATTATAATGCTGTTGTATAAACATGTACATAGAAGCAGGACTGAGTTAAACAAACAAACAAAATTCGAGATATTCAAAGTCATTAGGAATAATAACATGTGACGAGTTACAATATTTTAATTTCACACCTTTTTTAATCTCTGAAGTCTATACAGAATTACTGATAGGTTGATTTCAATGAATTTTAAGTGCATGAAAAACATATATCCATTCATCCGGTCTTATAAAAACAAAACAACCCAATAAACTATACCCCGGCCCATAGAAGATAAGTGGCTACCGCCGCTTTATACATGTATTTTGTCTGTTTGGTTGTTTTGCCCCCCCCCCCCTTTTTTCTTTTTTAATTTCATTTTATTTCATTTATCTATTTTTGTTTATTGTGTTTTATTTTGTGAAGAAAAGTTTAAGGAACCCCTTCCAGTGCTGTAAAATTCGCTGCTTTTTCTGAACATTTTGACACAAATTTACACAATGGAGATGTAAGTTGTATATGTGCATGAAAAGTTTATTTACGAACGCTATATCCTATTTTGACAAGACTCAAGACCTGTATAGCCTTCATATAATGCACTTCAAAGAATTGTTCAACACAATTGTCAATCGACAGTGCGTGCGTGTGTATTAGAACCTAAATCAGTGCCCGACCTTTTAATTTGGTTATTAAGTAACAGCCTTCACTGTGATTAGAACGAGAATTAAGTAAAGCCTTTTGAATTCATTGTTCTTTCTTTGTCTTAATCCGTTCAACACTGCTGAATAAATGTAATGGCGGGTCTGTGTACTGTACAAAATATGTGAGGTTAACATCTCCTCAGTAAAACTCAAAGGAAATGTCTACAACAGTAGCCAGTACGGTAAGAATTATATTGATTCTCTTGGTAAGCAGTAAGACTGTAATTTTTGATTAATACTTCATATTCCAAAACAGTTAATATATTTGGGTATTTCAATTATGTAAGGGGACATTACAAAGTGGCTGCTCCTCTTTTCTTTTCCATGAAGTAACGGGCATGCACCAACTCCGGATGCTTATTGATAATCAGTTTAAATTAAAAAAAAAAAGTCGATGGAGAACTCCATGGGCTGGTTTTAATTTTAGGACTTCCAGTCTTGCAGATGAATTTTATGCTCCAATTTTTAAAGTTATTCAAGATGTCAGCATTTTCTCCTACTATTGAAAAATAAATCGCATAGAATACATTAACGAGGTTAGAAGGGCTCTTTCATTTTATAGTATTTTTGTACCTCCGAGATAAAAAGAGTTTGGTTGATTTTAGATATAGATGAAGCTGTATTCTTTATTGTGCAGAACTGTCAATTTTCATTTAAGAATTAATTAATTGAGTAAGTTTGAAGACAATTGCTACCTGTCTTTAACTCAGCCTCTTTAACAAGTTTTGTCTTTCGTATTATTATTTATATGTGTTGGAACAATCCATTTGACAGTTTTTACTAAAATTGTCATTGAATATTGAAAAATAAATAGCACAGCAAAGAAATAATGTTGTGTCTTCTATGTACATGCAACTCAATATTCCATGTTGTAATCACGTTATAATATGGCACAATACTAGTAATTATATTGAATATTGACAATTTGCACCAAATACGCTTAAATTACATGTTTTAGGTAAAATACCTTCCACTAATGTTGATGTTTCTCTTTTTTTCGCTATTGAGATTTTGCAGTCTATTTTAGAGCATTTCATTCAAAATAAATTTTAGATCCTTACGTTGTTGATATTTTCTCGTAACTTTATAAGGCTTTGTTGTACAATGTATTTGGTGCATGACGATTAATTGTTTTAATGTTGCTATCACCATTCCCAGAACGTAATAGTTCCGTTCAGATTTCTACTTTACAGAAGTTAAATGAACGCATTCAGTTTATTTAAAGGAGTATTAAAGGTTTAAAGACCCCAGGACTTAGACTTATACGGCTATAGAAGATTTTTTAAAGAGCTAAACCCCAAACAAAGTCTACAATTTGTACTGTTTCCCCACAGGCCACACAGACCTTCTAGTGTTACTGAAACTGATAGGGAGTGTAATGTCATTCATCTTTGAATACTTCTCTCGGGTCACGCAGCATCAGTTTATATATGTAAACTTATAATGCTAATCCGAACGTGACTTTAGGAATAAGGAATCATGCTTTGAGTATTCTGAGGTACACGTGATCAAATACGGTTGGGAGGTGATCAAAACCAATAAAGTCCGAAGGTTTATATGATACATTTATAGATTTGATCACGCCCGATCGTACTGGAACACCTCATTATATTCAAAGAATGGTTCTTAACACTTATGTTCATATTAATTTCACCAATTGTTCGATTTAATATTAAATTATTGACATTTTATATTATTTTCAATTCATAATAATATGCAAACCCCGCTTGTGCACCAATAATGGGTCAGTTAGGTCATTGATGAAATGCTTTGGACTATACGTTACTTTGATTCTGAATACTTAGTGTTATCACAGACAAAGACACTGGAAAATGTAAATATAATTATATATTTACACTTACACTTTTTTTAGCAATTCGCTGTTACTCCTGCATAACATCAGTCTTGGTCAAGAGGACTAAGTAGCGCATGAATAATCAGGGTCACTACTTTTTCGTACGTTACACATAATACAGACATAAAGAAAAAACACATAATCTATATTTGGAAAATGAAATTTTATTCATTTTTTTCACAATTTAACATCAATTGCGAGGATAAATGATAATGGCTTAGGATTCACGTAAGATCATGTTTATGTTTCCAGTACATGGATTTAGTACATAGAGCGCCCTTTTTTCTGGTTCCAGTGTGAAGTATAATGTCTGTTTCTCGTTCCAGTGTTTAGTGTATATATACCATAAGGCCCCTTAATTTTTGTTTCTGGTTCTAGATGGTCTTTGGACCCTCCAGTCATCTGTGTATAGACCATAGAATCCCCTTAATTTAGCGTTAACTGTATTGACTATAGAGCTTCTTCTTTTTTTTCTTTGGTTCCTTGTGGTCTTTAGATCCTTTTAGTCACCTATGTATAGATTATAGAACCCCCTTAATTTCTGTTTCTGGTTCCAGATGGTGTTTGGATCCTCCATCACCTATGTATAGACCATAGAGCCCCCTTAATTTCTATTTCTGGTTCCAGATGGTCTCTGGTCCTTCCAGTCATCTGTGTATAGACTATTAAACACCCTTAATTTCTGTTTCTGGATCCAGATGGTGTTTGGATCCTCCAGTCACCTGTGTATAGACTATAGAACCCACTTAATTTCTGGTTCTGGTTCTAGATGGTCTCTGGGCCCTCCAGTCACCTGTACACAGAGTCCGGGGACCAGTATAATGAGGACAACCTGAGCACCTCCTCCACACAGCTGGACACGTTCTCTAACTACACTGCCAACACAGACACACCCATGTCCCGCCTCAGCCGCTACGGCTTCAAGATGCGATCATCCTCCAGCTTCCCCAGTATCCTAAATCTGTACAGCGAACCAATCAGTGAGGAGACGGTAGGTATCACCTCACTTTGTTTTTGTCCAAAGTTTTAAGGTACAATTGGAATTCTATAAGAGAGATAACTCCTCTTTCCCCGGTATCCCCAATTTGTACAGCGAACCATTTAGGGGAAAAAAAACGGTAGGTCCCTTTAACGATGTTTATGGATGTCCCAAGTTGTAAGGTACCGTTGACTCTCTTTTAAAAGAGATAACTCTTACCTTGATAAATGAATTTAATACTACATGTATTCCCTATTAACAGCGTCAATACAGAAGACTTTTTTGTCAATTACTTGTACGTCCGCAAACTCAAATTGTCTGCATTTCAATTACGTTGAAATATCGTTCCCAGGCGAAAAAAATGTTACATGAGGTGTGTATTTTGTTTATGAACTGTAAGTTTTATACATGATATGTATATTGAATTTGCTTTAGCCAAGGAAGGAGAAGAAGAAAAAGAAAACCAAGATCCGATATTCCGAAAGTTTGAGGAGATCCAGGAGTACGCACCCCGATATACTGAGCACAGAGTCCCGGAAAACCACAGAGGTTTGGACTTTCTAAAAAAAGACATTGCGTAATACAGGTGGCATATATTGAATGTATTTAAATTTAATTCTGTCAAATAAATGTATTTAAGCGGTATGAGAGTGTAAGTAGTGTCAAATTTAAAAACCATTTTTCGTATAGTATCAAAAAACAGAGTATCGATCGTTTTTTCACTTGACATCAATATCCCTAAAAATGATACTTCATGATAATGCATATTGCATTATTTATTGCAACTTATTTCAAAATTATTGATCCTCAGATAAGCCTTTTACGCTGATTATTTATCCTAGATGAATTGATGATAAAAAACAAATGAATACTTATGGTTGAGTTCAATATGTGCTCCCAAACACAAATCAACTGCGTGCTGTGTACTAATTCATTGTGGAATTTCCTAATAGAAATGTAAAATCCTAGTTACACACAGAATTGGACGGTCAGGGTGATATATACGTTCCGAACTATCAAATAAATGACATTCAAACAAGCTCTCGGGATCTGTCTTATCTCTATATACAACTGGGCGCCTTTCACTTACACAGAGCTTATAAATCAGAGAACAAAAGCTATTTACATACATGTATAAAGTTATTAAAACGATCAAAATGAATAACACTTATTGATTTTCTGTTCTTGCCATTGTATCATCAAGTCAGGAAGCTGTTTGTTTATCATTTAAATCGTGTCTTCTGGTATTCCGGAATGAGATGACAATAAAATAGACTAAATTGGACACAATCTAGAATTATATACTGGGTTGGAAGGTGTTTAGGGAAGAGTTCATATACAGTATTCTTTGTGGGAGATCTGCTGGGAGAATTTAAGTAGCAGCTATGCTCATGTATATGGTTCCACAGAAGCGAGGTTATGTATGTTTCCCAGAAAATTTTACACAGTCAAGTGATAGAAGGGAATATATGGTAAGTCTGTGCATGTGACGAACGTTAGGAATAAGTTGTCAATTCCTTATATTTAACGTGAGGAATTAATATTCGTGTAAAATTGCGAGTAGCAACCCTCGCGAATTTTAAAATCTCGCTTTTATTTTTCAGACAGCTTTGAACTGTATGAAGAAAAATTTTTTGCTCGCGATTTTATATTGTCGTGATTTGATCTATAACAGCGTGTGTAAAATAAGGAATTAACAGTAGACACATTAGACAACAATGAAAGTGCAAGTCTAGACACTAGACAGACAGTTATCCAAGACACAAGACCAACTGTATAGGTCCAGCTTTTTGATTTGTACTTAATATAGTGCACTTTTGTACGATGGGATTTGGCCGCCTGACCTCTCCCTACATCAATGATTGAGATATCAGATTCAAGAGATACTATAGAGAAAAAATATGGAATCTAGTGAGGATACCAGTATTCTCTTTTGAGAAGTGGACATCCAATGTAGGCTATGCCTGTCCACTTCTCTAAAGGATATAAGGATACCAGGCGGTGGAATATTCCTTAGCAAGTCCCGATACTGGGCAGGGGTGAATCATATCATTATGAAGTAAATAGGATTAAGGAGGCTGGATGGTCAACAAATTAACCATCAGATCTTCCTGAAATTTTAAGATATGATTTGTAAAGCTGTAATCTATAATTCAGTAAAGAAAATTTTTATATATTTTACCTTTTAAATTGGGGTATTTTCCTATATTTTTATATAGAGCTCTTCTTTTAAAGGAGATCAATAGAGTCTCAAAATGAACACGACCATCGAGCCCTCTTAAAACTCATGAAGACAAGGAGGGTCAATTTTTTGTTATCAGAGAAGAAAGTGATTTCGGGGTTTTTAACCTTGGCATGGAACATGACATGGCTTTTGCTCATATTTTGAATTAGTATACGAATAATTGCTATATATGAACGCATCTTTAATCGTTAACGTATGTTTTTTTGCATTAAGCTATTGGAGAATGTAAAAGGTCTTTGAGACAGAGTATGAAACTTGCTTATTAACTATGTGTAAAACTTCCTATATACTAAAAATCAAAACCCGACACAATATTATTAGAAAAGAGTAATTATTCCTTCTGTTACTATATTGTATTCCAACAGAACCGTGCGATCAGAATAGAGGCGGTGGCCAGGGAACAGATGGAGCGCTACGAGAAGTACATCCAGAAGCTACAGGCCAAAGTGGAGAAACAGAGAGAGGACAGGAAGATAGGAGACGAAGAATTCCTCAGGAGGATAAAGGCACAGGAGGAAGAGGTAGATAACAGGAAGACAAGCTAGAGACAAAGAGTTTCTTGGGAGGGTAAAGGCAAAGGAGGAGAAGGTAACATGGAGAGGAGGTAGGTAACAGGAATACAGGTGACGATGAGTTCCTCAGAAAGGGTAAAGGGGTAGGTAACAGGAATATAGGTGACGATGAGTTCTTCAGAAGGGGTAGGGGGGGTAGGTAACAGGAATATAGGTGACGATGAGTTCCTCAGAAGGGGTAGGGGGTAGGTGACAGGAAGAAAGAGACAAGGAGTTTCTCAAGAGGATAAAGGCTCAGGAGGAAGAGGTAGGCACAGGAAGACAAGCCAGAAACAAAGAGTTCATTAGGAGGGTAAAGGCAAAGGAGGAGAAGGTAACAGTAACATAGGAGATGAGGAATTCCTAAATAGGATAAAGGCGAAGGAGGAGATAAATTACAAGAATATATGGGACGATGAGTTCCTCAGAAAGGGTAGGGGGTAGGTGACAGGAAGAAAGAGACAAGGAGTTTCTCAAGAGGATAAATGCACAGGTGGAGAAAGAGATGTGTATGACGGACCGGGTAATACCGGTAATAGGGCAAAAAAGCTGGCAATAAAAAGAGACAAAAAATTGAAAAATCAAGAAACAATAGGAAAAAGTATTCAAACGGACCGTAAGGGGCGTAAGATAGATACACACGGGTACTTATAGGGCATAAAAAGGGCAATATTAAGGCACAGGAGGAGGAGGTAAATGTAGTTATCATTAACCACCTTAACGTCGAGACGTAAATGAAATAATGGATATAGGCTCTGTATTGGTACAGTCATTGTTCAGTCATTACCCGAGCTTCAATCTACCTCTGATGTTATGATATACTTTTAATCATGCATATCAGTGCCGTATCTTATTGTTTTTTATGGGTTTTTTGTTTTATGATTGAAGGAACGATTCAAACAAAGCATACGGAAACGTCCAAAGCAGGAGTTTGTGAATGATCTGCCGTATGTAAAGAAGCTCCCCAAGTCTAAGATGAGAAAGGTGGGTACATCTTGGAGATTAAACCGTGCAAGTCAGATTTTCATATCAACAAATGCTAAATTGAATTCTTTAACGTTGGACAATAATAGAATATATGTTTGCCCTCTTCCAACTGAATTACGAAAACAATCCAACTCATTATTTTTTTTAATATTCTGAGAACCCTTTTCTTTTTTCGGGGGAAGAGGGGGGTGGGAGCAATTGATTGCAGTTATTTTTTTTTCTATTTAATCAAAATGATTTCAAATGCAATTGTTTGAGTAACTTTGAGGAAAACACCTATTTTTAAAAGTTTTTCCTCTTATCCCAAAATTTTAGCACTAGGTAGGGCAGGGGTAAACCATGTGTTAAAGGTGACCATTTAGTATGTAATCAAATATCATATACCATTGCATCAATGGAAAATACCGTCATATTATAACATATTCCAGTACACTCCTTCAGATTAAGTCATGCTTTGTAATCTTCTCCTTACTGTGACTAATCTGTAACCCTTTTTAAGGTTGTGCGACTTTCTGATGACCTACAAAGGAAGGGCGTGCTAAAGACCCAGGGTGACGTAGACAAGTTTTGGAAGGACTTTGGAAATTCGGGCACGGACCAAGACAGCCACGGTAATGAACAAACTGTACAGACATACATGTGCATGCATGTAAATCGTTTGAATTGTTAACAAAATTTCATAACTTTCAGCATTGTACGCAGCGTATTATAATTTACAGTATTGTTTGCAAAATGACACCCGTAGGATAACTGTGGGTTTTTCTTTCCAATGCAGGGTGCAATATATAAAGTTTTGTTTCATTCTAATTTTAATTGAATGTTTTTGTTTTATAGCAGGCACATGTAATGAATTTCATTTATTTGAAGCAACTGTTCTTGTTCTTTATAAAGCAGGCACGTAGCATAAGGGGGCCCTTTTGTCGCAGCAAACATTTTTCTGAAATTTACATTTAAAAAAGTGAATAAAGATGGAGTTGCCCCCCCCCCCCCCCCCCCCCCCGATTTTCACGATTTGGAGAAATTGTAATATTCCCTATTATTTTCCATTTTTTGGCCCGTCTAAATTTTTTCGATCAGTTTGCCCCCCCCCCCCCCCCCCCCCCCCACACACACACACACTTTTAAAAACGATGCTACGTGCCTGAAAGTAACAATAGATGCACAATAATGATGGTAGCCAATAAGTTCAGCAAGGTCAGCAGAGGCAATCTTTATATATCACTTTACTTATTGAATCTTAATTTTGCCAGAAGAACATCAAAGAACTTAAAGATTATTCTTTCGTTTTATAAGACAAAACTCAGGAGGACTGGGAAACAATTAATCGCAAAATGAATTTCAAAATAAAATCCAACAGACACTTGACGTCGGAGAGTCCTGACAAGTTCAGTGAAGCCAGCATCCCGCCACGAGGCCACACCAAACATCTCGCGGACGAGATCTTATCAGCACGTGAAAACTTTGCCAAAGAGGAACACTCATCTGAAGAGAGACATTCAGAAAAGCGAAGCAAGTCCAGGCGTCATAAGAAATCCCTGCCGCCCATTGACAAAAAGCGAGACAAGTCTGACAAGAACCGGAAGAAAGCCAAATCCTGGCCAGACCGAGATCCGGGCGAAGATCGGGGAGCAGACGATAAGATTACAGGTCAGAATGACAGATATTCTAGCTTACTGAAACGTTGAATATTTTCATTTATTTTTATTTAGAACCCTTCTTAACAAGGAGGTTATTTTAGTCTATAAATGTGCCATGACTATCAAGCCCTCTTGATTAAAGTAGCTGTAATAAAATCTTTGATGGTGCCAGATTAGGTTTTCTCGAATGCACAAGCCAAGGTTAAAAAATATTCTGTAACCTGGACGTTTGTTAACGGAATTATAATTTGTTGAAAGAATATATAATAATTTGAAATTCAATGAATTGTATAAGGTTAAAATGTTGACCTAGTAGTTATATTTATCCAAGTGAGAGTTGTCTTCCTTACCATAGAGTGAATGAATTTTAAGGTGGCTCACTACACCTTGAAAAAGTTTCTCTAATCAGCAGAAAATTACTTGATTATGATGGAAAGTATGATGGATAAGATGTATACAAGTCAAATAAGCGAAAAAATAGCAATTTTAGATAAAAAATTATCTTGTCAAAAATATAGTTCAGTGAATGTGAACAAAAGGCCCAGGTGGATTTGAACTCATGACCTATGGTTCACAAGCATGGTACTGTAACCACTATGCTATGATGATATACAACCACCAAATCGATTAATACAAACAATTTAACAAAACATTTAAATCGCCATCTTGTGACATAGTATCATAAAAAAAATAAGTCTATAGCTAGGTGTAGTGAGCTACCTTAAGTTCTACTATTGTGTGCAATTGATTACATGCACTTAATGAATACTGAAAAAAATGTAATTAAAATATTTTTTTCTACTGTTCACAGCCAGTGAGGTTTAGCCTGTTTGATTCAACATGGAAAACTTTCAACAAGTATTGTTAAAAAGAAACTGCATGAATGAGATATTCCCACTAGGTATATAGACATTGATACACATGGCTTCAACAGACATCTTAACGTAAAATGAAAAACCAGTGTATTAGACAGCGTCTAAATGAACATTGGAACAATATAAAAGTAACATATGCATGTATATAACTCTGATTTCATGTAGATATGAAATGTTTTTGTCTATGGATCATGAAATATTGTTATGTACTGAGTACATGTTTAGTTAAATTTCCAGTAAAGTAATAACACATGTACAAGTATACAAACATTTTATTTGAATAAGTGACTACATTTTAACCAGAGGTTCAGTGCTCATTTGAGCAACAAGCAATTACATTTAAGGTAGTAAACAGGTAATTGAGCTTGCATGAATTTCACAATAAACTTTGAAGTGAAAAGATTACTAGCATAGATTTAAATTAAAAAAAAAGAAGAAGATTTAAGTGCATGTAAAACTCATGTAAAGTGAATTTCATGTTAAAGCGCACAATTTTGATTTTGTAAAATTTATCAAAAAATAATTTTCACAACAGTTGTAAAGTTGTAAATCTTACAAAAACTGAAACACTGATGATTGACAATAACAGGGTATGATCTCTCTCCTTGTAATAAGACTTGTACTACAGTGATGAGGGAGGAAAAGAATTGTATATTATTGTCTACTCTGTATTAGATTAATAGTCAACCAGTCAGCATAAACTCACTATCTACCAGATCCTGTTTCGTAGTTTTCTGGATAGATAATTATTACATTTACTACAATGTAGTCATTCAATGGACATATGGCACTCATGTCTACCAGTTTAATGGAGTGAGTTTTAGTGGTTTTTATATTGATTATTTAATACTACACTGTACCTAATAAAAAGTCAAATAATATAAGGCATCCACAATATCTACCATATAAATGGTATGAGTTTCATCATTTTCTGGATTGATAATTACTACATTGTAAATTATTCTTGATAAATCATCACTTAATATATAAGGATCTTTACTATCTACCATATAAATGGTATGAGTTTCGGAGTTTTCCGGATATGTTCATGGAATGCTGGATCGCCTCCGTAGCGCTTGAGTGCAGATTTTTCCTGCAGGGGAATTCCGCTGACCTTGGTCAACAGGAAGATTAGGAAGAGTGGCGAGATGACGCTGACGTGTTCCCACCCCCGGAGAACAGAGGTAGAGGACAGGTAAAGGCCGGACCACATCATGATCTCCCCCAGGTAGTTAGGGTACTGGACCACACTCCACAGGCCGTGCTGGATAAACTTCCCCTACAGACAGACCACAAACAGGTCATTACAAAAATGTGTAGGGCAAGGACAAACTAACAGGGTCATAACAAAAACATACAGGTCAAGGACAAACAAACAACACAAACAGGTCACATTAATAGTGTAAAGGGCAAGGACATACAAAATGTATAGATTTTGTTACGAAGTATTTCAGTATTCACATGTATTCTTTAAACAATGGGTAAACTATACTCTAAAATTTATAAGTAAAACAAACAAAGACAATGTGGTAAGAGGATGTTTGGTACAGTGATTTTTTACAATAAAAATCATGGAGTAAAAAATGCTCGTAATATGCCTTGAATTTGAATATATCTTGATACAGGTGACACTCGATGGCTCGAACTTCGATCTCTCGAAGTTCTTGATCTCTCGAAGTGAAATCACAGTCCCGATTTTTTTCTCTATATAACTAAGCAAATTTACTTTTGATCTCTCGAAATCCGATCTCTCAAAGTTTTTGATCTCTTGAAGTAAAACCTAGGTCCCGTTTAACATATTTCATTGTTTTTCACTCTTGATAACTCGAAGTGGTTGATGTGTATACACGCGGCTGATTAAGTGTATAATTATAGCTCCGCGTGGACCTTACCTGGATGGTCGAGTGAACACCTGGGGGCTAGCGTGGTAGTGTTAATTGGTTGATTACATAAGTGACACTCCCCTTTGCTTCCTCCAAAGGGTAGACAGGTAGTTTGAAACTGATCTATTAATTTCAACAACTTGTGAAAGTTACGGTATATCAAACCGCTCTTTACTTAAAATATTCTGTGATTAAGAAAACATAATATACTTTAATGTTTCTAAGGTGAAAAAAAACCCCACTTAATAACCACACAACTAAGTTCTGTATTATTTAAATTGAAGTATTGTAGCAGAAAATACGAATGAAATCATCTTAGACTATTCCATGGTATAAATATAAACTTCCCGCTACTATAATTTTAGAACCAAAATGACCGGAACAAAAATTTCCGGATTTTTTTAAACTTTCGATCTCTCGAACTCTTGATCTATCGAAGTTTTATCATGGTCCCCTGAAGTTCGAGTTATCGAGATTCACCTGTATATATTTCTGGAAGTGTAATGTAGTGTGTTGTAGTTACCGGTAATCCCAACACATTGAAGCACAAATCTTATATTCTTGATCTATAATTCTCTGATTCTGTGATTCCTACCTGGTTTTCTGGGTTAGCCCTGAAGGAGGACTTCTGTGAGTCTGCGATGGTCTCCAGGAGGAAGCCAGTGACCCACATCGACCATCCGATGTAATCCTGTGTCGTGATTGGTCGATCCTCCCTCTTTGTGTTCACGATCAGTGTGGGAAGGATTGTCAGAAACACCCAAACACCTGCAGACGTTGTACAACAAGGTCACTCAGAGATACCTAGTCTATACATAGTCACTCAGAGACACTAGTCCAAAACATGTACTAATACACTAGCACATGACTTGGTATTTTTCTGTTGAAAATGAAATTAGGATGGGGGTAATTTTTTCATTATACAAAAAATCTACCTAACAGAAGCATGAGCATAATTCACAAGACATAAGTACCGAGTAATACCCTTACAAGAAGGTTTATGATATTACCATTGTTATAGAGAGTGAGAATTTTTGTAAACATTCTGATTCCCTATTAAAGAATAAACACTCTTGTGTATGAAAGCCATTCCTAACTATTCTTTTAAAATACATTTTCATTTATATTTAAAACATTTCTATCTTAACTGCAAGATCAAAACTTTGTAAACAGGGCAGTAAGCAACAACTGTTTATATTATCCACCTTGAATTGTCCAGTAGACAAAGAATGTCCCAGGCCTGTCTCGGACTTTATTGAAGCGGCGGTCTTGTCCTTCCTTCAGTATTCTTGTGAATAGAAACAATCCCAACCTAGGAAATAAACAAACAATTATATTCATAGTAGTAGACTACAATAGACTTTTAGGTTCTCAGTTAAACTATCATGTTATTTAAACATTGGCTTTTTTATATGCATGTAAAGATTATAATAGCTTTTTTTTTGGCATTATTTGTCAGCCAAAGTTCCAAGTAACAGAGAAAATTTTGCGACTATGAGTGTGACAATGAAAGATTTTCTTTATTTTAATCAGTGCAATCAAACTACTTTACCAAGCATTATTTTCATTTTTATTACTAAGTATATTCTCATAGTCACCCCGTTCAATGAGACCTTCAGTAGGTCTTTTGAGTGAATTTAAATAGGAGCACAGTTTTCTTCTTTCAGTGTCTTTGGGAAAAATTCAAAATTTTCATCCTATTGTTTAGATTGAGTCATCTGCTGATTACATGCATATATTTCAAAGTGTCTCAAACCTGAAGGCCCAGAGAGCCACCATTCCTGTGTTGACCTTCTGCCTGAGGTGATAGCGACCGCCCCATTTTAAGCTCTGTAACGCTAGAAACAGGAAGGTTCCAGAACCTACAACAAAAATCATAATTTTTCAAGTGGTTGATTATTAACAGTTTGCCATTAAAAATTGCATTCATAGTTCTGAAAAAAAAAACCAAACAAAGTTACTCCTTTCATCCAAGTATCAGTCCATGCAACTATATTTGTCACAATGCTGACAAGAATGCATGAATAATGCTGTTGTCAACCTAATAAGAAATAAATGAAGTGTGATAGTGTATATATAGCTAATAGCCATACTACAACTAGCTAGTGGGTTAACCCTAAGCTGAAGGGTCCGGAGTTCAACCTAGTTCTGGACTACCCTCGATTCAATATGCACTATTTGTCAGCAGACAAACTTTTTAAACCAATTCGTGTATCATTATCAATGCTAGTTGTTAAATTGAAATATATAAAATAATGCTCACAATCATACTTTGGTTATTATACTTCTATGTTTGCATTTATTTCACTTCTTTTATAACTTTTGATGAACTTTATGAACATCCTTGTCGCTGCAATAAATGAGAACTGCTGTACGAGTGTAGTCAGGGACGTATATACGTCCCTGGTCCCTGGTGTAGTACATATCCAAATAACATTCAACTTAAACACACATGACTTGCAGAAACTCTACCTGTCTACTTCTTACGCCCTGGTTTGACATACCGAAACTTACGAGGAAATTCGGCCTTCCCTACTTATATCGTTTATAATGATATATTTGTAATTTAACACAGTTATCTGAATTTACCGGCCAGGTCATAGAATTTTTCGGTCTTTAGTGCAGCTGCCACTGCCCAACAAGTCCACTGTATGCCGAAATCCACCGCGGCTGCTTTCGACAGAGGGTTTCCCATGATGGACATGGGGGCAAAGTTCTCTGTGTTGTAGTGTAGGAAAAGTCGAGAGGATCGCAAATGACTTGTTCACTCGGCACCACCAAAATTGATGAAGACAAGGGAATCGACCGAAGTATATCGAATGGTGATTTGTTGTTGGTTTATCAATCGGAATATCTCGCTGCTTTTCAAAGCCCCCCCCCCCCCCCCCCCCCCCCCCCCCCCCCCCGCTTTTAGCTCTTTATCTATAGAACAGAACAGATCATTTATTTCTAATTCAGAATTCAGAACAAACAAGTACATGACATATTATTATAATTACAAGAGAAAGACATGCCAATGAATAGTATAAAAATTATTAAAGCCACGGTATAACAATTATAGCAAATGACAATGTTAATTCCAAGAATATTTCACTTAAAAGGAGTACTATAGCATGTTATCATTTATAAATTTGCTTGCAAGATTAAGAATTTCCTTGTCTTTAATATTGAGTAACCAAAAACCAAAAAAGTTTCTGTTCATTTTCTAAATCTGAAAATTTTGGAAATTTGCTTTTAATTAACTGAAATATTTCTTTTCTTTGGTGATCATATTTTTCACATGTAATCAAAAAACGAGTTTCATCATCTATACTGTTAGAATTACATCTATTCATAATCGATCTTCTCTAGGGATGTTGGTAAATCTACCTACTTCAATTTGCAACCTGTGACAGGAAATTCTTAATTTACATATGCATAGAGATTTCCTGTGTTCAAAATTTTTAACTATTGATAAATAATTTTTCTAACCCCAATTTTGTTTGAGTTTTACATATGTCCTTAATTTACCATCAGTATAGACCTGTTGACTTGTATACCTTTTTTTTTTTTTTTACATAATAATCTAATAATGTTTTATGACAGACTGACTTAAATTTATGCTTTCCATACTTCATATTTAATATTCAGAAATTGTTCTTAATTTTTGTATAAAAGCATACCATAAGTTTTTGCCAGTTACAAAAAGATTTTTACTACACTCAAATGCATCCTTAAGTAAAGGAAATTCTGTGGACAAATTTTCAAATCTATACCAACTTTTGATTAACAATATTACAATATCATAATGCAAGGGAAACCTTCCCAATTCAGACAACACTGCAAAATTTGTACTTTTCCTGTGAACACCAAGAATATATTTATTGAATTTGACGTGTATTCTTTCACAGGGTAAATTTCTAAAACAGTCTCCAATTTCTAACTTCTCGCATTTTAGGAATCTTTTAGTAAATATATTGCTTACACCCCATACATCTGCATTATATAAAAGAATTGGTTTAATGGTGGAGTGAAATACATGTATACTGGTTTTAATTCCAGGATTTAAATTAATAAAATCATTTCTCAATTTGTAATATGCTTTTAACGCTTTTTTATAGAGCTCGGATCTTGCTTCATGAAAACTTCCAGATACAGTTAGGTGGACTCCAAGATATTTGTAGCTAGATACATATTGGTATGGGGAAGAAATCGCTGCTCAACCCTTATAGGATTTTACATAGGACAAAATATACGAATACGTACAGTACATGATCACAGGTTCCACGCAGTTTGATTAAATATAAGCTTTTAACAAGCATACAGTTTAAGTAAATAGAACTATGGTTTATCGTGTAGCAAGTAATTTTTAAAACTGTTTTACATTTCCATGGTATTTTCACGTTCTTCTTCTATCAAATGAAATTATCCAAAATTCTCTTACAAGACTTTGCAGTTGGATTAAAGAATCTCTTATTAACACTTCGTTGTTTACTTTGTAAATATTGTCTCATGTACATGTAAATGAACGGAAAGTCAGACGTGTGTTCCGTGGTAGACCGACTAACTCCACTTAATGGACCGTCCATTGTACTGTGTGTGTACAAAGTCTTTGATGTCCTAACGGCTTTTATTTACGCGAGGCTCCACCTCTTGAAGTTGCAGAAATGATGTAACATAGTCAATATGTTTGATCCTCCAAATCGATCTCTATATATACTTGAACATGTATTAAACTACGTATGTACTTATGTATATACATACATAATTGTATAATCACCAATGCGTATGGGGTGGGGTGGGGTTCCGGACCCCCTTTGAAAAATTCAAACTTATAAAATTCCCATCGTAAATTTACCAAAATTAGGCCCCGGAATCTCCACCCCCAATCAATGGTAAATATCATTATCCCTTTGACCCCCCCCCCCCGAAAAAATTGCTGGATCCGTGCATGTTTTGTGTGTATATTTGTACATGAATGTGTGTTTGTTTTCCATAATATCACACCGTGGTACGGAATTTTACGTACAAGAAATTATTTCAACTGAATTATGAGTTAAATGTAAAATGATTTTTAAAGAATATCAAATAGAGTTTATTTGATATTCACATCTGTAACTACATATAATTATAGCTGTGTAATAAACAATGCATTTATGTCACATGCTCAAAAGGAACATTAAATTAATGATTTGGAATAATGATAATTAAAAACATGATATATGACATAATATTCTTCAACATACCTATAAATCCGAGCAACCAGTCTCGCTCAAACAATCGATCTTCAAAAGTCTTTCTTCTCACACACGATCCGCGGGCAATTTCAGATGTTGACTGAAAACGCTGAAATTAAATTGTTGTTTGTATCACTTCAAATGATGTGAAGTGTAGACATAAGTCTAATATGTGAGCGGGAGTGGATAGAAATGATTAATACGCTGTGCAAGCCGACAACATTAGCATGAAAAGTTTAATATTTATGTATGTTAGTTAGTTCCCTAAATTTAAACCTTTTTTAAAGCACGAATTGAACAATTGAAAATGTAAAAAAAAAAAAAAAAAAAAAAAAAAAAAATAACAACAACAAAAATTTGGATAGAAGCTATAGGTAATGATATTTATTATACCTCTACTTATATTTCACTTTATAAGCCTCGGATAATAGGCCTACTCTCGGGGAACTGGAATCTTCCTGACTCGGCCCCCAATAGTACAGTACTTTATTTGTGTACTATGACACGTATTGGTAGTTTGTTTTCGAAGTGGATCGAAATATCAAAATACAGAAATCGCGGACATTCTTTGCATGAAGGAATGGAAACGCTCCTTTTTTTTTTTATTTAATTCAGATGCTGTAAGGTTAAAAAGGTGGATAAATGTATAATTAACTGTTCCGTCGTATAAACTGTATAAGGCTATCGATTTCTTTATCTCTGCTGGTCGCTATACTGAGATCAAATCAACATCACACCAATACAATTTACATTATTTCTGAAAATTCGATTTGACAGTGGAATATCAATAATGGGTTTTAATTCCTTTGTCGAACTTCCAAAGCTCCAAAAGAACATTTTTGAGGCACACGCAATATGTACGGGTCTCTCGATGTCTTGTTACAAAGTCTTGAAGGGGGGTGAGCATATATAAAAGCAGGACAGAGTCATGACTCGCAGAGGGTAAGTATACATTTTAATTCCACAGTACTACTTAGCTGTCAAAGACTCTTATAATGAAAAAAAGGACGCATAAATATATATTCAAGTAACTTAAATTTAACGCGGGGGTAGTCGATAATGCTTGGGATTTGATGTATGGACCTGTATATATCAAATGAACTTGCCCAGCATGCAGTTGGTAATATATAGTGTTTAAGATATCAGTTGTAATAGTCCTTCAGCGATCGAAATCCTGCCTGTGAAAAAACCTGCCAGACGACGAACTGCAGCATACTTGTGATATACATTGTAATGAACTAATAGATGATGCAACAAGTACATGTATATGAGATAAGCTGTTGAGAGCTGCAACATATGTGTGAGATAAGTTGTAGAGAGCAATATATATGTGAGATAAGTTGTAGAGAGCTGCAACATATGTGTGAGATAAGCTGTTGAGAGCTGCAACATATGTGTGAGATAAGTTGTTGAGAGCTGCAACATATGTGTGAGATAAGCTGTTGAGAGCTGCAACATATGTGTGAGATAAGCTATTGAGAGCTGCAACATATGTGTGAGATAAGTTGTTGAGAGCTGCAACATATATGTGAGATAAGTTGTAGAGAGCTGCAACATATGTGTGAGATAAGCTGTTGAGAGCTGCAACATATGGGTGAGATAAGATGTTAAAAGCTGCAACATATGTATGAGATAAAACGTTAAGAGCCGCAACATATATGTGTGAGATAAGCTGTAGAGAGCTGCAACATATGTGTGAGATAAGATGTTAAGAGCCGCAACATATGTGTGAGATAAACTGTTGGGAGCTGCAACATGTGTGTGAGATATGTTGTTGGGAGCTGCAACATATGTGTGAGATAAGATGAAGAGAACTAAAACATGTATGTGAGCTAAGCTGTTGAGAGCTACAATATGTGTGTGAGATAAGATGTTGAGACCTGTACTATGAGTGTGAGATAAGCTGTTGGTTTTTTTTTTCTTCGATAATCTGTTTAGAATTGTAACAAGCTTAAGAAATAATTAAGAAGTTAAACTTTAATAGCAACAGTGATTAGTAATTTGTGTTTGAAATGCACTCTTTGTGTGTTTGAGACTGTTGCTTTGTGTGTAATTTAATTAGCACTAAGGAGTGAACCTCTCCAATATTCATTATGATAATAATATGGTCTTATTTTTGTTTGTTTGAAAATAAGAGATACTTCAGGATTTTTTAGATAGGCTGCAACAACTCCCTGCAAGATATTTACTATGTTGGTTTGATGTACTTTTTCAAACCCCGTTGATATATGCAGATTGTAGTAATACCATAGGGCGATCTGACGTGAATTAATTAAACTTACTTGAAAATTTATCTAATTTATTGATTTTCGTTCATTAATTTGTTTTCTGTCGCTTTTCGTTGTTTTATGAACATTCTAAAAGGTAAAGGGTAAAAAAAAAAACCAAAAAAAACCAAAAACCAAAACGAGAGAGAGAGAGAGAGAGAGAGAGAGAGAGAGAGAGAGAGAGAGAGAGAGAGAGAGAGAGAGAGAGAGAGAGGTAAAGGGTAAAAAATAAAACAAAAAAAACCCAAAAACCAAAACCAAAGAGAGAGAGAGAGAGAGAGAGAGAGAGAGAGAGAGAGAGAGAGAGAGAGAGAGAGAGAGAGAGAACAAAACTGTTAATTGGCTTATCTTGGAATGCAATACACTTGAAATGAATGTATAATTTTTTTTCTATTTTATTGCTATTTTATGGTAAGGCCCAGAAGCAACAATACCTGTCCCTGTTTATCGATTTTTAAAATTCGCATTAACTTGTACCATGTACATTGTAAATAGAACTTAAAACAACTGTCACCTTACAAACATTTTATCTACACAACTTCGACGTAAGGCTCTCGATAAATTGGCATTGATTTAAACAGCGGGGTAGGGAACTGGGATCAAAAGTAGTCATATCAATTTTATTGCCCTCCTAGATACACAAAACCTGGGTTCGTTCAGTGACACATTCAACGGATAGCCAATATGTTATTTGTACATGTCGGGAGTTTGATAAGCGACTTAATCCGTGGTCCCTTCATTACTGTATCCATTGGTCACTAACGAACCCTGCCCAATCTCTGTAGTAATTGGACCTCAAAGACACTTGCATTGCGTTTAGGGCTGAGAATATTGAAGCTTCTGATGGCACATCCGGGCTATCTGCAAACTTTCAGACGGCTGAGGTAGGTTACTGTTGGTTGCATGACATTTGTGCGATATGTGTTCACACAAATTAGTACTATATGAAGATCGAATTTGAATATTTTTTTAAGGAAAAAAGTTGGGGAGGGCGGTTCGATTTAAAGACCATGTAGGGTGGGGGGGGGGGGGGTAATACATTATGAAATGTTAATTGATAATCACACTCTCTTAAATATGAATATGTTACCAAAATTGAATTTCAGCGCTACACACTGATGACACTGTTTGTGGTGAAATATCTATTTTACTTCAACGGGGAATTGACAACATATATCTTTAATAAATTAAGATGCTTTCCCGAAAATAGTATTTTTTGAATTCTATTTATTAAATCTAATTTTTTTAAAATATGAATTAAGAAAACTTTGGTCAATATTTTATTTAGCTGACAACTGTCAAAATCTGATACATGTAAATATCATTTTAATGACGACTGTCAAAATAATTAGGGGTGTAAATTTTACTCGGATAATCAGCGGATTAGTCGATCGATAGTTGAGAAATCTTAATCTATGAAACTGAACGTCCTTTCTAACAAAATAATGTGAATGTGAAGTGTATCGTTAAATCAAATATTTAATGACTTAAACGTATAACTGTGTGAAATGTATTTATTTTTTTTTTTGCTGATACTATAAAGTATCTTGTTCCATCTAAATCATAGACCCGTGCCTGATCAAGTGTTAAAGATTACTACATCATGCATAAGATAATCATTTATGTGATTAAAATTGTGTACAAACATCTCTCCTAACAACGAACTTAAAAAATGGTATTAAACATCAAAAGAATCACTAAAATGCACTGATTTGTATCCCCTGTTACATGTATGTGTAGCTACACATTTTGTCAAAACTTATACTTTCTATTTTGATCTACAAACTCAGGGGAGATATCGGATACCAATAGACTGTCCGCTAAATACATATTAGATCAATACACCGGTTCTTAGAACAGACAGTATAAACTTAGTGACATTTTTATAGACGAAGAGAGTCGAGACAATTATTTGTAGCCCGCCAAACAAGATGATTTTAATGTGATAAACGTTTTAATGTGGCTCGATGGTCATGGCCATTTTTAAACTGTATTGATCTCTTTTATAGAAGAAGAGCTCTATATAAAAATATAGGAAAATATTAAAATTTTAAATTGATTTTTTTTCTTTACTAAATGATAGTTTTTGCTAAATAAATCATTCCTAATAATTTACGGTAGATCTGATGGTTAATTTGTCGACCGTCCAGCTTCCCTAATTTCACGTGTGCCAGGTTTTGTATGACCTTTATCAGATTTGCTACGACCAAGTCAGGAAATGCAGCACATTATTCGCTTACTGTTTGGTTAACGACAACCCAAATTCGACAATTTTAAACAAATGCTCATAATGTTAAAAATCCTAAAAACTCAAGACAATGAAGCGATTCAGTCTTGAAATAAGGATGCTTCTAATTACATAACCTTGATACATTAAAAGCAGATTTTTAATAACTTCACAAGGAGTAACCGACAAAGAAAGTTTTTCACTAGTCGATGATCGGTGTGACCGAGCGATAGTCGAGTACACAAGAACTCGTTGATACCAACATATAGAATTTTTAAACAACCGAAAATTGGTCCTATGCCAGTATGGTAGCTGAGAGTCATTTAAACCGCATATATATCACGTGATTTTACCTCTTTATTTATCCTTTTACAAATGCGTACAGCTTTAAATGTTTCAAGAAAAGTGAAAACTTGCAAGTTTTATGATGACGTTAGTAAATTATTTCAATGTTTTTAAAAGGAATGCGTCTATACGTATTGCAGACACGTGTCATTCGACAGGTAGATGTCAGCACAGATGATCTGTGGTCAATGTCAGATGTCGACGTTATTTTTCAGTATTATGTCAGATGTTGCTTCTATCTGTCGCCGTTCAATGTAATAATTCGACGCTATTTGTCAGTGTTAGATCAATTCAATGCAAGAATCAAAGATTTATATAGGGGTCTGGCCACGCATAGTCACCGATTTTCTGAATAATTCGTATATGGATACACCTCAGAGTAAAATGCAAAAAAAGACACTAGATATTGATTGTTGGGGTTTCCGTTGCCATGGTAACCGAGGCTAAAGATTGAAAATTAGCTAATCTTACCTACTTTGAGGCCATATAATATGGTTTTGCTCACTAATTTTAGCTATCAAAGATAAAAAACAAGTCTCGGCATATCGTCAATTTTCATTTTATAGAAGAAAATTGATGGAAAACCCAATACTTTTATAATGTTACCATTGAAACCGTTAAGATTATTGAAATCGGTTTTTTTTACGTTTTTTTATAAACCGAAATGGATAACTATTTAATTTTTACAAACATGTACTTATCAATGTCCATGCAATAAACATTATATTTATGAAAAATGACACCCGTTGCTATGGTAACAAACCCAAGAATACGAAAAATTAAAAAAAAATGAAGCTAATTTTAATAGGTTGTTATTTCTTATACTAGAGATTTTTAGCAATTTTTTTCTTTGGTTCTTGTTAAAAGCTGTCTCAATGTTCAGAATATATCGCAAAAAGCTTTGTTACGCAACAAAGATATGTTGTTGCTATGGAAATTAAAGTACCATTAAAAATCACACAAAAATTCTTACTTTTTGAAAAGTCCATAGCGATGGAAATTATTTTTAGCAAAATTCAGATTTTTTTTTCAAGTTGCACTAAAGTTGAGGACATACTTGATCTTTTTCACAACAATTGATATAAAAAAAATAATGTTTTGTATTTGAATAATACCCATTCAAAATTGCCTTATAATATTTGAAGTTTCTTATTTTTCAGCTGGTTTTTTTTTATTCAGATATCGAACTTTAATTGACCGTAATTAATGTGCGATATCCACTCTTTTTGTAAGTGGTCCCTTCCTAATGTCACGTGTCAGCTTCATATATCAACGTCTGATGTCAGATGTCGAATCATTTGTGATTGATTGATGTTAGATGTCGACTCTCTCTTTCAGTTTTTCATGTATGATATTGACCCTTTGTATGAGTGGTAAATCTCACCTCCAAATGTAAATATATTTAGTCATTGTCACCTCCTATTTCTAGGTGTCGACTTTAAACCTTAACGTTATATGTTAACCTTGTTTCTGGCCAATGTATATATCCTCTTGAGATCAGTTACCAACTACATATCTCAGTGGTCAATATCAAATGTCGATTGAACAGTACTTGAATGTCTTGTTAATACATGTACATGTAAATAACATCAAGAGCAGTTTAGGTAAATTTCTCCATATAAATTCGAACATGATCAGCATTATGTCAACAGATCGTTTTTGTGATTCTGTAAAAGGTCTTCAGTTTTTAATATATAAATGTTCGACCTCTATGTTATAAATGTTAATTATGGCCTACCAATGTCAGTGACGCTCCTTTCGCGGTTTTCGGTTTTTAATATGAATGTCCGACTTCCCTCTAAATCGGCCCTCCTTTCGCTATAGACCTAGTACTTTGCATCATGATATGTTGATTTATCGCTATTTAATGTGAAGAAAATTGACGTACCTGACACACATTGCTTATATATGTCGGTTATTCTGCCTTTTTTCGTACTGGTATGCGTCGCGCGAGCATTATGATCAATAGCAATCTACATGCTGGCATGAATAGACGACTTTTAAAAAAGGAAATTAATTAATTTTTTTCCATATCCTGCAAGCTTTCAAGTGTTAGACTTTATTGATTATTGCCATTAACTGATATCGTAAAGTGTGTAGCTTTTATGAGTTTGACGACAAAACGTGAATAAATTTAATAGAATAAATTAAACAGACGTCCGTGTATACCAAAGAGTACATCAATCCCCGCTTATAAAAGATTTGGCTGTATACATGACATTGTATGTCTTGGATTAGTTTTGAACTCCATGCATCAGGTTTCTGTTTCATGTTACGTACGCGTCGCTTATAATTACGTCTATATATCTTAAACATAATTATATATCGAAGACCATCATTAAAAACATACCGATGTACTCTTATCAGACACCGAGAGATTCATCAATATCGTTTCGGATATTTGGTACAGGTACATATCGTAAAAATACCTTACATATCGTATCGGACATTAAGGGGGCTTGGTGGTAAACAAATTAAAGCCATCAGATCTGCCTTCAATTTTTAAGATGATCTTTCTTTAGATATGATGTCTTTAGCTATAAACTTTCATTTAATAAAGAAAAAATATATGTATTTAAGCTTTATAAATTAAATGTTTTGTAAGATATCTATACAGAGCTCTTCTTTTTAAGGAGATTAATCTAGTGTAAAAAATTGCCACGACCATCCAGTCCTCTTAAGTACAGTCAGAGTCATAAGTGTAATCTTTATACGTTACACGAACAAATTGACTAGCAAAGCAAGTACATGTACTTATATACCAGTAACTCTTAACATTTCAACCAACTTTTACAATCGTTTGGGTTTCTTTTGTTAATTTGAACTCGTGCTACATAGACGAAAGACGCGATAAACAAAAACATGTTGACTAAAAACCCTTAACAATGTCTTTCGTTCTGTCTTCTTTGTGAAAATATCTGGATAAACACCATTCAGTCTTTCAAACCAGTGAAGAAAATTATTTTGCAAAAAGTAATTTGTTTTTGTTTACTCCGCTTTGTATTTCCGAGAATGTGAATTGAACAAGTTGCACAACAACTAATAGAAGGGGGAAACAGTTTAGGTGATCAAAAAGCAAGCTTTTGTTTTTAACAACTTTGAACTTTCTTGAATTTCCTCTAACAAACACTTTTCCAAAGTTACTTACAAGAAATTTGCGGTTTCTTCTCATATGACTTGCGCCGATTTGGAGAAAAGGGGGAGGAGTGTGTCGTATTGACACAATTCAGCCCCAAGGGGACATCTCAAAGGGAGATAATACTGTAATCACGATGTGTTCCTCTCCTGAATAGTAGCAAGTCCGGATTTCTAAATATTCCCATCATGAACTAATAATTTTTTTTCTTTAAAATCATTCTATTGACTGTGTGTAAATATTAGATGTTCTTTAAAGATTAAATACCGCTAATAACCTGTGGTTTCATTGTGTAGATGAAATAAGTTTTCAAAAGAAGAAATATATTGTTATCTATTGGTACTCTGGGAGACTTGCACGAATATACGGAACTCTTTCTCATTCTCTTGTGAGAAAATGTTTTCAAGTGTGGATAAATGTAGAGTGCTCTACATTTTGAATTACAGAAACGGAGAGTATTGTACATTTTGAATATTGAATTCACGGATTCTAAAGCTGGATGACATATTTTTTCTCTCGAGCACTTGAAACTCAAAATCTAAACAAATTAAGTCTCTTAAGAACATATATAGTTGAAAAGGAAACTATAAAACAGCAATAGAAATTCCGGAGTTATAAAACTTGCATTAGATTTTCACCGCTTTTATAAGTGAAAAATGATTTGAATGACTTGTTTACATTGTGTAATTGATCAGTATTTATGAGGAAGATAATAAATTGTATGGCTCTATCAGCTCAAGAGCAATAGTTTTTGTGATTGCGTCTTAAAAGAGGCCTTTTAGAAATATTTAAATATTGTGCGACTTCTTTTTAATTGGTAAATACATGGAAAGGGCAATTATTCGCATGACTTGGAATAAGCAGAAAGGGAAAGATATATCAAAAGCATCACGCTAGAATTCAAATCATGTTTTGACTGAACTCGAAATACATATACACCGCTGAAAAAAGAACGGATTTTAGTGAATATAAAATTCTGGCATTTCACCAGTTGTTAGATTTCGCCCGTCAGACGAGATGAGTGTTTTGGGGGAGAAATCCTCCGCTTTAAGCAATTCTGGATCTTTACCTAAAATTGTTATCACAAGGTAACATATAACTTTTTTCCATTAAATATTTTCGAATTGTATGCATGTAAAGTTAATTAAATAAATCCGCTATTCTTATTATTCGTCTTATGATGATCTGTATACGTACTCGCGTATTTGCCCATTCAGACCAGGTTTGATTTTCAGGTTTTTTTTTTCTAATTTAAATTTTATGCTTGCGACTTTAAAAAAATGATGAAAAACATATTTTATCGCGTTGTTATGTTTGTGTGTGAGATCACAATGTAACGATAAATTTCTGTCGCCTGCTTAAGAGTGTTTTTTTTTTAATCCAGAGATATACATTGATGGAAAGCGCTCTAGATAATAGTACTACACAATTTTTTGATAGTTTCCTTTGCATTCAAATGTAGAAATTTTTTTAAATAGTCTCTCCCCCCCCCCCCCCCCCCCTTTTATTAACTCCTTTTAAGCGGGCAAAATGTTTGCATTGACTCGGCTGGTACATGTTTATATGTGAAAATATGTGTTAAACTCGGACACTTTTTATATTGAACTGATTTTACCAATTTGACTCCTACTGAATTTATATATTGACTCGGACATATTTTAATATATTGAAAAAATTTTATTTTTAATTTAACTTACTTCAATAGAAAAAAGTAATTATTTGAAAAGTATCTACATATACTGATTAAGACAGATTTCTATCACACATAACGCGTATTAGGGATTTAAATTTTTAATTATTAATGACCTGCATTGACTCCTTCGACTTGAATGGCACCGATGTATATGATTTCACCAACACAGTATACACGAATGGTACAAGTAATACCGCTATGCTATATACATGTATTTGCATTTTAATCAAGATGTAATGGATTTTTTCATTTCTTTTAGAGCTTCCGGGAGTAATCCGTTTGATCCGAATGCGCACAGTCAATATGCTGGAGAAAAACTACAGGTCGGTCTGTTTGTCTATACATCCGTCTATCCATCCATCTGTCTGTCTGTCTACCCATCCATCCGTCCGTCTGTCTGTCTGTCTCTCTCTCTCTCTCTCTCTCTCTCTCTCTCTCTCTCTCTCTCTCTCTCTCTCTCTCTCTCTCTCTCTCTCTCTCTCTCTCTCATACACGCTACGATATAAATCTATTGTTGATTTCATTCATGTTCTTTTTATGGTGCTAATTACGATTTCTACGTTTTTACACAGGTTCGTCTGGTCACACTTGATGAAAAATATAGGAGCCATCTATTGCACCAACAAATCAAAGCCTTCGAGGAGAAAGTTTACACATCGTCGGACAATTTCAATGTTGATATGATGCTCAAAATGTTTCGAGAACTGGCAAGGAGATGTAAAGGAGCTCGCGATATCTACACAATAGGAGGAATCCGACAGGCCGTCAACCAGGAAATTCGAAAACTGCGCATGCGCAAACGAAACAAACGACTTCCGGTCTCCGAAGATATCGGAAATGAGACAGACGAGATGATGGAATATTTTAATTGGTTTTTCAAAAATTTGTCTTACTTACGGGAACTGAGAAACAACTTTGTAAGCCGCATCTTCAACCCACTGTTCAAATATTTTTATAATGTTTCACACGGTGCTCCGGATCGTGAACGTTCTACGGACTCAGCCATGTCCATGTCAAACTTGAGCGTGGCTTCCCATCGGTCCTTCGACAGCGGCATTACGGGTATATCCGGTTGGAGTTCATTTCGCTTCTCGGACACAGAAAGCCAAGCCTCTGGGGATGAAGATATCCATACGGCGCGAAAACAGATGATTTCCAAAGCCGCCCTGCAGCTGCTAGGTCGAGAGTTGCGTGACGTCAAGTCTCTTTATGACACAACAGAGCTAGAAAAAACTGCCCAAAGATTGGCCTTGGTAAAAGAACAGCTGGATTACCTCATCGACAACGAAGACAACATAAACCATGCTCTTTTCAGCCAAGACAGTGAGCGAGTGGTCAGTCACCTGAAGGTCAAGAATTCTCGGACCTACTTCTTGATGCGGCTTATCCCTGACATTTTGGTCAAGTGTCAGATCTGCGCTTGGTTGGCGAGAAAGTGGCTGGAGATTGATGACAAGAAAACCAAGGACCTCAAAGAAAGGCTGACTAAACTTGTGTCTCTAGAGGACCAGCTGGCTAGGAGGTTGAAAATGCTTTCGGTCGACATCCAGAAACACGAGAAAAAGCTAGATAAAGAAACAAACGAGCTACAGAAGCTATTGAAACGTGAAGAGAGGACTAGCGAACTCGAAATGACACTGCATGGATACGAAAATAGGGAGAGAGATCTCAAAGAATACATGCAGAAACTGGAAAATGAAAAGCAGGAACTTACCAATAAGTTAAACAACGCAATAAAAGAAAAGAAAACGGGGGAATATAAATCCCTGCAGACCATGCTAGAAAGAAATAAACTGCAGATCTATGCCATGGAGCGTCAAATGGGAACGCTAAACTTCCACAAGAGTATCGTAGACAATGACATGCAAGTGGAGCTAGAGGTGAAAGCAAATATCATTCATTTCACGAATGACGTACAAGACCAATGCGAAGAACTCGAGAAAATGCTCGAAAATGAGAGAAAGGAGAAAAGGACCATTCAAGCCGCGCTTATCCCTATTGCGCAAGATTCAGAGGAAATTCGGGATCGCCTACGCGAGAAAGCATACCCGGTGGAGGATAATGAAGGGATCGTGGCTCAGTACATTGGCAGTAGCCGGATCCCTCTAAGTACACTGAGTGTTAAGGAAATCAAGCGACGGTTCACGGCCGATAACCCTAATCCCAAACATGTCCCAGTGTTCGAGAGTCCGCGGAAGGTCAACATCTTTAAAACAGACATTCAACCGTACCCCCAAACTCCTGAATACGAATGGTAACAAATCTTAGTGCGTTATTTTAAATATTTTCAATGTTTGACTGTGATATCAAGTTGTTTTTAGACAGTGGAGAGGAGATGACAGCGTTCAATTTTAAGGCCAGCCATATCTAACGTCTTTTCAGTCACATCGTTTTAGAATGCAAAGATAAGATACAGAGGAAATTCACGCCATCTGACTCATTCGAACATATCATATGCGTGTATATATATATATATATATATATATATATATATATATATATATATATATATATATATATATATATATATCGTTCAGAACAAATTGATTTATTGTTTTAGAAAAATCTATAATCATATGCGTGTATATATATATATATATATATATATATATATATATATCTATATCTATATATATATATATATCTATATATATATCTATATATATATATATCTATATCTATATCTATATATATATATATATATATATATATATCTATATATATATCTATATATATATATATATATATATATATATATTTATATATATATATATATATATATATATATATATATATATATATATCGTTCAGAACAAATTAATTTATTGTTTTAGAAAAATCTATATTTTCTGTAGAATCTCATTTTTCCATGTATGATATATATATATATATGACCTCTCCTTGAATTACATGTACATGTGTATATTCAAAGACGCAAGTTTATAGATATTGGCTGTTCGGAAAAAGTTACATGTATATTCAAAGACGCAAGTTTATAGATATTGGCTGTTCGGAAAAAATATATGTATATTTAACGTCAGAAGTTTATAACATTAATTGTATCTGAATGTTTAGATATACTATAACTACTGTATCAGATAGTATTTTGTAAATAAAACTTTAATACTTTCAAAATCCTCTCTTGTTGATTTCGATATCTAAGTCGAATTCACTGTATATAATGTAAAAGCCAAAACACATGAACAGGAGGAGCACCATATCAACTACCGTTATTATTTTTCTAATATTTTGTCTAATGTATGAGATGAGTTTTCGAAATTGCCAAAACTGGTCTAAACGCAGGGAACTCAGGGGTGTGACCATTTAGAGTGACATCAAAACAAAAAAACTTACTATATATATCTCTATGTATCCTATTTCCGAGCAGCTTCCATTACTACCATACTTGTAGTGTTGTGTAGCCATGCAAATAATCACCTTCATTTTGATGGAAATCAAATGTTTTAAAATTACTCCTTTTGAAAATGTTAAATCCGAAAGAGAAAAATATATATTTTTATTTATAAAAGTGGTAATCATCAATAATCATAGTTTAACTCAATTTACTTGCATTATTGATGAGAGAGTTAAACATTCAGGGTTTTTTTTCAGTCTATCGTACACTCTTGCCTTGAATCCTTTTTTTTTTTTTTTTTTTACATCGCATCTATTCTTTCCCAATGTTGTTGCATTCAATGTGCACATAAATTAATTTATCTTGAAATAAACATCATCACATGGACAAGACAAAGATATTGAACACACAACATACAAAGGAGGCTGGGTGGTCAACAAATAAACCATCAGATCTACCTTAAAATTTCAAATCTGATATTTTTGTCAACAAGATATCTGTGAGCCAATGCTCACTAGTAATACCCTTGATCTGATGTGAATATACAAAATAAGCAAATTCGTCATTTAACAGGAAGTTTCGTCCGATTAGTATAAAAATAGATTCCAACCCAGTGTGTTAAAATTTTAATCATCTGCGATAAATAGTTGATGAGAAATCTTTAACGAAATTTAGACTGAAAATTTAGGTTAAAAATAAACAAAGTCGTCATTTAACAGGAAGTTGACGTCCGACGAGCGATTAAAATTTAATCATCAATGCTGAAATCGATCAAAATTCTAAATGGTTGACTTTTAATGTAACATTTCAGGTTTTAAAAAAGTGAATAATAGATAACGTGCCACTATGCAAAAGCCTCAGCAGTGTTAAACAAAGTCTCTTAAAATTCGAACGTAAGATACGTGCTGAAATCCGTCTCTTCCTTAGCTTTAAGCTTCTGTTCGGTTACTTCCCTTTAACAGCCATTCGTATTCTATGGTTCTGTTTTCTCATCTTGCATTTCGTTTGGATCACTCTCATGTAAACACTAACATAAATAGAGTTTTTCAGGTTAAATGAATCAAAAATATTAAATAGTTTTGTAGTGTTTTCTACTAAGTATGAAATAATATTGAATGATTTATAAATATTTGATCACCAATGTTGTTGATGCCAGTTATTTTTCATTTCTTAATACAACTATCAACGATGAACACTTATAAACACAACATACAGGTAATAAAAATAGAAATATTTACCATAGCGACCCAAACTACGACCCAGAATGGAAAAATAAGAGTCATCAGTAAATTGACCTTGTAGTTTTCGGTGAAAGTTTCGGAACCTCTGAAACGAATGCCAATTAGGAATGTAGTATGAAAGCACATTGTTTATACAGAATATTTTTTGTAATTTGATTAGGTAATGATATCTAATACGATATTTTTAATTATCTTACAAATCTCTTCCTCTTCTAATGACTTTCAGGCGATGTTCCAAACATCGCATAGGCTTGAAATAATTCTTTTCCAGATACGCTGTATCGTAATACATGATCTTCTTCACGTGACGTTTCTCACCTCTCACGATTATCTCGTTCTGAATGGCCAGGGATTTTTCAACTTCTTCCAATTTGAAAAATCTGTTTGTGAGATTTCCACACTTTTGTGCATTTGCAAAAATGCATTTGTTGTTAAACAAATTCGGACGCAGAACATCACAGAGAATTAATACTTCATCACATTGATTTACAGTTAGCGCACGGTGATTTTCGTATTTGAGTAGACAATCAATTTTGGAAATTGACTCTTCTTTTAAAATTTCCATACACAAAGTGTAAAAATCATCGAATACGCATGAAATGCAATGAAGATAAAACATGAGTTTAGCACGTGGATCCTCGTCAATGCTGACTCT
This sequence comes from Magallana nippona, assembly GCA_033439105.1. Classification (NCBI taxonomy): domain Eukaryota; kingdom Metazoa; phylum Mollusca; class Bivalvia; order Ostreida; family Ostreidae; genus Magallana; species Magallana nippona. Next base: position 3,400,666 of record CM065924.1, on the reverse strand, counting down.
TGTTGTTGTATCTTTTTCTGTGGCGGTTGTCTGTAATGCCACCACATTTCCACCGCTAGCAGCCGCAGCCGTGTTCCTGGTGCCTGATACCCCTGGAACAGCTATAGCGGTGCTGGTGCTGGCGGCCACATCTGTAGCATTAGCAGCTGCGGAGTGACTTTGTTGAACGATTCCTCCACCTTGAAAAGGAGCCACAGTAGAAGACACTGTAGTCACTGGGTGGTGCGATTCAGACATTTTAAGATTGAGAGTTTATTATAAACGCTTCCAATGTTTTGATTCCACAAGAATAAAACTGATACTTTACTGTTAATTAGAAAACCGGAAGACTACCGTTCCTGGAATGCACTTACTTACACCTACCAACGTATTGTTGGCAAAGGATTAAAAAGGACATGGCCACAATAAGAGCTATTAATAAATTAACCAATAATATAGGTACCATAAAATTTCGAAGTAAGCCCACCTTCTCCAACCCCTAATTCCCAAACCAATAAAACGTATGTATTGGTAACATAGCCTTAAGATGGAAATATGTTAAATTATAGTTATGTTAAGAAAATACTTTAACAAACAGCCGCAATTTAGGCTATCTAAGGGATGAGGAGTTTTTCAAAAACTTATAAGTTTTATGTTGATGTTAATAGGGACTGTTTTCGCCAATGTTGAAATTGTGCCCTTGACTGACACAAGGACAGGTGCTACACCGGAGATCCTGGCATATGGTTACCTTGCTTTCTATAATTGAAACTAGATTTGGTGAGAATTTGTCAAAGGTTCTTCGGCCGTTTTTTGCTGTTGATAAGCTTAATTAAAAAAATATATTTTAACCATAGTTTTCTTTGTCTTCATGGTGTCTTCTAGTGACCGATAGATGCGACAACTGTATTTTAAGGATTATGGGTAATGATTGAGTGATTTATATATAATTTTAAAATATCACAAAATATAATTACCAAAATAGCACATGTAGTAAAGAAATACGAGTTTTCAGAATTTGTTTTCTGTAAATAGTTTTGTATTTAGAAATTTTCTTGTCTCGAATATTTATCAATGAATACTGATATCATATTAATTACATTAAGAACAAGTTATCATAAATATCCAACTGAGATATCAAAAGGCAGATAGAATAATGTACATATATAGAAATGAGATAATTTGTACTTTATGAAATATGATATTATGTGTGTCCTACGACACTTACCATGCACCAAAGCAGGAAAAAAGTATATGCCATCTTTACACAAGAGACGACCAAATCCCTTATTTCTTTAATAAAAGTGGCCAAACTGAGTTAATTTTTTAAATACAATTTACCTGTATAAAGAGATTAATTACTTCAGTTTATAATTATCTATTGTACATTCTTGCCGTGTATACCATGTTTAACATTGCATCTATATAATTATCTTCTCTCAGTTGTTGTATTCAATGTACAAATGAATTGATTTGAATTGGACACTCGCACCTGGACAGAAAAAAATCCGCATACATGTACACAACCAAATATTTAATTAAAACTTTAAAACGTAACAAGATGCACATACAATATAAATATATCTAATACATACAAGCATTCATTTGATTATCAATATTTAAATCATTCACAGAATTGCTGAAAATACTTAATAAACAGATAAAATACTCCAAGGGACTTAGACACGATTTGAGCTCAAATTTTTCAAATTCTATTTTTCCATGTTTGATGTATAGAATGGTCAATATATATATTTTTAATGCTTTGTCAAAATATGAAAGTCAAATAGCGAGTTACAAGCAAGTTACAGAGGTTGGAATTCTTAGTTTTGTAAACAAAGCTAAAGTCCTGTTATTGTTTACATATGTTTTATATTGGTATAAGTTTCAATCTAATGTTGCTTTTTTTGTTGACGAACTTATTTTTTAACACATTGAATCAGTTTATCTTGTTTGCCACAAGTTATTTTGTGAAAAAATGGTACTTCCTCTACTTAACATTAATTGTAAACAAATGTAACACTCGAGCTTTGTTTACATAACAACGACTTCTTTCCTCTGTATCATGCTTGTAACTTGACGTCTAACATTCAAATTTTGGTAAATCATTCATGATGCACGAGTAAACCATTTTGTACACACACAAAATTTGAAAATAAAATTTTCATCTCAAATCGTGTATAGGTCCCTTTAAAATATCTCCCAAAACAAATCAAAATTGATAAAATATCACTTAATTAATTGCTAACACGTAGAACATGCATTCAAACACTCTAATTGGATTGAGATCATAATCATTTTCACAATGATGAACAACGTCTATAAAATGTTAATAATAGATTCGTTGCTGAAATCAGCATTGACAGAGTGTTTATCAAAGTTTCTATATAAAAATACTGCTACTGGCTGTCATTATATTAAGCTTTTGGTCGGTTGCCTTCTCCCTTTGTCAGCCGTTTGTCTTTTATTATATTAAGCTTTTGGTCGATTGCCTTCTCCCTTTGTCAGCCGTTTGTCTTTATATTAAGCTTTTGGTCGATTGCCTTCTCCCTTTGTCAGCCGTTTGTCTTTATATTAAGCTTTTGGTCGGTTGCCTTCTCCCTTTGTCAGCCGTTTGTCTTTATATTAAGCTTTTGGTCGGTTGCCTTCTCCCTTTGTCAGCCGTTTGTCTTTATATTAAGCTTTTGGTCGGTTGCCTTCTCCCTTTGTCAGCCGTTTGGTCTGATTCTTTTTTATGGTTCTGTTTGCTCTTCCGGCATTTCGCTTGGATCACCCTCGTGTAAACACTTACAAAAATAGGATGCCTCAGAGTTAAATGCATTAAAAATATATAAACTTTGTAGAATTATTAACTCAGTATGTAAAGAAAATAAATGTTTTATAAAAATATATGTGATCATCATTGCTACTGATTCCCGTAATTCCGGAAATTGTTTTTTTTTAGTCTAAACAATCAAGTGAATACTTACAAACAAAACATGCAGTTCAATATAATAGAAATACATTACCATGGCTACCCAAACCACGACCCAAAACGGGAAAATAAGAGTCACCAGGAGATGAACCTTGTAGTTTTCAGTGAAAGTTTCGTATTCCCTGAAACAAAACAAAAAATAACCAATAAAAAATGTATATAATTTGTAAAAAATGTGTATCGGTTTTGCAACGAGATAAGGTTTTTAAACACAAGATATTTACGATTTTCTTACAAATGTTTTCCTTTTCTGATGATTTTCAAGCGATGTTCCAGAAGTCTCATAGGCTCGAAATAATTTTCTCCTAAATACGATGTATCGTAATACATTATCTTCTTCACGTGGCGTTTCTCCCCTCTCACAATTATCTCGTTCTGAATGGCCAGTGATTTTTCAACTTCCTCTATTTTGTAAAATTCGTTTGTGAGATTTCCACATTTTTGTGCATCTCCAAATATGCACTTATTGTTAAACAAATCTGGTCGAAGATTATCGCAAAGAATCAACATCTTATCACATTGTTCTAAAGTAAGTGCACGATAATCGTGGTACTCGAGTAGACATTCAATATTGGATATCGAGTCTTCTTTTAAAATTTCCTTGCACATTATGTAAAAATCATCGAATACGCATGAAATGCAATGAAGATAAAACATTAGTCTAGCACGGGGATCATTGCTTACTTTGACTGAGCTTCCCGTTGTTCGCACGGTGGCCGTTGTTTCCAATGCCACCAAATTGTCACCGCTAGCAGCCGCAGCGATGCTTCTGGTGCCTGCACCCTTGGGGACAGCTATAGCGGTACTGGTACTGGCGGCAACATTTATATCGCTAAGAGAGGCAGAATAACTCTGATGCACAATTCCCCTGTGTGACAAAGCAGTGAGAGAGGCGGATATAGATTGTACCTGCTGCTGTGAGTTAGACATTTTGAATTACGACTTATAAAGGAAAACACACCTGCAAAAATAAACCAAAACAAACAACTTTGTGGCAACTTTATCTCTGACGGCCGAAGGACATTCGTTCCGAGAAATCACTTATCGCGATAACAGTGATAACCCTCTAAACGACTCTACCAGCTTGAACAGTGCATTGCTCACATCAAATTGATGCCCTTTTTTATCAAAACTTTATACGGAGAATGTAAACAAATTTACCATAATTTTAGATATTTAGATCTTTTTATCAAACAGTAAACAATTTCTCATATCATCAGATGTACTTTGATTACATTTTAAAACGGATTAAATAAAAGGAATTTCGATTAAAATACAGATTTCTTCAGTAGCACAAAGCGACATCCTACATGTAATAGCTAGATTAAAAACTTTAGACAGCATCATAAAAGTACATCCACTATGTATACCAAGAGATAATATATTTGTATATGAAATACATACACATGACTGTATACTTTAGCAATTAAATATAACTTTCAACATCCAAACAATCAAAATGATTTGGAAACTGTAAAGTTACGTAAACAGTTATAAATTAAACAGGAACAACGGCACAAAACTTAATCGGCATCATACATAAATTGATCATGTAATATTAACCAATGTCTGAAATATATATGTTAGTATCTTTATTATGTCTGATCAAGAATTTGGATTACATTTGTTAGACAATTTGACATTTCAGTATCCATTCCTTGTATTTATCGCTTTTATGGTACAAACTTAAGTCTTATGCCAGTTACATTTTAGCATTTTAGTTGACAGTGGTTTAACACATCCATAGATTATTTGATGGATCTAAATCATATCTCTTTTTGGCGGTGATTCCACAATTATATATCCGATATGATTCTTTCCGTATTATTTTAAAGAAACAAAAATGTTATAGATAAAATGTTATCTCTTTAACTTACCTGGCTTAGGGGAATGCGTACTTCCAAATCAATGTGGACAAAGTCGTTCACGTCAAACTAAAGACACGGGTAATGTCACATATGTAAGTAAGTTTGGATCTATTTACATTAAACAGAAAATTAAGACATATTTGAATCCTTTCTGGAAGAAAACACAATTCCATATTGTTATATGTTATTTTATTGTATCTCTACGCGTCGTTTCAATAACGTTATTTAGACTTTTTAATGAAATAAAACGTTAAGTTTTATATTTTAGATAAGCGTTATTTAATTATTTAATGATGAAAAATAATTGATTTTTGTATGTTACATTTAGTTCATGTGTTATAAATACTGTTGTCAATGTGCAGTAAATCTTGCATTTCTATGAATTCAAAAGAAAATAACTTAATTCAGATCCATTGACAATGCTCTGGTATGCTTAATTGTCAAATAAAAGTTTATTAGTATCCATTTTGAATTTATATCAACCAAAGGCAACACAGTATCGCCTGCCTAATACCCAAAGAAAAGAATACACCGGTTGTTTTTAAAGAAAAATTGATATCTACTGAAATACCCTGTAAAAGTGTTTGAATGCCATCATTTCCATTTTGATAAGCTATAGTAAGAGAACACGATCCGGCTCTTGTTTTTGAATTTTTATCTGCTCCATTATCAAGTAAAAGTTGTACAATACTCTCGTGTCCATTTTTACAAGCTAAATAGAGAGGACAAGCAAGATATGACCAACGTAAACTATTGATATCAGCTCCACTATTTAGTAAAAGTTGAACAGTACTTTCTCGTTTATTACGACACGCCGCATGGAGAGCAGTGGAACCATCATTACAAAGTGAATTGATATCTGCACCCTTTTCCAGCAATAGTTGCACAATGGTGTCGTGTCGATTTTGACTCGCCTTATAGAGAGGACTGACTCCATATTTATCGCATGAATCAACGTACGCTTCTTTGTTTAGTAGAAGATGCACAATTATATCATATCCTTTTTGACAAGCTAAGAAGAGAGGACTAATGATTTGATTGTTACCTAAATTGAAATCTGCTCCATTATCTAGTAAATTGCGTTTTTATAAAATGAATAAATGTTAGCTTTTTACTACGAGAGTCCGTTGGTGCCACTTAGAAAAATATTTTTATCTGGCAGTCGCCAGATAATTATTTGGCGGCCGCCACTTATTATCTGGCGGCCGCCATATATTTATCTGACGGCCGCTACATAATTTTCTGGCGGCCATCAGATAAAACCTTGCTTCCTGATGGGCGCGCATGTTTTAATGGGAGCTTTTAGGGACTAGTGGATACACTCTCATTTATTAGTTATATTAATATTTTCTGAAATGTTAACACCAAATATCAAATGCAGAGCTTAAGGTTTTAAAAACTGGCGGAGTGGAATGTAGATTAGACTTTGTTAAAATCTAGAATGATTTAGCTGTTGCTTCTTGTCTTGTATTATATGATGTAAAACGGCGTAGTTCAGAGTTGTTTATAAACTTTTAAAACTGAACTAAACACCCATTCAGGAAATCTTAAGAGGGCTCGATGGTCGTGGCCATTTTTAGACTGTATTTATCTCCTTTAGAAAAAGAGCTCTAGATAAAAATATAGGAAAATGCCCAAATTTAAAAAGTAAAATATGTGGATTTTTTCTTAACTGAATAATAGTTTATAGCAAAACAAAGCATATCTTAAACTTTTAGGTAATCTGATGGTTAATTTGTTGACCACCGAGCCTCCTTAACAATGAAAAACCTTAACTTGAGAGGACTGTTATGTAAACATGTATAAGTAAAAGGAACGCACTGCCTTCTAGTTTTTAAATTCTGGTGTAAGAATTTTACAACAAGATTACAGTCAGTTTTATTAAACACGACAGCTAGTACATGCAATTTCACGAGAGCGGATCCTGCTATGACTTTATAAAGATAAACTAAAATAAATGTGTACTAGCATTCGTGGCCATATAAATGAAACTATTTAAATCTGTGTTGTTGGACCCTTATACCAAAACACATTAATAAAAAGATCGTGATCGGCCACAGTCTATCTGGGTAAAATAACGTATGGAAGTTAAGATACTTTCGCTGTGGCATTCAACTCAACATTGAGGTATATCGACGATGTATTATCAATTAACAATTGTTACTTCCATACTTACGTCGACTCGATATATCCCAGTGAACTTGAAATAAAAGATACCACAGAGTCTGTGTCATTTGTTTCATAATTGGATATTTTACTGGAAATGGACATCGATGGTAACCTAACAACAAAACTTTATGATAAACGTGATGACTTCAATTTTTCTATAGTCAACTTTCCTTACTTATGTACCAATTTACCTTCATCACCTGCATATGGTGTTTTTGTCTCTCAGTTAATTCGATACGCAAGGGCATGCTCTTCGTATGAACAGTTTCTAAGGCTAGGCAAGCTACTGACAAACAAGTTGATAAAACAGGACTATCAACAGACTTGTTTGAAGTCATCTTTTTGTAAGTTCTATGGTCGATACAACGACCTTGTCAGCAAATACAATCTTCCACTGGGTCTCATGCTGACTGACGTTTTTCATACTAATTGTTAGACCATTATTATTACCTAATTGTCTACTGACGTTTTCGGGGTTTTTTTTTCAATTACGACAAAGAGCACACGGAGGGTGTGACCGGTCAGCAGAGGATGCTCACTCCTCCATGGCACATCATTCTAACGTTCTCTCTCTATATTTTGTAAGAGGTCCGTGTTTGCTCTGCTCCTGTTTTATAATTTTCCTTTGGACTTTTGATTTTGAACACTGTTCGTTATCACCACATGTCATGTCGTGTATACGCAACAAAATTCGCCTTTTTTTTTTGTAAACATCAGATATGACTAATGGTCAGTATATTAAATTCAAGCGTGAGAACACAAAGTCATTAGCTAACAAACGCAACAGAAACACTGGAATTGCTTGATACATTCCTAAAACATGAGGACTACAAGTTATATAATACATAACATAATACGGTACAAAACAAGGACAGCTTGCCTTTTTATTCCATTCTTTGAATGAAAAAAATCATGCGTGTAATCTAGCTTTCAACATTTTTATTTTGTGGTGTGTATACAAATTTTCTTTGCATTTAAACCCCTTATAAAAATACGGCTGTGTCGACACCCATCTTCTCAACCAAATATTAATACAATAACACTCACTATTTTGCAAAATTACGTTTGAAAATAAATGATGTGCTGCCAAAATAATTATGTGGCGGCCGCTAGATAAAATATTTTGTTCACCTGGCACCAATTGGCTTCCGGAACATTCCACTCCACAAGTGTTTCAAAATTTAAGCTCTTCAATTAATATTTGTTGTAAAAATTTCAGAAATTATTAATAAAATTAATAAATTAGAGTGTTGACGGTTTGTTTGGTTGACGGTTTGTTATTGTCATTTTTTCAGTGTATCCACTACTCCCTAAAAGCTCCCATCAAAACATGCGCATGCATCAAAAAGTCAGTTTTTATCTGGCGGCCGCCATATTATTATGTGGCAGCCGCCAGATATATATGTGGCAGCCGCCAAAATATTATGTGGCGGCCACCAGATATTATGTGGTGGCCGCCAGAAAAATAATGTTGCGGCCACAAGATAAAATATTTTTTTAAATGGCACCAACGGGCTTCCGTAGCTTTATGTCTAGTAAAAGTCGAACAATGCTATCTTGACCGTTTTCACAAGCATTATGAAGCAAAGTACCTCCGTTATCGGTGCGTAAATTAATGTCTGCTCCAATACTCAGTAAAAGTTGTACAGTGCTATCATGCCCGTTTTTGCACGCAAAATGTAATGGCGTTGCTCTGTTTTCGGTACATAAATTAATGTCTGCTCCTTTTTCCAGTAACTGCTGCACAATGCTATCTTGTCATTTTTCACAAGCAAAATGAAGCTGTGTGGCTCCGTTTTTAGTACGTAAATTTATGTCTGCTCTATTTCTCAATAAAAGTTGCGTTACACTAAAAGTTTAAAATATATCAATTTAAACTTAACTATAACAGTACTAGTTCTTATCACACTTTGGTTTGCACTGTTCGTGCCGTTTGGGGAATTAAATCTATCTCTGGTTATTTTGTAGCTGTGTGAGATACCTGAAGAATCGAAATCAAAATCCGTAGAAGTTAAAATACCGTTTATTTTCGAGAAAAAAAAAACCCCGGAAGTTGGAAAGTTATCAAATAGCAGATATAAAAATATAAATTTATACAATTTAAAAGATTAAAATCACTATCGAAAAAACATATAAACACGAGTGAAAATACAGTACACGTAAAAAGAAATCAAAACAAGATAAATCATAATGCTTACCTATAAAATGTTTCCTACGTAGTGACATGATCAATCGAAAATGAATTATCAAAAGAATTAAAATAATCAATTAAATTTCAACATGTTTTAGTATCAGCGGCTAAAATTTTTATTTTCATTTTGTATTCATTAACTAGTTTATTTCCTTGCAAAGAAGAGTTCTTTTAATTCAGCGCGGTAGAATTAAAGCTGACAAAATAATTTAAAGAATATTTAAAATAAATTCAGGTCTATATAGGAAAATTTATTTATTAAGACATTAAAGGAAACGATTTACTTTCGTTATTTAGTTCAAGGACAAAATTAATCTAAGTTAAACAAAGTCTTTACTAATAAATGATAATAAAAAATAAACTTTTCAAAATAATCTTAAAATAAGATCTTCTACAAAATAATAAGTAATAGGAAATACTTAGAAATAATTTTGAGCTAACCTAAAGAATCAAAATCCGTAGAAGTTAAAATAACGTTTATTTCAAGAAATCGCAAGTTGGGAAGTGATTTCGTAAAAATCACTTACCAACGCGGTCACTCTTAGGACTTACATTGACCAACCAGGTAACTCATTCTAAAAAGGTTAACGCCAAATTTCGGCAAAATTTCTTTGATGCTTGACACTGTTAGCTAAGCCAAAGAAGGTGTTACAACAATTACTCATAATATCGCAAAGAAGACCTGTACATGTAACAAAGATAGGATTAACTGGAAGCCGAAACAAAATAAACAAGTTTATCTACATGGAATTTTGAAGTGTCAAGCTAATGAATTTATTTCCAAAGAAACCTAAAAAACGACCAAAAAACCGAAAAACGAAAACAGCATGTCAAAAATTATTTGATGTAAAATGACATTCTATAAGTTACGAAAGATGTTCGAGTAAACTTTGAGAGCGAAAACTAGTCTAAATAAGATTTATGTAAGAATACCATATAAGTTAAAAGAATGCATGATATATTTCATCGCACTAAACGAAATAATTAATTAATTTTAATTAAATTTTGATACGTAAATATGTCATATACACATAAATTTCTATTTCTAACAACAACTTTGTCAATTAATCAAACAGAAATCTCATGAATTGTTAATTCATGTTACTAGCACAGTGCTACCATGCTCGTTTTCAAACGCAAAATGCAGTGGAGTTGATCCGTTTTCGGTACTTACATTAATGTCTGCTCTATTACTTAGTAATAATTTATAATGCTATCTTGCCCGTTTTCACAAGCATAATGAAGTGGAGTTGCCCCATTTTTGTTTCATTCATCAACGTCTGCTCCATTACTCAGTAAAAGTTGTGCAATGCGATCATGCCTGTTTTCAGAAGCAAAGAGAAGCGGTGTGGTTCCGTTTTCGGTACGTAAATTAATGTCTGCTCCATTTTTTAATAAAAGTTGCACAGTACTATCATGTCCGTTTTCACACGCAAAATGAAGTGGAGTTGCTCCGGTTTTGTTGCATAAATTAATGTCTGCTCCTTTACTCAGTAAAAGTTTAACAGTGCTATTATACCCTTTTTCACACGCACGATGAAGTGGAGTTGATCCGTTTTCAGTACGTGAATGAATGTTTGCTCCATTACTTAGTAAAAGTTGTACAATGCTATCATATCCGTTTTTACAAGCAAAATGAAGTGGAGTTGATCCGTTTTTGTCACGTGAATTAATATTTGCTTCATTACTTAGTAAAAGTTGTACAATGCTATCATGCCCGTTTTCACACGCAAAATGAAGCGGGGTTGTTCCGTTTTCGGTGCATAAATTAATGTCTGCTCCATTATCTAGTAAAAGTTGTATACTGCTATCATGCCCGTGTTCACACGCAAAATGAAGCGGGGTTGTTCCGTTTTCGGTGCATGAATTAATATTTGCTTCATTACCAAGTAAAAGTTGTACAATGCTATCATGCCCGTTTTCACACGCAAAATGAAGCGGAGTTGTTCCGTTTTCGGTGCATAAATTAATGTGTGCTCCATTATTTAGTAAAAGTTGTACACTGCTATCTTGCCCGTTTTCACAGGCAGAATGAAGCGGGATTGTTCCGTTTTCGGTACGTAAATGAATGTTTGCTCCATTACTTAGTAAAAGTTGTACAATGCTATCATGTCCGTTTTTACAAGCCATATGAAGCGGATTGACTTTGTTTTTGGTGAGTAAAATAATAAATGCTCCATTTTTCAATAAAAGGTGTACAATGCTTAAATGTCCGTTTTTACAAGCAAAATGAAGTGGAGTTGATCCGTTTTCGGTACATAAATTAATGTCAGCTCCATTATTCAGTAAGCATTGTACAACGCTATCATGTCCGTTTTCACAAGCAAAATGAAGCGGAGTTTCTCCGTTTTCGGTACGTGAATGAATGTTTGCTCCATTATCTAGTAAAAGTTGTACAGTGCTATCATGCCCTTTTACACACGCAAAATGAAGCGGGGATGTTCCGTTTTCGGTGCATAAATGAATGTTTGCTCCATTATCTAGTAAAAGTTGTACAGTGCTATCATGCCCTTTTACACACGCAAAATGAAGCGGGGTTGTTCCGTTTTCGGTGCATAAATTAATGTTTGCTCCATTATCTAGTAAAAGTTGTACAGTGTTATCATCCCCTTTTACACACGCAAAATGAAGCGGGGATGTTCCGTTTTTGGTGCATAAATTAATGTGTGCTCCATTATTTAGTAAAAGTTGTACAGTGCTATCTTGCCCGTTTTCACAGGCAGAATGAAGCGGGATTGTTCCGTTTTCGGTGCATAAATTAATGTCTGCTCCATTATCTAGTAAAAGTTGTACAGTTCTATCAATCCATTTTTCACACGCAAACTGAAGCGGAGTTGCTTCGTTTTCAGTGCATAAATTAATGGCTTCTTTATTACTTGTTAAATGTAGCCTAGTCCTATCATGCCTCTCAATCTTCTTGAAATGAAACTCTGAATAATAAAACATAGATTAAATTACAACTGCATTTCATAATTATCAATAATTCTTGATAGCTTTCTTTATAATTTACACTGTAACTGAAGGTCTGCAAAACATGTAAACTAGGCACTCCGAAAAGAATTAAAGCAGCAAACGATTGTTAGTTATAAATTCCGCCGAAGAATCCAATTTCCCTTGTATGTAATTGAGTAGAACTGATCGAAGTACGCAAGGGCAATATAAATATCAACGACCTTCAGGATATCTTGTTAGTTTTTTTTAGAATGTTTAAATGGATAGTACTTTTCACCGTAAATCTTTATAGCTTCAACAAATGGAATTTTAATAAATGTACATGTATCTTGGATAATTTCATAAAACTTTACATTATGTATTAAAATACACGAATTTAACTTGATATATTTAATTGAAATTACGTACTAAGGTTTTCACATCTATGTATCTACATTGTATTTACAATTATCTTCACCATGTTATAACCATGAACATGAAAAATTGATATAAAAAGTGCTGATTCTTACTTCTTCTACAGCAGATAAACAGATGGCCCTTCTTATGGCCTATGCTGCAGACAACATAGGCCATAAGAATTACTCCTGAAAATGATGCTAGTAGAACCAATACACTGTCAATCCTATCATTGTAATATGCTGCTATGCTGTCTCTGTGGTTGATAGTGTAATTCTCTGTTTGGGGAGGTTCTGTAGTGTCTTGGAAATTGGTAGTTGTACTGTGAAAAATAAAAAATGTATACATGTAACATTTTATTAAATTATTACTTCTTATTCATAACACGATTTTTCTTTTCTTTTTTATTTAATTTTTTTTTTTGGGGGGGGGGGGGTGGGGGGGTTGACTTATAGTATTTATTGTAATACCGGTATATGTAAAAGAGGATTCCTTTGGACATTTCTATCAGCAAGTGGTATTAATTCATTTTCTAAAATTGTCTTTAAAAAATTAAAGGTACAACTCTTTTGAAGATTTTATCCATAAGTTTAAACATTATTAACAAGAGATACGATTTTATTTTAATAAACAATGTTTATTAAAAAATTAAAACGTTTTGACACTTCTTGAAATTTTTAAATTAAATTATAAGTTTGTTCACAGCAACGGACTATGTGCGGGAGTACTTCTATGCTCAGAAAATGAAAATTATGAATAGAACTTTCGAAATCTGCTGATAAATATAGATACAGTTCAAGTAATGTGGAATCATCATTGTTTATGGGGGAACCAATGTTTGCTTTCGTGCGTAACCCTTGCCCACGAATTTACATCCCCACGAACCTACATACAATCATTTGTTTAATATTTATTAAAACAACGAAATTACATCCCCACGAACCAGGAAAATGTTGGCTACCCGCGAACATTGACCACCACGAATAAAAATGATTCCACGGTATATAAAAATGAATATATGATGTATATAATTTCACATTAATACATATCTAAGGTGGTATGGGGCACCTCCATATTGTGACATACTTCCTATCAAAATAAACAATGCAATCATGTATAATTTTATGTTTTTTTCTTTTCCAAATTTATTACCTAACAGCGTAGAGCAATGGGTTAGAGGGTTAACTAAGAATCTGCAAGTCATGAATTCGAATCCCAATTGAGCTTTTATACATTTTACCTTTCACAAAAGTTTTAAAACATATTTTGGTCGCAAATATTGTAAAATTTAAAAAATTTAAACCATGTACTTTTATCCACTGTAATATCGACAGGTGTCCCATACCACCTCAAGCAAAACATTGGGTATTTTCTATCAGTTATTTGAAAAAGGAAACATGTATGTTTGCTCTAACACCATTTTTACTGCGATATGAAAAACAATATGAAAAAAATGACTTGTGGTGAACAATAATATATTTCACAAGGGTGCTGAAGCAACCTTGCACTCTACTTCCTACTGGTAATTATGAAGAAAAAATTATGACATTTTCATGTCTTTGAGAAAAGGTGATAAGTTTATTAAGTGATGTATCGATGTCATAGAATGAACAATGTTGTCATATTTACTACCAAAACAGGTGTTCCATATTCTTTGACAAAATACCAAAATTCTTTACGTATATACTATCAAAGATCCATCGAATATAATTTTTGTGAAAAATTCCACCTTGAAATAACTATCAATCTGCAATGCAATAACTTCTAGCAGAGAGGTCTAATGAATGTTGCATGTGCTCAACTCTTCCTGAGTGCAAACACATGTGAAGCGAAGAATTGACGAAAATATATCTCACCCGCCAGAGAATACCCTGGTCATAGCGTAAGCGCAAAATGTAACGGAATAAAATTTTGATAGAATTAACATTAATTGTAGCTCAAAATTGTTTAAAATATGAAAACAACCTACCTATTACAAGATGGTTCGGCAAGAAAACATCCTTTTCCAATCGCTAAACAACTTGGATCTGTATAGTATAGAATTACTGATGCAGTGCTGATTATTAGCTTTTATATATGGAACATTTGGTTGAAATTGTAAAACAAAATTAATGGTTTAAAATTAAATGTTAAAGGAAAATAAATTACATTTCAAAGAATCATTTTTATCAATTAAGATTTTGCCACTTTATCACCCATAACGTGTTACATTGCTAATGGTTCTTGATATTTTTACGTTGCTTGTACGAGGGTTGTTTGGAAATTATTGAGACAACACAAACATTTCCCATTGTAAGTGACAAATTTTAGTGAAAATTGGCATGAACATTGAAGAAACATAAACAAATAATTGAGCAAAGTAATTTTACAAAAAAATTAATAATTTGTTTACGACGGTACATAAACAAGTCAGTGGTTGAGGCAGCCGGCGCATACACAAACGCGGAGTTTTAAACCTTATTAATAATCATCTACTTTTTATTGTTGGTAGACCTACAATTATTGATCAAAGAAATCAAATTATCAAACTAGATGCTGAGAATAATACCCGCAATTGCCTCTAAATAACTTGTACCAGTTTTAAAAAGACCACATTTCCGGTACTTTTTAAAAATTATAATTTTCATAAATGCTGAGTTCACATCCCATCATACACATATTGCCTTTATGTACAATTTGGGGTTGAACTGTTTGCATGTGAACTTTAAATTAATCAATAATCTAAACGTTTCATGTCATAGAAAGTATGGTCTATATAATTATTACAAACAAAATTAAATAAAGCCCCCCTCCCCCTGGCGGTTGCCTGCTTTATATATGCTTTTGTGTGCCAACATCGTTGTGTGCATGGATTTAGAGAAAGGGTGGGGGTGAGAAATCAAGAACCCCCCCCCCCCAAAAAAAATCATTTATGTAGTAAAATTACAAAAGTTAACCTCAGACTACACCCCCCCCCCCCCGCAAACACAATTATTACTCTGATCTCCCCCAACTACCCATGGATAAATAAAAAATTAATCAGAATATTATAACAATGAAAGCCTGTAAAAAGGTGGTATCAAACACATGTCGATATTTATGTTGATAAAAGTGCGTTATTTATATCATATGTAGTTAGTTTCTAATTAAATTACTTTCACCGTTTTAAAATTAGAAATTTTTACAAATGAATATTTGGGCAAAAAAATAAGTTTTTAAATTTTTGGAAACTTAAGGTAAAAATAAGATAAGCTCCAGCAGGATTCAAACTCTCTACTTACAGACACATTGTTAACGCTCTAACCTATTGCACTATGCTGTTAGGTAACATTATTTTGGGGGAAAATATTATATTTTATACTTTGTTTTGTTCAATAAGGAGTACATCACAATATGTGGGTGTCCCATACCACCTTAAAGCTGAAAATTGTGCTTTACATGGTTAGCTACCTAATAAAATTGTGCAAGGGGTTTTAAAAAATAAAGTTATGAAAATACATGCAATATGTTACAATTAAATGATCTTTGTCTGAAGTTACGTTCACAACACAGGTCTACAGGTTGCATTAGCGGGTACTAGTTTTACCCAGCTCTTTGGTTAAATGGGTTTCACGTGGTGTACATGCATATGTTTTTTTGATATGCAGAATAGGATTAATTAACATGAATAAACATTTCTTTTGTGGTGATCAGCTAAAGGAATTCGTATTGTGCTAATTGGATTGTCATTATGATGTTGACCAATATAGGTAAGTATAATACATGTAGAAGCACAATATTATGAGACACCGGTATACAAAACAGTTAGGTTTTACTTTCACTTTCTAAAATGTGATCTTCCTTTGCCAGCATACTGTATCGTCATCTATTTAAATAAGCTCATCTACAGTTTCTGTCATTTTAATTGCAGAATTGCTTTTTTCATTTGTCAGACTTACACTATTGAGTTGACTCCATATTGACCCTATTTTGTGTTAAATTTGGGTATTAAATATCATGTTTATATGAGTTATAATAGGGAGGAAGGGGAAGGGGTCTTAACCGTTCCCCATCCCCAGGATGTGTGGATTAGATATACATTTCTAGTGAGAATGAAGGCATGCTGCAGCTTTTTTTCTCCATTATACCCCCTACCCCATCATCATACACCAGTAATAGAAAAAGAGTTAAAGTGCATTTTAATCCTGATTGTTAATATACATGTATAATTATATATAAAAAAGATACATGTGATATTATACTAGGGATCATGCAATCAATTGCAGAATTGCCAATCGGTTATTTATAACTCATTTTATAAATTTGTTAATCATTTGGAAAATAAAGACATTTCTAAATACATGTATAACATATTATCAATATTTTTTGCAGATTGATTTTGTAACTATTTAGGGCCCCACTCTGCAGATGCCCTATAGTGATCATTCGGTCCAATTCTGCTGATCATGTCAAGATACATTTAAGACAAATTGGCCCCTGCCCCTTGGGTTATTCCCCCACCCCCACCCCCCAGAGTTGTTTTTAAACAACCACTCCCTCCTCTGAAATAGGAAATGATAATACATTTTAATAACTGTTGAGATCCCCACCCCCTAGACCATATTTATTCTTCCTCCTTGTGTCATTGCACATCAATCGGTACATGTATATAAGTTAGCCCCCTTTGAGATGCCCAGTGACTTTTTAGAGTTGGAACTAATCAAGTAATCTATCTTATTCATATGTAGTGTAATTCCTAGCCCTAACCCAATGTTGACCCTGCTTTGTTTTTTACAGTAAGCTCTAGGTTTTTGTTGACTGACTTTACAATTTCTACAATTACATATAACATTTTGTTTATCTTTAAGATTAAAAAGCAATTTCCAAAATTTCTTTATGTACATCTGACATCATACAGAAAAATACCAACCAAGAAATGATTTTGCTACTGTAAAAATGTGAGAAGAGAATCTAAATCCCCCCCCACCCCCGAAAACATGAATAGTTGAATATTTTTAAAATATCCTCAAAATCATCGAAATCCCCACTCCTCAACCATATATATTTTTGTTTTTTCAACCATGACCATGTCAAGGCCAATCTTTTTGTGGTATTAGTAGGTCATGGCCACTGGGGGTCACCTTAACCCGACCCCACCCTTCCAAAATCAGAAATGATCAAATAACTTGAAAAAAAATGCTTGTGATCCCCACCCCTAAAGCATAATTTTATATATTCTTCCTCCTTATGCATCTTATGGTACGTTATTTCAATCACAAGATATAAGAGGAGGTCCAGGAATAAGGTTTTTTATGGGACAGAGCATCATTTTGCAGATAGTATTGACCCTCAGAATCAAATTTATATTTCTAAAACCTTATTGCATATCTATGGCTCAGCCCCTGCTATATCCCTATAGATGATGTGGCTATTCATTAAATCATGAGAGGAGTTCTGGGAAGTAGGTTTTTTAGGAGTGATAAACGTCAATTTTCAGCTACTATTTGACTCCCATGATGAAATTTAAATTTTCAAAACCTTAATGCACAACTAAAGGACAGCCCCTATCATACCCCAAGATATGATATGGCTATTCATTAAATCATGAGAGGAGTTCTGGGAAGTTGGTTTTTTTAGGAGTGATAAACGTCAGTTTTCTGCTACTATTTGACTTCCTGGATGAAATTTAAATTTTTAAAACCTTCGTACATCTATAGGACAGCCCCTATCATATCTCAAGAGATGACATAGCTACTGCATAGATTGTAAGAAGAGTTCTGGGAACCATATTTTTTTTTGCAAAAAAAAAAAAACCGTCATTTTTTATGACCACAGACCCACGTGATAAAAACAAAAATTCTGAAACATGATTACACATTAACATGACACCCCGAATCATATTCTAGAAGATCATTTGGCTACTGCAAAAAGAAATTGACGTTTTTTGAAACCAGACTTTTTGTAAAAAAAAAAAAAAAAAAAGAAGTCATTTTTCAGCCATTTAATGACCCCCCGGGACAAAATTGAAATTTCCGAAACCTTATTGCGCATCTATAAGACACCCCAAAACATATTCCAAGATATGATTTGTGTACTGTTGAAAATGTAAAAGGAGTTCGAGGAAGAAGGTGTTTTGTCAAAAAACGTCATTTTTTACCAATTATTTGACCCCCAGGACTAGCAGAGAATTTTTGAAACCTTTTTACAAAACAACATGACACCCCAAATCATACTCCAAGAGTTCAGTTTGCTGGTTTATAAGATGTAAGAGCAGTTTGAGAAAGTAAAACGTGACAGACGGACGGATGGACGGACGGACAGGCAGACGGAACAGGGTAACAACAATATACCCGAGCTTTCTTTAGAAAGTGTGGGTATAATTATGTATGTTCATTTTGCTATTAATTGTGACTAACTTTTGTGCAAGTTTTACTAGTGTTCGAGTTGAAATACGGAGATTGTACAAAAATATTTACCAAGCAATAGATATCTAAGTGCAATGGTTTATTGAATTTTGACGCCAAGGCGGCGCAGCGAATATACATCAAATTTGTGGGAATCTCGTAAGAAGACCCTTTTTGGCAAAGAAATTGCATAAACAAAATCTGTACGATGGAAAGGGGACAAAAGCTTCAGACAATCGGAGTTTATTTACTAATTGTTCAACTAGAATTAAAACAAAGGGACTAAATATCAAGTACTTTTTACACACAAACTGATTTTAACAGTTCTAAGATATATACAGAATGAGTGTAAGAGAAGTTTCACAGTAAGTTTACTTTTGGGAAAATAACTCTATTTATTTTCACCAAAAAAAAGTCAAGAATGGAGAGAATATATAACTGTTCCAATTTTAAAATAAAAAGAAAAGATGAAATATGAAAAATCTTAATGTTTTCCGTTCGTTTGTAAGGTGTTTAAAACATAGGAGCAACGAGAAACCTATAATGACGTTGTGATGAGTTTATGGTTGCCCCGAGTCAATGGATGAAGGCAAGTTTGTTAGCTTAATAGGAATTAACAAATGATGTTATTAACTTCAAAATTGTCATGTTGATAAAAGGTATCCTGGTTTACTTTCTAGTGAAATTTCAGTGATTTATCTTTTTTCCCAATGGTGTTAGAGTAAATGTCTCAATAATTTCCGAACAACCCTCGTATAAGCCATGAACTTACAAAGAAAATTCCTAAGAGATTGGTGCGAGGAATTTGGACAACCAAATCGAAAATGTTTGCACGTCTTAGAATTCACCCTTGAGTAGCGCTTGATCAAATACAAGCAAATACCTGAAACAGAATCAATTGATCTAATTTGATAAATGCAATAACGAATCAAACAAAATTGATTCACTTTGATTTCTTTTTTTTTTTTGTATAATTCAATCAAATTTATTATCAACTATCGTACGTGTAAACGTAATTTTTTTTGGTGGGGGTGCAGGGGGGGGGGGGAGGGGTAAAAACTTAGTTTTAACGAGTTTTTTAAATTGGGCAAAATCTTATTGTTCTTGGTCTGATAAATAGCAACACTCGTCTTATGTCAATCAACTTCACTCACCAAAAAATTAGATTTCTAGTAATAATTTGCTCAAAGTCAAGCTGTACAATATTTGGACAAATAAGTGGTCTCTCTTGAATTTCTAGGCTACTTTAGGTAAAAGGTGTAAGCAGACAAGTTAGTTTTTGCAATAATGACTAAGTTCTGTACGTTGTAGGCAAACAATCACAAAATTAGTTTTTTAATACTTTCGGCTGAATTATTTTAGCATTTGTATGAAAAAATAGAAATAATTTGTGTTATTATATGAAGCAGAAAAGAATATTGCATGCTTTCTTTACCTTTCTGTATCCATATGAAAGGATCTATATAACAGAACTCGAGAAGTTCTGTGATGTTTTCGTTCGGTAAACATACATATCCATTAGTCTCGTTACAACTAATTGCAGACGACCTTTCGTTCCACTCTGTTTGATTTCTTGGACAGAATTCTGTTGAGTAAACTGGAAACTCATAGCCGACCAATTTTTTCTGCAAGTTTTAGAATACGATAATTATTGAAAAAAAAACTTGTATTATCTTTAATTTCCCAAAGACACAAAGTTTTTATACTTATGATACTAAAAAGGGCAATAAAATTACACCAAAAAATTTGAAATTAAAAGATACTCTTCATGCTGTGCTTTCAAACAAAAACAATTACATAATACCGATACTCAATACATTTGTGATGGGCAGTTTCAAAGAAAGATACACTGCGCCATGAAAAAATATTTTAAATATGGTATTTTCATATTTGTAGATGTATCGCAGAGAGGAATCAACTTAAGAAATAAACAGCAAGTTAAAACGTTCACGGGGGTATGAACTTGGGTTTTTCCTTAGTTAGGAATCGTCATATTTCTTTTGGATTTTATTATCTTTTGAGATAATTAGCTCATCTGTGAGGTGGATGCGCTCAAACAAGAGGCCCAGGGGCCACGTCGCTCACCTAAAACGTAGTTATATACTACATACGATAGCATGCATAGTTTTCGGACCATAAGATTGTTAACTGTATCGTAGTTTTTAAATAATAATTTGTCCCTCGTTAGACATACAATGAACACGGCACATCTAACCGAAAAAAAGGTGCTGAACAATAAAGAGGGAAGAGGAAGATGAAACTATTACAAATGGGAAACCTATTTTGACGGCGGGATAAAAAGAGTGTAAACCTGGAATAAGTTAAATGATAAAAATATTAAAAATTCTGATTAGGTTTATAAGTAATCAGCGCATTATTCCACACTGTACTGAAAACAATGACAAGTAATTATAGAATTAAAAACACTCTATCTCTCTCAATGACTATAAAACGTGCATCCTAGAACACCCTGCAACAACTGTGTTTGTCATTCATCTTCAACCGCGAAAATAATTTAAAACCAATAAAATTAAAATATACATTGCTTCTGTGATTGTTATTTTTACGTGACATTGCAATACATATATAATCTCATAGTGGACTTTTAAGAGTTTGTTTTTAAAACTACAGCGATCTTGATAACTGGCCACTTTTAACATACCGTTTTTCCTTTATGTATATCGGCAGCCCACAGTTAAGTTAACTGTATATACTTACACACTCAAGGATGTGAGAAGAAAAGAATGATCCCAATAAAACAAAACATATTTTTGAGCTTGCTTCCATGTTTCTCAACACGGCTGTAATTACCCAGCGCCAAGGTACATGTATATCCTATTAAAAACGCGAAGTTAATTCAAAACTTTAATTACTTAAAAGGAAATTTTTAATGCACAATATACTGTAGAAAATTTTTCCTGCATTTATCTTTAGTTATTTCTGCTTTGTTCACGAGCACGTTGCGGAAGTTACAATGTACAACGTGAATACTGAGAACACTTAAGGTCTCACACAAGGAATTAATTTCACTATATGTTATTATATAGCTTTAAGTTAATTGATTAACTATACTCTCAACATAATATGTTTTACGGTGCGACTGTTAGGGCGAGCGCAGCATAAATTGAATTGTAAATGTGGGTACATGATAATAAATTAAAGCGTGCTTTAGATATAGCATAGATACTGAAGTACAATAGCCCGATGCCATTTCAGTTGTTTATAACTCTGTCCCAAGATATCTATGCAGCTCATTTTCTTAAATTATTTGTTATTCTTAAATACCTGAGGTATTTAACGAAGTACGATGTTTATTCAATATTCAATAGAATAAAAAAAATTTAAGATTTCTCCCTCTAGCTTGTCATGTTTCAATAAAAAGTATACGAGAATTGTCCATTGCAACAGGCATGGCAGTACCCCGGTTGATACCACTGAAAAATGGTGCGAGGTATTCCGAATGACTTCCGAATTATTAAAGATGTCAGATTTTCCCATTATAAATCCCCGTAAGAAATCTGCTTCCGTTCCTGTGAATTTTTCCAAGTAAATAATGTGTTAATGAAGAAATCTTGGGATTTTTGCGTAAACAACAGAAAAAATCTTAATCAGTATTAGACATAGATTGGGATAGTTTACGCTTTTTATAAACTGCTTCGCGATTTATAAAGTGTAAAACTGCCCCAAGTTATGATATATCGTATAAATTAAATTGAAATTGAAATTGAATTCAATCCTTAAGGAAATCATTGTTGTAATTATATTACAATGGTCCAAAGCGGTGCCTGTGTCTATTTCTCATTCTTCCCTCTTCTTTCATTTTTCTTTTACAACGTTTGCAAGTTATATTACTATTTGAAGGTTTGATACAGTATAAATGATATAGATCTTTTATATGTGTATATAACTGTAAATAGTCAATTTCATATTACAGCAAATTTAAGATTTAAAGTGTTTAAGCATGCGATTTTTTTAGTACATTTGTACATTGTTAGGTTCGAGTCTTGTATGCAATATGATTAGATATTTGCGTAAACATTTGAAAATTCTAAGAGGTATAACATTTATCATTGATAAAATCAAAGATACAAATAGATATTTGCGTAAACATTTGAAAATTCTAAGAGGTATAAAATTTATCATTGATAAAATCAAAGATACAAATTTTTTTTTAAAAAGTCCCCCTCAATAATAATACAACAGACCCAAGAACTTAAGAACAGTTACTTTAGTATAATACAACCATGAAATGATTCATAAAGGGTTTTTTTTTAAACTGATGCGATATAATCTGAAAGAGGAAAATATGTATTGTGTAACTTAATGATACATTTTTGTATTTCATGGCATTTTTAAAAATCACTCCATAACAGGAGAAAAAGTGACTGAAACAGTACATTTTTCTTTATATCATATTTGTGTTAATATATATACAAAACGCACAATTTTAATTATGCCCTATTTTGGCGGTTGGCGCAAACTGTATATAATGTTCTTATCAACTGAATGTTTTAGAAATATTAGTCAAGAAAGTAGATTATTATGTCAAAATTACTGTATGTTACTTTATTTTTCTAAACCATTTTAATCTTGTCATTTTAAATAAATATATAAAGAAACAAGTCATTTATTAGGAGATAATCAAAGTTGTCATTGCAATTGTAATAAACTTGCTTATTATTTTAAATATTCAGACTTACACTACTATGTTATATCCATTTAAATCAAAATGATTCAGATCAGGAATACACGCTAGTACAAAAATATACAACTTTACAAAAATATTAGGTTGCTCGATTACCTGTAATATGGTTTACAAATCACTCGAATTCATTTATAAAGCATGAATATATTTAAATTTTTAAAATGTATTGAATCCGTTGTGTAGTGTTTTTATGATACATTTTCATTTAAAATTGTTTTATCGGAAATGATTTTACTTCCATGTGGGTTTGGTTTTATTTAACAACTCACCCATCATACATGTATGTGAAAAATGCCGTACATATATACGCACCATTCTTCATGCACAAACACAACAAAATGAAAGTTTCGGATAGCAACTTTGATTATTTTTCTCAGATAACTTCATGAGTTCTTAAAATGATTGGAATTCTGTCTCTTCAACTTGAAGCTTCTTAAATATGCATTATAGAAATAAATAAAATGGAAATCGATTCAAATGAAATATTGTAGATTTAATCTTTTCATAAATAAATATAACATATGATAACAAATGTAGAACCGAGAACTGAGAACATTCTCGTTGACAAAAAGGTCAAGATGAAAATAATTAGAAAAGGATAGAAAAATACCCCAATAATGTCTCAGTATCTAAGCGTCAAGCTAATATTCTAAGAGAGAAAATTAAACAAATTGTATATGATTTCCTTGATAAATGTATATATAAATATTCAATAGATTATTTTTTGCAAAACTCATTATCACGTCATGTAAATAAACTTTAAAGTTAACACGAAACCAATATGTAAACATAAAAAAGTCCGATGGTTGGAAGAGGACAATGGGATTTATCGCCCACTTGAGCTACTCATATGATGATCAGCAAAGATTAAAGCATTATCTAGTTTTGAGAAGTCACTACATTGCAATTACAGACCCAATTGTATACATTCAACAAAAACTTGAAAATTGATAAAGACATTCGAAGAAAACGATCGGAACAGACTTGGAAGTAAATCAGGATACAACAGTGCCTTCTTATTTTTATAAATTTTGCTTCCTTGGTTTTAAATGTCAATATCAAAAGATTCTTTTCAATGAGATCCTAGTTCACAATTTGATTTCAATCGTAAATCCTTACTATCTCAGGTGTCATGTTTTGAATCAAGTAAATAAGGTTAAATCATGTATACAAGAAAGCTTAATATGTTAAAATATGATGATACAGGTTTTATTAGGTCTATTCAGTTTGATTCTGAAGACATTATAATTCTTCAATTTTTCTATATATTATAAAGTTTTATCTAATAAATGTAATTTAATTGGCCAAAGGTTTTTTTTAAAAAAAAAAAAGAGGTAAAAAAGTGACCAGTTAATAACAATTTACCATTGACATAACTAAGCGCTAACAGCTAGACCCACGAAGCATCAAAAATTAAAAACAAATCATGAGCCCTTGGGTTTACCGATTTTTTTCCGATTCCTAAAAAATAAAACAAAATTATGATAGTTCTTAAATTTACACCAAATACATTCTTACTCTGAAAAATCATTGACCCAGTCAAAAATTAATGATATGAAATCAGATCTACATGTAAATTGATTAAGGATCAAATGATAATTGAACACCACCACATATAAAAATATCATCAAAACATAGCACAGATAGAGACAGATATCACATACAACTATCTTCTCATTCTTTAAATACGTGTATGCCCTGAATGGTTGACTTTCAATATGTTGATTTTTCCCGTTCAAAATATTAAGGTTCATTAACCCCTACCTTTACACTCAAATATATAGAATTTGGCTGTCAGAGAAAAGGAATCTAAATCCAGATGTACAGTAAATGCATGCATTATTAGCATTTTTTGGATGCAAAAACTGACCAAAAAAATAAATTTTCAAACTTGGTATTTTTATAGAAGAGTAAAAGTAATTCACCCGAGTGAGAGTCGTCTCTCTTATCAGCAAGGGCACGGTACCTTAAACCAGCAGACATTACTGTTGACCACTTTTTTTTCAAAGCTATATATGCCGTGTTTAATGTGTTGTATAGAAAGAAATGTTTGTGTTTTTTCATCAAGCTACATAAGTTAGAAACTTTCTGCAAATTGTACAACTTAATTCAAACGCATTTAAAAGTATTGGATATAATTTTCAATTAATATTTTTACATAATGACCAGGTCTGCAAGCACCCCAGTTTGAAACACTCATTATTACCCGATCACCTGATATCGCAAGCCTATTCAGTATATATAAACAAGAAGTCGAGACGATAGCGTCATCGGCATATAAGAAAATATTCGTTTCTCCTTACTTAAAATAACAGTTATTGTAGTATTCAATTAATACCGATAAATAACATGACAATGTTTTCTTTTAAACAGATCATCAAACTGAGAAAGTTTGGGCTGGCTTTCCAACAGAGCAAAACACAACGTTAAAAACGACATATATAGCTTTGAAACCAATACATTAATTCATATTTTCACGCAACTCCAAAATCAAAGTGATTAGGGACAATATATTTTCAGGTTCAAATGTTACATTTATGTATTATGCATGCATTTATGGCAAATGCAGTGTTTGTAAAATACTCACAACCAAAATATACTGATAGTTACAATTTTTCTCTTGCCTTTAGAATTTGGTAAACCATTCCTACATTACTGAATCCACAAAATTAGTCACATAAATCTCTCTCTCTGAAAACTAACATTTCAATGACTAGACAGGAAAAGCTATTTATCCAATCAATATAAAGCTTTCAGCAGAATAACCCCTATTTCAGCCAATAGGCGTAGTAGGGCCAAGTGTTGTGGAGAAAGGAAAAGCGGTAGTTCCATTGGACGAGGGCTGGTTATTCTTGCAGTATGGCATTTCATTACCATGGCTACAAGAGAACCCCTCCGTGAGATCAATGAGAGCCACCACAAGACCAAACACCATGACAAGAGTACCAAACACGGCGATGATAATGGGAATAATATTCGTCTTGGACAGAATGGGCTCCTGTCTAAGTTTCATCACACATACTGGAGGGATGATGAATGCCAAGGGTGAAGCAATCATAACACCCTGAAAATTAACAACTAATTAATAATTTATAATTGATAAATCAGTTACAATGAATTAATAGATAACATTATGGAAAGCATATTGAAGCACATGGTGTACCCAATATCATATACAGGGTTATTTTTGCCCCATGTTTTTTTTGCACTTCTTCACTTGCAAACGTTTTCGCCCCGTCTTAAATTCGCCCGCCCAAAGTTGTGTTTAAAGAGAGATAATTTGAGACATTGGAATTTGCCAGTCTTAAATTTGCCCGCTGACAACAAGGGTGAAAGGGGCAAAAATAAAACATGGGCACAAATTTCCCTGTATACAGAATTTAATTTTCAAGAACTTTGTACACACTTACATTGAAGTGCCAGAGACAAATATTTTGATTCCTTATAAACGTTTTATTCAATATTCAGCAGGTTATATATTTACACTTACATTGAAGGTTAGCACAATGCCCAGACAATCTGTTGTCATGGAAATAGCAACGGTTAGAATGACAACACCTATAGTTACGCCTAAATGTCGCCATGTTGGTGAGGGATCTTGGGAAGGGAAAAATGCATTCTCTATGACCTGTGAAATGATACATTTTCATTTGTAATGTAATACATGTAATGATACATGATATTGCATTCATACAATAATTTTCTACTTTTGAAAAGAAAGAATGAATGAAAATATTCCTGAAGAAACAAATTTTGTTTATTTCTAATTGTATGGTTAAAATTAAGTGTCATAAATATTTCACTAGAATAAGCAAGTTATATTACCCCCCCCCCCTAAAAAAACAACTGATCTTTACAAAGGCTTTACCTCTTCAACAAGAATAAAGATCAAAGCAAAATATCTTAGTTAAGAGCTACATAATAATGGCCAGTTTTTGAAAATAAGATAAAACCTTATAATCTTTTCTAGCAATATACATTGTAATCTAGATTAGTTTATGAAGATAAAAGTCCAGACCTCTCTTGTAACAAAGCACTCTATTGGGTAGGTCAACATGATGCTGAGAGCAAAGACGAATCTAGAGACGTTCATTAGGTCATCGTCATGGCAATAATTTTCTAAAAGGTCACCTGTTGAGAAAAAAAATAAATTGCATCCTAATCATCAGAGCATAGACTAGACGAGTTTAGGGGAGTATTTTCTTATAAGAGGGCATTTTTCTAAAAACAGAAAGAATTTCAAATCTATATGAAATGCAGCCACCTCAATAATAAGCATATGACATCATTACAAATATGCAACTATTATATGTGCAAACATTACACACCTAGCTACTTTCCAACACATGCTAGCACAAAAGAGTGTTCAAAATAACATTGCGAGAGGATTTACAGACTTAATGAATGAAGTGTTTAAATGAATACACTATAAACTTTAGATTTATGCCTAAAGTGTTTTACCCTGTGTATTTCCAGTGAAAGATACATATCCCAGAATTCCCAGGATCAGCATGAGGGTCATGGAGAATCCGATGCTGAGGTGAGTGACCAGACTCCAGCGCTGGTGGGTGGGGTTTTCCAGAGACCCGTGAATCAGGAATGTGTTGTGGTGACACATGTATGCTGCACAGGTACAAAAGTAGGTTATTACAAGTTACACATGTATGCCGCACCGGTATTAAAGTGAGGTAGTACATTACTATTTTTTTTTAAGTCCATATTTTGTAAAACAAGAGGCCGATGGGCCACATCGCTTACCTGAGCAACAATAGGCATGATAAAATCAGCTTAATGGAGTCATAATACAAAATATCTGGGAAATGTGGTATTTTATACCTGTATAAATAAAAATCCATTTTCCCCCCTGGATATTTTTATGTTTATAATCAAGTCCCTTTTCTAACAGGATGATTTTATAGTCATATCACATGTTAAGAATTGCAGTTCTCAAAAAGATCCTAAACAATTGTTTAGTATATACAGATATAAACCTACATCAAACGCTGAACCCCTTGTGAGGCCAAAGAATCGTCCAAGGGCCAAACTGCCTAAAGTCTAAACAATTTTAAAGAATCAGCAATATGTCAAAATGCTTGCATATAAGTAAATCCATATATAATAACATTTCAGTTTTTGTGAATAATTAAATGTTTTTCTTTGTACCACTGGATCCCCAATGTGTCCCCACCCTGCTCCTCAAGATTTTGATTTTAACGAATTTGAATCTACACTATCTGAAGTTGCTTTCACTAAAGCTTTTCTAGGCAAATGGTTTTTAGAAGAAGATTTTAAGATTTTTCTCTTTATATTCCTATGAACAAATCACCCCCCTTCCCTTTGTGACTCCATCCTAACCCCAGGGGTCAGGATTTTCACAACTTTGAATCTGCACTACCTAAGGATGCTATCACACAAGTTTCAGTTTCCTGGCTGATTGGTTATTGAGAAGAAGATTTTTAAAGATTTACTCTACAAATTCCTATGTAAAAATTCGACCCCCCCATTATGGCCCCACCCTACCCCGAGTGTCATGATTTTCACAACTTTGAATCTGCACTACCTAAAGATGCTATCACACAAATTTCAGCTTTCCTGGTTGATTGGTTTCTGAGAAGAAGATTTTTAAAGATTTACTTTATATATTTCTATGTAAAAATTCGACCCCCCTATTGTGGCCCCACCCTACCCCGGGGTCATGATTTTCTCAACTTTGAATCTGCGTTACCTGGGGATGCTTCCACACAAGTTTCAGCTTTTTTGGCTGATCAGTTTCAGAGAAGAAAATTTTTAAAGATTTACGGTTTGTTATTGTCATTTTTTTCATTCTATATAAAAATTCGACCCCCCCATTGTGGCCCCACCCTACCCCTGGGGATCATGATTTGAACAAACTTGAATCCATACTACCTGAAGATGCTTCCAGATAAGTTAAAGCTTTTCTGGCTGATCAGTTTTAGAGAAGAAAATTTTTAAAGATTTACTCAATATATTTCTATGTAAAAATTCAATCCCCCATTGTGGCTCTATCCTACCCCTGGGGATCATGGTTTGAACAAACTTGAATCTACACTACCTGAGGATGCTTCCACATAAGTTACAGCTTTTCTGGCAGATCAGTTTCAGAGAAGAAGATTTTTAAAGATTTACTCTATATATTCCTATGTAAAAATTTGATCCCCGATTGTGGCCCCACCCTACCCCTGGGGATCATGATTTGAACAAATTTGAATCTACACTACCTGAGGATGCTTCCACACAAGTTTCAGCTTTCCTGGCCATATGGTTTTTGAGAAGAAAATTTTTGAAAAATACCAACAAATTTTCAATGATATTTAATTATCTCTCCTTGAAAGAGGGTGTGGCCCTTCATTTTAACAAACTTGAATCCCCTTTACCTAAGGATGCTTTGTGCCAAGTGTGGTTGAAATCGGCGCAGTGGTTGTGGAGAAGAAGTTGAAAATGTAAAAAGTTTACGGACAGACAGAGAGACGGACGTCGGACAAAAAGTGATCAGAAAAGCTCACTTGAGCTTTCAGCTCAGGTGAGCTAAAAAAAAAATAAAAACCTTAAAACAATTATCCAGTTCCATTCCGTTCTATTTTACCAACAGAATATCTGGAGAATAGAGATATTCTCTAGCAACTGGACAGGTAGAAAAAGTAATATTTCACAATATTTTCTCAAATAAATTACTTTACTCTTTTACTACTGCTGTTTATTTTATGCAATACAGTTAGGTAGAAGATAAAAGTAAATCGATATTTTTAAAAATCAAATTAAATAGTAAGTAAAATAAAACATCTCATGTTGATTTAGCAAGAGACTATCTAGAATGGAGGATAAATATATTCTACAACAATTGACACTATCATTTGATGTTACGCTGCATGTAGTCAAGAATTTTTTTCAAAAACTCACCAAAAGCCATAATACCAATAGCTTGAGCTATATTATAATTAGCCACATTCCAGGCATCTTCTGTCGGTGGTCTGCATCAACAGAGAAAAATGATAATTCCAAATCATAAAAAAAGTAGTTATAGTTAATTTGTTAGTTTATTAGCTCAAAACAACAGATTATTTGCAAGCAATGGTGTAATAAAAAGCTGTGCAATTAAATAGTTTAACAAATATGCAGATATATATCTGCAAGTGACAGGCAATAAATTGCTGTTCAAATCTATTTCCATATTTAGTCATAAACTTGAAAAATTGTTGGGTGACTTCACATGTTATTTTTATATTTCAGTCCCAACCACTTATTTTTTAAGAGTTTTTACCTGTGATATCTCGAATACTCGGATATCTCGAATACTCGGATATCTCGAATACTCGGATATCTCGAATACTCGGATATCTCGAAGTTTTTAAACAGTCCCATCTAGTTCGAGATAACGAAGTTTGACTGTAGTTATTGTTTTGAATTGTAATTGTGAGTACTGAATAAAATGATCTTTTAGACAATCACTTTCCTGGTCTGTCTACCAAGCAGTGACTCACTCACATATTTAAGCATTTAAGCTTGTCTGGATCTTGAGAGTTTTAGCTAGAAATCAATACGAATTGTAATAGATATAGATAATTGGAAAAAGCATATAAGCCATCTGCTCCTTTGAAAAAATGATTCTTCAAAACCAGCTCTTCAGAGCTCTTTCATTTTCACCATATACAGTATCTTCTGTCATCTGTATCTTCCTTTGGGCATTATTGGCTTTGATCACCCCGAGCATATTTGATCACCTCATAATATTCAAAGAATGATTCCTTATTCCTTAAATATGAATATCAAAGAAACTACAGAGTGTTAGATGTTTTAGCTAGTCCATCCATAAGGATTGAAAATACTTACATTTCTTTGACATATTCTCCTGTCCTTATACATATAGTGACCAATATAAAGAAGACAAAGATGATGGAGAGAAAGGCCCACTGAAACAGGTAAACTGAATATCAAAACTAACGCTATCAAAAATTTGGATCTAACACACACTTTTCTCTTTTATCATTTCTCTTCTCTTTCTCCCTTTCTCTTTCTCACTCTGATTTATTAAGAATGTCATTCTATTTGGTTGATATTGCCTAACTTTGTATTATATATAATTCTTGGTGACAAATTTTCAATAAAAATGTCAGAGTAACCACAGCAATGAGAAGTAAAGTTTTTACATTCCTTTTATTAAGTATTGAGTAACGATCAAGAAGGTCTCTCTTCTCTCTCTCTCTCTCTCTCTCTCATTCTCTCTCATTCTCTCTCTGTATCCTACATGTCTGTCTGTCTGTCTGTCTGTCTGTCTGTCTGTCTGTCTGTCTCTCTCTCTCTCTCTCTCTCTCTCTCTCTCTCTCTCTCTCTCTCTCTCTCTCTCTCTCTCTCTCTATCTCTCTCTCTACAGTATCTACCTTACTGAGCTGTGCTATATTCCTGTACAGTGATAAGGGCAAGGTCACCATCAGAGTTGACAGGAATATGATGAATTGTCTGTTACCTAACACAGTCCCACCAAGATTAGCTATAAAAAAGATATCAGATCTAATTAATTCTTGCAAATATTGACTCTGCAAAACTGCTTGCACTAATGGTATCAGATTAGGAATCAATGCTATTTAAAGGAGAATTCAGTCTTCAAATATAAGAAAAGCCCTTTTCTGTACTTAATGGTACAAAAAATCTTTCATTCCATAGACATATTATCATAAACCGATTAATAACACATTACATTTTTTCACAAACTGTAAGGCAGTTTTAAAAACTTTATATAAACGGTCCAATTTTTGCAAACAAGTTCATACTACCAGTAGCCTGAATTTAGAGGCTATAAAACTCATTCTTTAACAAGAGATCTATGTCATTAAAGCTTACCTGTTTTACCAATCCTGACAATAATCTATGCAACTTTAAAGCTTACCTGTTTACCAATCCTGACAATAATCTATGTAACTATAAAGCTTACCTGTTTTACCAATCCTGACAATAATCTATGTAACTATAAAGCTTACCTGTTTTACCAATCCTGACAATAATCTATGTAACTTTAAAGCTTACCTGTTTTACCAATCCTGACAATAATCTATGTAACTTTAAAGCTTACCTGTTTTACCAATCCTGACAATAATCTATGTAACTTTAAAGCTTACCTGTTTTACCAATCCTGACAATAATCTATGTAACTTTAAAGCTTACCTGTTTTACCAATCCTGACAATAATCTATGTAACTTTAAAGCTTACCTGTTTACCAATCCTGACAATAATCTATGTAACTATAAAGCTTACCTGTTTTACCAATCCTGACAATAATCTATGTAACTATAAAGCTTACCTGTTTTACCAATCCTGACAATAATCTATGTAACTATAAAGCTTACCTGTTTTACCAATCCTGACAATAATCTATGTAACTTTAAAGCTTACCTGTTTTACCAATCCTGACAATAATCTTTGTAATTGTGTCCCCTATGATGACATTGTAACTTATCATGGCTGAAAACGAGAGTGTTCAAGATATCAACCAACATGGCATGTACTAGTTGTATATACACTGTACAGTTGAAATAACTGGAAACCATGCAACTCTATTTGAAAAAATTGAACTTGCAATTTACAAGTCAAGGATTGGTTTGCGGCAACTAATTTTCATGACAAAGTTGACATTTGCAATCTTTAACAAATACAAAAGACATTGAGGATTGCAAGGTTCACAACAATAAAAGTTTGTGACACCAAGGCTCTCTGTTTTTTGTATATTAATAAAAGTTGGTTTATACTATATACAGTTTTATAATACAAATAATAAGAAACGTAATAAAGATGGAGTAGAAAGATAGAAAAATGAACAATGGTACAGTAAAGAAAGACAGAAATCAGTGGACCAAAAATAGAAATCAATGCAATATATCACAATGAGCTTAATACTGTAGATTCCTTATTAAATGCGAGTAATTAATATCCGCATAAAATCGCGAGAAGCAACCCTCACAGATTTTGAAATCTCACTTTTATTTTTCAGACAGTTTTGAACTATATGAAATTAATATAACAAAGAAATTGGTGCTCATGATTTTATTTTCTCGCGATTTGGTACTTGCATAAAAAAAAGGAATTTACAGATCTTGGTAAAGAGAATTGAATTTTTCTCACCTATAAGAGGATATAGGAACTGTAACAGTGTTAAAAGATAAAATCCAGGCCGGCCACAGGCCACCATTATCATATCCTACAAAAATATGAGTTTATTATCAATTCGTTATTACTAAAATTAATCTTTATACATGATTTTATACCATTGGGTCTTACAAGTATTAAGAAAAAGTAAAGTAAATCGTCATATTTTTATAATGAGCAACTAAAAAGGAGAAAAATATGGTTATAGATGAAATAATTACTTGATAGGTATCTGTGTTTGATAATTTGCCTGCCTCCACAAGAAGAATGATTGAATAGTCTGAAATTGGAAAAAAAAATTAAGATTATGTATAATGATATTGGAGGGTTTAATTCTCCATCTTCACTGTAAAGGATTTATTAAGCACTAGAAATCAGAAACTCCCCCAGCAAGTCACCGAATAAAATACTCGCCCCCATTTTATTTTCGCCCCTTTTGCCCTCGTTGTCAGGGGGGGCGAATTTAAGACTGGGCGAATTCCAATGTCTCAAATTATCTCTCTTTCAAAACAACTTTTTTTCTGGGCAATTCAAGACAGGGCGAAACTGTTTGCAAGTGATGTCAGAAGGGCAAAAAAAACATGGGGCAAAAATAACCCTGTATACAGTATTCATGCTCTGCATTGTTAATGTACAAGTGATGACATTGATTCACTGCATACATGTGAAAATTGTACCGGCTATACCCAAAATGTCAAGTACTTTTTAACAGAGGGTCTGTGCATGCTGGGAAGATGTACATATAAAACAGTACTGTGTCTCTAAGAGGGTAATATTGATAATAACCGAGAGGTATATAGATGTACTAATAAGATCCAAATTTCTGTGTTTTCAAGGTTCCTGTTGTTATGAGTATTTTGGTCCAAAACATTTCAAAAGTCTTTGCAACAGAATTACAGTAATTAGACAATGTAATAATCTGATTAAAAAAAATAAAATGTCCCAGAAAATCCTCCTGATGGAAGAAAAATCCTGAAGGATTATTTATATACGGTACTGGATATCTTACCATTAACTAATGCAGTGAAAATCAGCAGAAAAATTCCCATTCCAAATCCAGCTTGTTTCAGAGCAAAAGGTATACCTACAGTATTCAATAGGGAAAAATTAAAATGATATTTAAACATACATTATACTAAGTACAACATATTTACTGTCCCCCCCATCTTCATCTTCACATGTAAATTATCTGTGTGGCATATACAGTGTATCAATATACTGTTTCTAGATAATTGCAGTACTATTCTATGGTAGGGCAAATTGATATAATTTGGTGAAATATGACGAAACAGTCCTATTGTTGAATAAACGTCAATTATTTATCTAGTACCATCTAAAACTGCACCAAACTTTATCATTTCCCCTGAAAAAGAGCACTAATGCATGCACAGTCAACAAGAATGGAAACTTTAAGATAGTTTATCAGTTTTACCGATAATCCCCGATCCTATGATGGAGTTGATGAAGTTAAATGCCGTCATAGGAATACCGCCGCGCAGCACGCTGTCCCTACGCTCCAGTTCTACTAGCTGCTTCGTGTCGCTAGCGTAGCTCATTTCTGACGCCTCCGACTAAAAGAGAGAGAAATCAAGATCAGGCTTAGTATAGGCGTAATGATGTAGAAAAAGTTACTAAACACTAAAGGGTCGGACACCTTTGGGAAAAAAAAAATTCTCAAAGCAGCACTTTAAAGAAATGATTACATCAGATACAATATTTGCAGCCAGCATAAAGTTCCAACATCTGTTTAAACACTTTTCCTATTTTCATTACTTTTTTATCTGAATGTAATACTTGTACTATTCAATGTTTTGTTTTGAATATAGGAAAAATCAAATCATAAGTTTCATCATTCTGAGTAACATGACTGAAGCCTCTATATAAAAAGTAGTAGATCAATTTTTATCTATATGTATATTAACAATGATCTCTGACCCTAACAAGAATTGACCTTGACAACTAGTCTTTTTTGCTAAAAATGGGGACTATTGTTGTTGTATAGGCAATTACTATAAGTTGTGTAGGAATAGTCAAAAGAAATTGTGCTTCAATGGCTCCAATATTCACAATAGCCACATAGAACAATCAATCTAACAGTCTGCATACTATCTCTGTCTTTCTGTCTGTCTCTCTCTCTATCTCTGTCTGTCTGTCTCTCTGTCTGTCTCTCGCTCTCTCTGTCTCTCTCTCCTCTCTCTCTCTCTCTCTCTCTCTCTGTCTCTCTCTCTCCATTTAACTATTCACCATATGCCAATGCAATATGATATTTAAATTGAATCATGCAATGATTTATAAGAGAGGAAGCCCTACTCAAGTGTTCATATTACAACACAAAATCAATAGCAGAGTCCATTTTTAGCACTGTGCAAATAAAAATGCAGGAATATATTTTTAGAATGTCACTCTGAAGAAAAAAAGCACAGTTTTGGCAATGAGACACTACTCACTTGAGGACAATGATTCTACTGTCAAGGAGATATTTTACACATAATCTGCATAAAAATGTGGACACCCTATCATGTCCCCTTTCCTAGCTTTTTCCTGGGGTCTTCAATTAACTAGAAGGTTTTAACACTTGCTGGATGACTTAATCATTGCCACCACATTAATTAGTTTTCAGAACAAATCAATGTCCATGTAAAATGTTGGACACTACAGTAGTCCCTTCCTGATGCTGCAAGGGGAATTGCTGTGAAAAAACTTCAATCTTAATGCTTGCATAGTTAAACATTAATTTTCACAAAATGAGCATCCTTTCCCATTGGTAGAAAGGTTTTGTATTTCTAATGTCAAAATATAATTGTGGCCTCAAGCCCTTTCTTATTTCTGCCAATTGGTTTTCATCCCAATTACAGGTAACATTATCTTCTGATCTATTTGTCACAAGATTAAAAAAAAACCTTGCAAAACACTAAATACAAACAAAAATGCCCCAATAAAGATAAAATCACTCATGCACCCAACAAAATGTAAAGAAAGAACTCAGAAATCTCATTTGAAGAACAAGGTCGGACATTAATGTTACTGTAGAGTCCTTATTTTACGCGAGTTCTTAATTCCACGATTCAACTGTTTTCCATCAAATCGCGAGAACATAAAATCGCCAATGCCGAATTTTTATCATAGTTTCATGTAGTTTATATATATCTGAAAAATAAAAGTGAAAAAATTCGCGAGATGTGCTTCTTGCAATTTTACACGAATATTAATTCCTCGTGTTTAACTAGGAATTTACAGTAATCAAAAACTGTTATCTTTTAAGGAGGCTGGATGGTCAGCAAAATACCCATCATATCTACCTTAAAATTTTAAGTATGATAATTTTGGTCATTACAGGTCTATTATCTAGTCTGTCCCAAGATATTTATGTGGCACATTTGGACAATTTTTAATAAAAATACACATATCTGTGAAAGAAGTGCAACTGAAATCGATGAAAGGGAACATTTCCAAGATAATTTCATTCACACATTATCATTTTTCCTTCGTAAAAATTCACAGGAATGAAAACAGATTTCTTACGGAGATTTATAATGGGGAATGTTGACATCTTTTCTCCATTCAGAAGTCACTCGGAATACCTCGCACAATTTTTCAACATTATCATTATCATCCGGGAACTTCATCTCTTTTGTAATGCAAAATCCCGTAGACTTTTTATTTTTAGCCGTGTATTGAAACCAGACAAGCTAGAGGGGGGCGTTTCAAGGGGGAAATCTTGGGATTTTTTCATACTATTGAATGAACATCATATGAACCCAGTGGTATTTATAAATGTAGAATAATTTAAGAAAATACACAGCAAAAAAAACTTGGGACAGCCGACTCACTGTAGTCATGTTAAAGTAAATTAGAAAATACTAGTAGTGTTTTTAAAGCTTTGTGAATATCATAGCTCAATAGGGACTTACAATTTGGGCAGTCAAGTATCACATCAGGTTATAATGATCTAGATCATGAAGTTACTCAAGTGTAGATTGTTATTTTACACATCACACAAAGAAAGTCGATAGAACACTCTCTTCTATTGATCTATATTCAAACAGTGTTCATGCCCTGCAGCTATTTTTGTTAAACATTTAAGCAGGATTCTAGAGCACCTGTTCTGCTCAAATCTATTAAAAAATTCAAAAATCAATTACCAATAAGAAAGATATTTCAATTCTAATGAAATAATCAGTTCAATATAGTAATAGGCAGAACTGGCAATGCTATTTTTGTGACAAACAGTTGATTTGAATTAAAAAAAAAAATAAGGTAAAATTTCCAAAACAGAACAAGCCAATCCAAAAAGAAATATACTAAGAGTACAAAAGTTATTCTATTTAGTGCTGTAACAGCTGGTGAAAAGTCAAGTCTCAACTGGGACTTGAACCCAGGGTCTCTGGCAAACTGTGCCAGCGCTCTAACCACTGAGCAACTGAGACCAATGATGTTGACTGACAGTCACACTGTGACCCTGTGCATTACAGCTAACTTTTTTGTTATATCTAAGTACTTTCATGAATTAGACTTAAAACTAATGTGATACTTATAAAAGACCAAATTGTATAATGTAGATTGCAAACATAACATTGCAAGCACCAATCTTTTATCATACTTTCACACTGTTTACAACTGTCAGAAAAAATAATAGTGAGATTTTAAAATCTGGGAGGAGTGCTTCTTGCAATTATACTGGTACATGGCCTTAAATGGGTATTTTATTCTTTTACATTTAATTAGAAATCTACAGTATCCTAATGATAAAACAACATGTTTCCAACAAAGTATTGAAAACACTACTAGTACTGGATTTTTTGTAGTTCACGACAAAATACCGATACCAACCTGACTGACTGTTTCTGCTCCTCTCAGTGAATTCTGGGTAGAATTATCTGCCTGCGACATTACAAGTAATACAGGTTGAGATCACAAAAGTCTAAGACACTCAGAGCACAATATGACACGAGAATCTATTCTGATTTCAGATACGACTTGGATCAATATTTTTCCCCAGAATAAAAATAAATGTTCAAAATGGTGGACACTGGTCTTCTAAAAATATATGCATGCACACTCCGCAGAGAGTTGCAAGTCTGTTGCATTGAACATGAGTAACAAGAAGAATTTGTTACTATATGAATTTATTATACTGCTGACACATCTACAGACAGACTGTATGTTAAGAGAGATGACATTTCCTGATCTACATTTACATGGACAAAATGACTAACCACTTTGGTCATGTAACGATTCATTCATCCATAGGACACAATTTTTAAATACAATGTCTGTAACCATTAAATATTGAATGGATACACTAAGAGATGGCTGCTGGGATTTAAGTTGTATTTCAGTTCTGTGAAGTTTTGTGTTTAACATTTGTCAAAAAAATACCGGTAATCTTTACAGAATTTAAAGAAAACATTTAAGGATATAAAAGATAAACATACTACATGTAATATATATTTTGCATTGATATTTTTTTTACTTTTGATGTAAAACAAGAATAACTCAAGCAAAAGAGAAAAATTCTATTTTTCTAAGATTAAACACAGACAAAAGAAAACTTTAGATTTTCTTAGAACATTAATGATTAGGCTTCATTAAGTCCAATCAATGACAAGGGAGCGGGAGATTAATGGCCGACTGTGTTTATACACCCCCACCAATCAATAACAATCTCCATTACATCATCTTGGCGTTTCCTGCACTCCAATAGTTTACAGACCATTAACATCTGCTTAAACACATCAGACCAACAAGTCTGGCTACCTTGGATTGTCAATAATGCTTCGTGGAATAAATAATTTATCTTTTAAAAAATATCATTCATATTTCCAAGGGTCGATCTTTTGAAGCTCGAGGTTTAAGTGTAAAAAAAAAAATAATGGCAGCTTTTTGCAATTGGTACATATTAAAACACTATTAAGAATTGTACTTGACAAAAGAGTAGTTTTATACTTTATCATGGGATATATCTACCAATGGTTATAATAACATGGCCGAGAGCAACTAAAACCAAATTATGGATTACTGGCAGGGCAACAACGAAGCAAAACCAGTAAACAGGCCTATGGATATTCACAATTGTGGGAAAATAGTTTCTCCCTGAATTTGAAAATTATATATAAGCATGTGTAATGGCAGACTGTCTGCACATTTTAAACTTGAATTATCAAGCATAGAATTTTTGAGGCCATGACTACCTGACTTCTCCCCAGTATGAAGGAGTTCTCTCCCTTTTGGGTTCCGGCTACAGAGCTGTTTTCCTCCATTTTGATCACTTTAGCAATCTTTTCAGGTCTTTTTTTTCTTCTAGATTTCTGATTTCTGTAGGGTCATACTGCAATGAAAAAAAAACCCAGTAAAATATTCAGAATCAAATGAATGCCAGCTAGCTCATATTAATAAAGCAATGAAATAAGATTACACAATTATTTTTCAAATCAAAAAATCATTTAGAAATTGGTTAAATAAATCATTCTGTATACGGTACATCTGACTAAAATTAATTAAGTATTAAATCATGAATAGATACACAGTTCTTGTATCTCATACGGTTAACTGTAAATCATGACGTATTTAATCTCTTTCTCCTCTCTTTCTCTTCTCCCTCTTTCTTTCTCTCTCTCTCTTTCTCTGTAAGAGACTAGCTGATTTGTCAACTTCAAATGGATCTTCAATTTCCTCTCTCTTTTCTCTTTCTCCATCACAAAACCTAATCTTTTTCCTTTTTTCTCTCTATTCTCTATCTTCTGTCTGTCTGCCTGTCTGCCCGTCTGTCTGTTAAATGGACTGTCTGTCCATCCATCTGTCTGTCTGTCTGTCTGTCTGTCTGTCTATCTGTCTCTCTCTCTCTCTCTCTCTCTCTCTCTGCATTTCTCCTATCTGTCTCCACCTTCTTTAGTCCCCCTCTTAAAATAAATGAAATGTGAAAAGCCAACATATGAACAAAAGCAATAATTTCAATGGCATTAAATGCATCGACAGTCAACCACATGCAATAATTTCAATGGCATTAAATGCACTATTGAAGGTTAAAGAAATACGACAATTATTATCAGTTCTGATACAAGTTCACACATCATCCCTCACCTAACAGAGATCAATATCAAAAATTAATCAATTTCACAGCAGATAATTGACAGTGAAAAAAAAAGAGAGAGCAAGTATTGGGTGATGTACTAGAAGCTTACACAAGTATCAAGTACACACAAAGAGTTTATTGTATAATAAATCTAGTTAGCTTCCTGCCTGCATAATAAATGAATCAAAATAAAAATAGCATAGGCCCCATGGCTGTGACAGCTAGAGATTTTTGAACTTGTCAAAATGTATATAATTAAAACATACCTCCCATCTGCTCTTCCAATATTCAAGCACTGGGAAAATAATTAATGAATATCATATAACACAGTAGAGTAATATGGACCACAATACGTGAACATATGTCAGTGTCTGAGGACAATAATTAGGATTATGGTATTGTGAAGGAACACAGCTAGCGTCTCATCACAGCATATAGATCCAAACCAGATCATAAAAAGATGGAGGCCTGTAGCGTGTGGCAATGAACAGGCTATTGATTTTGTGAGAGTCTGCCGACAGATTCCTATGAAGCCCATAGGGAATTCCAATTCTCTCTCTCTCTCTCTCTCTCTCTCTCTCTCTCTCTCTCTCTCTGTTTAAAGGTCACCATTTCTTTAGACAACAGCTTAAAAGTTAATAACATTTGACCTGATTTCAGGACAAGATAATATATCAATTGTCATATTGAATAATGTGTCATAAAATGATGCCCAGGTGCTCAATATTCATTTCATGAACATACATATATGTTTATATTTCTAACAACAATTCATTTTGCAGGGGGGGGTGGGGGGGGGGGGGGGGGGGTGTTGTCAGGGGTCCAGATCCCCCTAGAAAATTCAAAATTCACAAAGTAATATTTTCAATACATGAAGATTAATCTGTAATAAGGTAAGTAAATACTCCACACTTCACAGTGTGAATCATCAGTAAATTACAAATCAATCATTTATGTGGTAATGTCAATGAATGTTTTGAATAATTTAATTAAATTGTGCATTAATAACATCAGTGAAATATTTATGTCAATACACAGACACTTAATCTGTGGTTATATCAATATCTCTTGGCATTAACTGATTATATCCATTTCTCTTGGCATTAACATTTATTCTGCAAAAATATTACCTATTATCTATTTATAAAACAGTGATATACAATTTGTAAATTTAGCACAATTCATAATCATTCAAAAATATTCTTTAAAAAAATCGATTTATTCAGTATTCACTAAAATTCTGATACATATTTTTTGTAACTTACCTGTATTTTTTTTCACACGTTACGGCGTATAAATCCAATTAAAAAACTCAGGTAAACAGGTGACAGCTTTTACATGTAACTTTACCTGGATAATTCAGGTGCACATTGATTGCTCAGTATATAGGCAGCCAGTCTTCTGTTCTTCGAGGCAGATTTGTCCAGTTCTCCGGAAAAATAGCGAAAACTTGGGAAAAGAGAGAGCATCGATCACTGACTGATGACTGTTTGATTTAGGGTTCTTTCAGTGATCGACCCCAGAACGTTTCGCACCGACTGTAAACAGTTATGTGACGGATGTCCTTGAGATTTTTAATTATAAATATCAACTAAAGAAAATTCATGTTTTGTTCAACAGGGGTTAAAAAAATAACAGGTACGTATATAGCATCGGCCATTGAGGGGGACATAACAAAACATTGACAAACAAACAAAATGACGTACATGTATTCCACAACTTGCGCAGAGTCTAGAGGGCCGGGGTTCGACGTTGGGAGGTGCAGAGCTCCGCTTCCCCGCTCCCCTCCTGAAATTTTATTCTATACTTGTCTTAATTTTCAAAGTAAAGTTATCGAAAATAAGTATCGGAACCCTAACCCACCATCTTCCCAAGTCAAGTGTGTCAAGGGTTTATGTAACTCTAGCGGAGCGGATCCCCTTGACTTCGGAAGGTGCAACCCACGTGCTGGACACCTCCCGGGATAATTTTCAGCTCAATATCTGTGTGTGTGTGGGGGAGGGGGGGGGGGTAAATAAAAGTGAGAAAGTTTGATCATATGATTTATTATTTCGAACGGCTGAAAATTTAGTTCTTATTTTAGAGGGGGGGGGGGGGGGGGGGGGTGAAAGATCTTTAAAGGGTAAAAATTGTCGAACACGTGAATATTGCTTTGATATTAGTGATATTCGTTTAGAAAGTATTTATATATTTTTCATTGACTTGATAATCCTGTCTTCCTTATGCAAGTCAAGGGTGTCTGGTCCGTTCTGATCTACAAATTTTCGGCCCATCAGAATTGTTTTTACCATTTTTCTACGAGTTACTGGGTGGGTGTATTTACAATATGATAACTACACACAGTTCTTTAACGGTTT
Source organism: Magallana nippona (assembly GCA_033439105.1). Lineage (NCBI taxonomy): Eukaryota > Metazoa > Mollusca > Bivalvia > Ostreida > Ostreidae > Magallana > Magallana nippona. Next base: position 3,357,485 of record CM065924.1, on the reverse strand, counting down.
ATTATACAACGTGCACAGATCCGAGATTTTTTTCTACAGGGTCACACCCTCTCTTTAAAAAAATCAAAATATTTTTACCAGAAAGAAAATGAATATAATTGTTAGATTTTTTAATAGCATTCGAAAATTCTAACCCCCCTCTAAATCTGCGCTTGTCATACGTTAAAAAGAACTATGCATTTGCTGAACCTTGGTATTGATGGTATGTGACACCTGTCGATATTAATGTGGATAAAAGTACAATACAATCAAAATACTTTCACCGATTAGAATTTTCTAATTTTACAATATTTGACCAAAATATGTGCTTTAAATTTTGGAGAGGTAAAATTATAAAAGCCTCAACGGGATTCGAACTCATGACTTACAGATCCTTAGTTAACGTTCTAACCCACTGTGCTACGCTGTTAAATAACAATTTTGAAAAAGAAAAAAACAAAGGTTTTAAAACTGTGTCATGTTGTAAATTTTGTATTTACACCCACACAGTAAATTCAAAGTTTACAACATGACAACTGTATAAACTATGTTTAATACAAATATACAAATACGAAATATAACGTTATCATTTTTCTCTAAAATATAAGCCGAAAGAATGATAACTCTAATTGTATCGTGAATAGCCTAGTGTAGGCCTATATAAATTATATTGTTCAGTGGTCTCATATATATTCAGGTGGTATGTGGTGCTTTGAGATATGAAAGTACGTGTAAGTATGGTGCATTTTTTTGCATCAGCCGAATTTTGTTGCCAGCACCACGGGCAACTGCCAAGCCATCTTCGCTATAACCAAGATTTTCTCCTCTCCATGTTGAATGGGAGATGATCACGCGGATCGTAAACCCTTGGCTAGCGAATATGTGGACAGGCTTTACAGTATTCGTATGGGCCATCCAACATTCCCACATGTATAACTGATCGAGTGACTTAGCGTGTATAAAATACGCCACGTGCATTTTATTGTAGGATTTCAACTTGTGTTTCTGACAATACTAAAAGTACTGATAGCCGGACTCTTTTAGTTCTTTTTTTTTTCAATAAATTTAATCCAGTAATAATATTTTAATAAGAAAAATATCTACGTTAGCAAGGATGTATAGATATAAAGTGTCGTTATAACACGAATAATAAAACTAAATACATGTAGTTTCCTATTTCATAATTCCGTCTCGAGCAAAAAGATGTAATAATTAATTAAGATATCCGATCCACAATAGCCCCAGATTCAACTCAGTATTTCATGTTTAAGTATCAGTATGTAAGAGTGTAATGTGTCCTAATAAATGACCTTTTCCTGTTCTTGAAGAGTTGTCCACCTTTGCTTTTAATCTACAAAAATCAATTTTTAAAAAATCTATCCTGACGTTGTATAAAATTTAAAATTTGTTTTCATTAGTTTTTCCATTCCTATAAGATTAATTACATCTTTCCACCAAAGTATTCATTGATATTCTTAGTATTTACTTTTTAATTTTCAAAAATGCGCATGTTTACATAGACTTTGATGCAATCTTCATTAGTTTAATTACTGCTTAGGTAACAACATTTTTGAAAATTTCTCTTGGTAAATTCTTTTCTACTCTAAATTACTTTGAATTAATATCAGAGAATACATGATGGACATTCAAAGTTAGAAAATTAGGTCCTAATATGGATCGGGTACCTTAAGGTATTGCTCCATGTAAAAGTTGTGAATTTCTGCTTTCGCAAAGCCCAACTTAAAAGGACTTGATGGTCATGGCCATTATTAGGCTATATTTACCTCCTTTAGACGAACGAGTTCTGTATAAAGATTTGGGAAAATGTTGAAATTTTAAACCCAAAATATTTCTGCTTTCCTAAGTATAGTCCGAAATATCTGACGTTTTCCTGACTTTTTTAACGGTTTTTATATTTTACATTCAGGCGGAAATTCGCCGCCTCCAACTGGAAGCGGCATTCTAGGCTATATTTTAAATAGATAATAGATATATATTTAAACTTAATAATACAACTTAAAATATAATTTTACTACACACTTTGATAATCACACTGATAAACAATAGTGCTGTTGACCTATTTTCTCGCGAGATTTCAAAAATGCACGAAATCAAAACAAATTTCAACAGTTCGATAGAATGTGTTCAACAGCCTGTTTATGTGATGTAAGGACCCATAAAAGCGCGCAGTAAATTGAGCAGTAAAATCATCGTTTTATCAATTAGTTGTGAGTGATACATTTGATTCAACTCGTAAATATTTAAAATCGAGCCGAGAATGCCGCATCCAGTTGGAGGCGGCGAATTTCCAGTTTTCGTAATGGCGGCGGTTCTGACGTTTTCCTGGCATGTAAAATATCAAAATCGTTAAAAAAGCCAGGAAAACGTTAGATATTTCGGACTATCCTAAGTATTAGTCTAATGTCAAAAATATCATTAAAAAATCTAAGGCAGACTTGATGGATAATCTGTTGACCATCCATGCAGCCTCCTCAAAACCGATAATAAATGAAATGGACAAAAATACCTTTATAGAACTTAAACTTTATTTGTGAAACACTTCATTTAGAATACAAATTTATTTTTATATATATGCATGCATATTTTTAATCTATAAAGTTTAATAGTTAAACTTTTAAATTATGATACAAATGTATCTTAAAATAAACACGCGCATGTTTGTTCGATCTACCTAAATGCATCCTCATAAATCTATGCCATGCAGTAATAAGTTTCAGAGCTGTACAAACAATTACGGGAAAATGATTGACAAAAAATATCTGACATAGCTTAAAAATAAAAAAAAAAATAACCCCCCCCCCCAAAAAAAAATTTTTTTTTTTTTTTTAAAACCCCCAAAAATCTAAGAAATATGTTCCAAACTAACGCACTGTTTCGTTAGAAATACATTTTGATGTTTAAAGTCATCTTTAACATGAAGTGCATATCAGTCTTAGGTATAAATATATAAACCATTTCTTTTCCGATGAGTTACATGTAATATAGCCTGAATGAATTCACTCCAATCAGAGCTCTTTCGTTGGTGGCTGATGGAATAGCGGTTTTCCAGATTTTTATTTTTTTTTAGGCTGACAAGGTGTGTGGTTTTACATAATCAAGATTACAGCTCAATGTCGAGTTTCTCGAAAGTCGCTATACTTTCCACAGAAATATGACTCTAAGACTTTGATATGTTGAACAAATTTGATAATAGCTGCAGGTCTGTAAGTCCCGGTCTAAAATAATTCGGATGAATGACCAATCGTCGTCCGAATTGTTTTTTAGACCGGGAGCTACAGAATACAGCTATTTTACACACACACACATATATATATATATATATATATATATATATATATATATATATATATTATATATATATATATATATATATATATATATATATCGAAACCATTCTATTTTAAGATATTTCATCTATTATATAAATCCCAGAATTTGCGTCGTCTATACTTAAAAAACCAGAAGAATGATGCTGACCAATGAAAAAAGTGTCCAGGAAGACTTTGTACATTCAGCAGCGTTTCCTCCTCCCTTTTTCTTTGTGTTGGACTTCGATCCCGATCCATTTGACTTCTCATCACCCATTATGATTCTGTCAGTACAAACGTGTTCCGGGATTTCTTGGATAGGTTGACAGTTGTCGGGCGTCTGTTTATTCCCGGGACAGTTTTGTATTTTATTATTATCCAGAACATCTTTGACGCTTGCGCCTTTTAGCGCCTCTGGGCCGATACATGTCCCCGTTTCTACTAACGCCTTGAGCGCTACCTCAGAAGCATATATATTTTTCATGTACACAATATCGCAAGTGCACTGAAGTTGACATGCTGAAATCATCAGCGATTTGGTTTCATCTAGTCTCGGATACACATTGCACTCTAAAATATCAAAGGCAATTTGTTTCAACTCCACAGTATTGAATTGTGTATCGGTAAACGCAGCACTTCTAAGATGTTTCAGGTGGCCATTTTCATATTTTATACCCAGGTCAGAGGTAACATTGTTAAACGCAAATGGTTCCATCTTGTGCACTGTTGTGTCTGTGAAAGTGATTTGTAACTGGGTCTTAATATTCCAAAACGCGTAACTTTTCATTGTTGTTATAGTCGACTTACTGAACGTGATGGAAACCGGACTTAGATGTGTAAAAGCCCCTTGCTTGATTTCACCAATCACGGTCAGGTCGAAAGAAATCGTTTTCAAATTTTTGTGATTGCTTGGAATTGCGCATGCGCTGATTTGTCCGAAATTGCAGCGACTAAACGACAGCGTGGTCAAATTAGGGAGGTTTTCGAAAGCTTTCGGGGGTAGTTCTGTAACAGTGTATTCATCAAAAACAATTTTTTCAGTATTCGTGGGAAACGATTTAGGAAAATGGACTGCCGCTGGGCATTTGACATTGGTACCCCTACAGACACATTGCTCCGGACATCCTAGGATCAATGCTGGGAGGATGCAGACAATAATCAGGAGAGACACACCCATGCTGTATCTTGAAGCCATTTAAAGCTGTTTGGCTGAAGAAGAAAAAAGCGGATTTATTAAATCATGCTTTCTTAGGAGATCTCTCTCTCTCTCTCTCTCTCTCTCTCTCTCTCTCTCTACTTACTTACTTTTTAGATTGTGTGAGTGTGTCATGATTACGAGTAAAATGAATGATTACGACCTTGTGTTTAAGAATTATTAATACCGCTCGACCGGTTTTAAATTTAGTGTTACATTAACATATCATGCATTTACGTTGTAAGAAAAATAAAATGGTGGAGATTAATTGAAATGCGTAAATGTGAGGACTTCATTGATTTTAAAAAGTTCAATTTTAACATTTCCTCATGAGCTATGCGCAATGAAGAAAAAAGTATTAATTAAATACATTCATTTGCAAATACAGAATTCTTTCTGTTTACCACATATTATTAATTGTCACGATGTCAAACAAAAAATAAGCCTCAGGGGCACGTCATTGCTTTTTCTTTCAATGATGTATAAAAAAACAAGGGCATTGTCAGTGAAACAAGATAAAATAATAACTATATGATAATCTGAAAAATAGAACTGGCTTATTTTTCTGTAAGTTTATCCCCCTTGTTTTAAAACTGACCTGTTGAGAAATAAGAACGTGTATTCCTCGGCTGTCACGCTGTTGTCTTAACAAGACGACTTGTGCATTTTTATTGCCTATTGTAACTATAAGTAAGGAGACCCAATGGAGACAAAAAAGACGATATATGAAGAGCAATCAACCATTACATTGTGTAGAGAGAGAGAGAGAGAGAGAGAGAGAGAGAGAGAGAGAGAGAGAGAGAGAGACTTCATGCAAGAAACAGTTTTCACATGTTCATGTAATTTGGGCCTGTGTTCCGGTAATGAAATTAATTAAGGAATAAGGAATCATTCTTTGAGTATTATGAGGTAATAATTTTGGTCGGGGTGTGATCAAATCCAATAAAGCCCGAAGGGCTTTATTATAGATTTGATCACGCCCAATACATAGATTACATAGTTTTAGCTCAAAAGCCAGACAAATCTTGTTGATTTCAAAGAGCTATGGCTGAGAGCCCAGCAGGGAAATAGACAGGCCTACGTCACATTGCTGTTTGACACAACTATACCCAAAGTCCAAGCTCCTGTTAAAATGGTTCTAAGTCGATGGCCCATTTAGATTGACATACTGGCCTATGCTGTAATTTAGAAATAAGATAGTCGCATAATAGTCTTGGTCCTTTACACAAAATCTTTTTAGATTCCGACTGATATATGGGTTCATTACTTATTCATGGAAGGATTGCAGGAGCTTAATATAGCCTGTTTAAGCCTTCATATTTGGTAAATGGTAGCTTAATTAGGTATTCATTTGTTATTTTTCCCTAACTAATAAAATTTCCCTGCTTATCGATATTAAGAGGAGCCAGTTGCATGGCTTTTGATTTAAAAAAAAAAAAGGTAAAGAAAAACAATTAAGAAAATATCCGGGCCTCGTCTATACAAAAAATGAAAAATTTAATCTAGTTCAACATGCAATGTGTAAAGTGTTATTTCCCGCACTTGCACGGGCTATCAGCTAGTTCTTAATAGATAATAAGAACGTAGAATTTATTACAAGCAACAAATTATATTATGATATTGGTGTATCACAGTCATGCACTTTCAAACACATTTTGAAAAACAATAGAGTTTGTTTTACATATTGAGTACGGTTTTTAACATCTAAATCAAAGTATGTTTTCAGCATCCAAGTGTTATATTTTTTGTTATATATTTGATTAGTTCTCATTTTCAGTAAATGTTTAACCTTTTTTATGGTTATCTTTCATAAGTCCAAACAGCAAAAGAGAAAAATACGCATTTTACTTGACGCATTACATTTTATCGTCTTATATCAACGAGAACAAAAAAAAAAATATCATTTTTTATAACAGATGGATTTTTTAAAATCATTTTTGCATGATTTTGTCATAAATTTGAAAAATCTCTGTAGACTTTCTATTTTTAGCCGACTCATATAGAGGGGAAATTCAGAGAAATTTATTGGTTTTTTTTTTGTTTATACACATATCATTGAACTGATATCTTTGAAGCCAGGTGTAAATGTTCTGTATAAACATCTACTTACAGAATTAAGAGTTACGCCGCTTTGCGAATCGGAAAAATATATGCACCTGAGTTTTGACATAATGTGGCACGCCAAATTCACAAAAATGAGCTAAACAGAGTTTGACAGTCGATAAACTGGGTTTAGCAGCTCTAAAGAATAGTTTACGGACAAAAAAGACCTTGATATATATTTCACATCTGTAATCCAGAGTTAAGGCGATCATCTACAAGTATATGCTTAAGAAGTGTAAACTAAAATTTACACCAAAAACAACCGTTTGCGATTGCCAAACATAGATTAGCTGATATAGTTAATCTGATATACGATTGTGAAGCTATGATTAACAACTTTTGATTATAATTTACGAATGTAAGTTATAGTTAACAGATGTTAAACTACATTTATCAGGAAGATCTATGTTTAACGTTTATATTAGCATTCGTAAACTATAATTTACAAACGTTAAATATGGTTTTACAGATGAAAACTATAGAAAATAAATCGTTAACTATAGTTTTTGGTACGTAAACTATAGTTAACAGTCGTTAAACCTATAGTTTATCATCTGTGAACCTATAACGCCGTTATATTTCACATCTGTAAACCACAGTTAAAGCGATCATCTATGTTTCAGAAGTGTTAACTATTATTTACACTGAAAACAACCATTTGCGGTGATTGAAAAACATAGATTTCTGATAAATATAGTTTCAACTCTTAATTATAATTAACAAATGTAAATTATATTTTACAGATTTGAATCTATATTTATCAAAATATATCGTTAATGTTTATTTGAAGACCAAAAAACTTTAATTAGCATTCGTAAACTATAGTTTAGAACCGTTAAATATGGTTTTACAGATAAAAAGCTATAGTAAATAAATTGTTAACGGTTTTACGGTTTACGGTTTGTAAACTTTAGTTAACAATCGATAAACCTAGTTTTTCAACTGTGAAACTATGTTTTGCTCATTTTTGTTTATTTGGCGTGTCATAATCTTATTTTAATATGTTAATATAAAACATAAACAAAAGATCAATCAGTATATATTAAGATTTGGTGCATCAACTCAATTATACTATCGTTAATTAATCTCTCACTCGAGACTGCAGGGCAGCATATTTCTAGTGAGCATTGTTTTTCTTGTTTAAATCTTACAATAAGTACTATAATATAATATAATAATATACGATTTCCAGAGAAAAATGAACGAAATAAATGTTAAGATTGATGATAAATCTCATATGAATACCACAAATTTAATAAATCCAATACTGTCGAATCATCATTGTTCGTGGGGGATCAATGCTCGTAGCTTTCGTGGGTAACCTTTGCCAACGAATTTACATCCCACCGAAAGTATATACAAGCATTTGTTTAATTTTTATTAAAATTATCCCAGAATTGCAACCTACGAAATCCCCACGAACCAGAAAAATGATGGCTACCCACGAACATTGACCCCGCGAATAAAAATTGTTCCACAGTAATCATATCCGTCTGGGTTAAAGATGAGGCGCTTGAACCCGACTGATAAAGTCTCGTTAAACATTTGTTCACAGACACAAAAGTTGAGTCCACCACGCAGATAAGAAACGTCTTTAATACCTTATCAAAGGAATTTTGTTTTTTCATTGCAGAAGAAATATTTTCGTCTATTTGGTATGTGTGTTCAGTTTTCCTTAACTTTTGAATCTGGTCTATTGAACTGCCGGTCAATAGACTGCGATCTATTAGTCCGCCGGTCAATAGACTGCGATCTATTAGACAGGCAACTAAATGCTAAAAATGGAATTAGGTAATAAAACAATTAGTTAATGCCTGTGCAGTCAATAGACCCGAAAATATATCAATGGTGCAGGGAACAGCTCAGAGTGTGTTCCTCGGGAAATAGAACACATTGAGCTGTCCCCTGCACCTCGGGAAACTTTCTGGTCTACTGACTGCTCAGCCATTAAATAATTCTATACTATTAAACAAGGGATCAATTTATGGCTGGTGCATATCTAATTGAGGCATAGTCTAAATATTTCCACCCTAGAAATTTTGATGAAATTTTTTTCATGATGTTAAAAACTAAATATTTTTAATTAAAAAAAAATAACTTTTTTACATCCCCGGTTTCCTAGGGTATCATCTGAAAGTTACTTTTTTTCTAGTTTATAATGCCGGGGACCGATGCTGTCGTAAGCGCTATTTAGCATTTAACCCGATTATGGTAATGAAGTCCCAATTTCTCAACTCATAAACGTTACAGATACTGTTAATTTCAACGTAAAAGCAAAAAGAAAGTTATAACTATGCACCAATGACTGCAGTATAATCAAAAGCTGCACAAAGCCATGCGCACTTGAACTGTGCTCGGTCTAGTTTATTTAAATTGCAAGACAGCGGAGTATACCGGTATAATGCTAATAAGGAACGTCCTCTTCACCCCACCGAACGTCATGCAGTGTTGCAAACCGACAGTAACTTTAACTAATGCAGATTATAAACCACTTGACTTGTATTACCTGTGGTTTGTTCAAAGATATCTGCTCTCTACATTCAAAAACATGTTAACATTTCTAAAAACTATATGCGTTGTACATTAAAGAATACCCTTAGAGGCTTTTGAAATGCAACCAGAGCAGTTTCAAATCATGAATTACATTACCATATTTTGTTTTTATGAACTAAATACACCGATATTTTGTTGGTGCTGAAATGTCATAAGAATTGACGACACACTAATACGTTTCTCGGTAAAAATTCTGGGTTTAGCAATGAATAAATGACAGGAAGTTCAAAAATTGGGAGCAGGGCGCACTTCAATTTACATATTTAGGGTATTACATCTTTTTACAAGTCATTTCAGTGAAGAAGATTAAAAACTTTTATAAAAAGACCAGTCTGCATTCATTTGAAAGGACATTTTGTAGGTTGAAGTATTACATAATTTTGAAGTGCATTATTTCGAGAATTTTGTATGAAATTTAAAGATCAGTGTGTACTCACGTTGAAAGGACATTTCGTAGGTTGACATTTTACAAAATTTTGAAGTGCATTATTTCGATTAATAGTGAAGTGGGGTTCAATGCAAATAAAGGCCTCACTAAAATCTAATAATGAGTATGCATGGTTTGCATATGTTGAAATATCTGATTATACAGTGTATAATTGTAAAATATGCATGAAAATGTAATTATTTACAGTCTGAAATAAATCAAAAAAAGAATTCAGGAACGTAATACAATACTTGCCTACATTTCTAGAAATAAATACACATTACATTAAATACACATTTAAAACGACATTCAGTCTATCATGACAAAAGCTGCTAATATTTGTGTGATATACCTACTGTTGATGATGACACACTAGACGGTAAATATATATATATAAGAAAATGAAAGGATAGTGTTTTGCAATATATATATATATATATATATATATATATATATATATATATATATATATATATATATATATATATGTAAGAAAATGAAAGGATAGTGTTTTGCAATATTTTCATAGATATTTACAAATCAATTTTAACTTATCAAAGTTGTTCAGTTTAAAATGCATTTTCTTGAATCAGAAACTATTTATTTTTCAACAAAACATTTTTAAAGGTAAAGAAGGAAATGCTCCCTGTTTAAGAATTCGTTAACGAAATTGAAATGAAATTTATATCCAACATATTTTTTTTATTGTATAAGCAGGCATTGAACTATACAATTGTATAAGCAGGCATTGAACTATAAAATTTTACCAAAACATTATAGATAACTCAAAGTTGCTCACAACTAAAAGAAAAAAAAAATGCATGACATAATTTTTATATAAAAACTTAATCTGTACGTTATACACAACTTTATATAGAATTTATGTAAAGAAAAATACAGAATTTTTATTCAAAATATCACAAGATTTTTATCCTTTCCTTGTAAGACAAACCTTTTAGTGTAAGTTAAAATAAGAATTCAATTTATTCTTTTTTTTAATTTTTGACGGATGGAGAAGTATTTTGACAATGAGCTTTAAAGATGTATTGTTTTATTTATTTCAGCATAGTGTGAAGAATTCATTATTATTACTTTGACCAAAAATTCCAGCTGGTAAAATATGAAAGCTTTAGCTTAATTCAAAATAAAGGGGAGACAGGACGTTGAACACGTGACTTAAAATTTGTTGATCATATGACAGTTATTATTGACATTTGGGGATAACGAACAGTGCCCAAAATCAAAAGTCCAAAGGAAAAACACAAAACAGGAGCAGAGCAAACACAAACCTAAAAAAAAAAAACCAGAGGCAGGCCCAGGTACCACGGAGGAGTGAGCTCTGGCGACCGCTTATAACCGTCGTGCGCCCCCCGTCGCAACCGGGAACGTACACAATTATGTGATTATTTGTGGTCTAACAATAAGTATGAAAAATGCCATGCGACCCAGTGGAAGATTGTATTTACTGACAAGGTCGTTGTTCGATCATAGAACTTACGAAAAGATGACTTCAATCGGGACTGTTGATAGTCCTGTTTTATCAACTTGTTTGTCAGTAGCTTGCCTCGCTTAGAAACTGTCTATACGTAGAGCATGCCCTTGCGTATCGAATTAACTGAGAGACAAAAACACCATATGCAGGTGATGAAGGTATATTGCTACATAAGTAAGGAAAATTGACTATAGAAAAATTGAGGTCATCAAGTTTATCATAAAGTTTTGTTGTTATGTTACAATCAATGGCCCTTTCCAGTAAAATATCCAAATATGAAACAGATGACACAGACTCTGTGGTATATTTTTTTGTAAGTTCACTGGGATATATCGAGTCAACGTAAGTATGGAAGTAATAATTATGGAAGTAAGAATATTACTTATATTAACGGCATCGACTCCCTTGTTGGCATACTGCAGTTTGATAAAATAACGAGGTGCAGAACAGTATTTTCTGTTTGTGCATGTTTAAAAAGCCGATGATAAGCAATATCCATAATCATGGATCCGAGTCTGTATTCCGGTGTTGGAAAATAAAAAAGCGGCTTTTCCTTGACTTTTTCGAGAAGATTATTTAACTCTTTCAAAGGGGCAGAGAAAAGTTTGGTGCGAATATAATGGAGACCCAATTGTTTATTTACATAAGGTAGTAATGAATCAAAGGAAACATCGTGTATAATTGGTTTGTTATAAGACCGATGTCCATGACTACGCCTACGTCTCTTAGTATTTTAAAAAAAGTTCCATAACATTAACATTGTTACACTGAGGACTTGGAAGATTCCTCATAATTTCAACATTATCGTTGCATCCATAAGGAAAGGCCGTACCTAGTTTTCTTATCGAGAGTTGTTCTTGTTGTCGACGGAATGACGTACTCAGTGATGGGCTAGCGGTAAGATGGTAAATTTTATCTAGAATGCTAACTTTCATAGACAAAACAGAATGATCAGAGATGTTTGTATAAAAGCTGCTGACCGCCGTTACTGATTTGAGTTGAGTTATAACAACGGTTTAATAACGTCGTGGTCCTTGGTTTATCTGAGGGTGATATGCTGCATTCACTACCTTGCCAGTGGGTACAATTATAGGAAATTCTATCAGAAAATCGCTTGTACAACTTGTAGATAAGTAATCTTGAACTAATTTGTCTTTCCTGTTTCCTCAATAATTTGTTTCATTTTTATGGGTGTTTTACTCAAGTCGAAACATAACTTTATGACGGCGCGCTGTTCAGTGCGTTCAGCCGACTTCGCTTTTTCTGACGTTTTTAAAGTCGTGTTCTTGCCGTAATACCTTTTAAAAATCCTCAGCTCATTTAAAAATTTAAAAACGGCTTTAAATGACGTATGAAAATGACGTTCATAATACTAACTACTTCATAATTGAACATTATGATGTTTTGACATGTTTCATAAAAACTGTAAATATTCGAATCCAAAACCTCAATTACGAAGTTTAGACTCTTGTTGCACTATGCTCTGCATATTTTCCGCGAATCCCTAACAGAGTCAAAGTTTAGTTTGATTCAAAACCACTCTAATTTGATTTAGAATCCACGAACTTTTTGGACAACCCTCGTACATATACTGAAAAATAACAAACCGTTGTCTTGTTTGATAATTCGGAGAAAAAAGTAAATGTAACTACGTGATTGAAAAGCTAATGTCAATAATTGAGATCAACAATCAGCAATCCCCAGGAGAATATGGCCAAAAAATGAATTTATCCAAACGGGAATCTGTGTTTGAATAAAATTCCTAAATATCACGTTAAAAAGATTTATTTTGGCTTTGGTATGCGATAATGCATTATTTTGAATATTGACGTTCATTAAATAGACATATTTTCATTGCATTTACTTTAAAAAACCAGTTTCTCTAATATATTATGTAACATGTTTATTGTTAGACAATGACCGAAAAAAAGAAATATGCTATCTAAATACTTATAAAAAAGCATACATACACAAAGTTTAATGTGTTCTAAAGATATGCACACTATCCTGACTTGCAATCAATGTTACTCCAAGTATTCCTACGTGACCATGGATCTTGGTTGCACCGATACAGTGCCCAATAATCACCGAAGCAGGACATACATAAAAATAAACTAACTCCTGACATCCATACAATCTCCATTTAGTTAAAAAAGGTATTCTGCATTCTAAAATCAACCAGGTATATGCCTGATTATTTTAAAATTTAATCTATAACATGAGTGAAATCCATGTATTAGTTAAATAATTAATTACCGCCTTCGTGTGTGCTGTAATCGACTATGATTGATTACTTTGTAAAAGATAATTGTTTGTGTGCGATTTTTTTAGTTTAAGTTTATTTAAGTTTATTTATTAATCTTCAGTAATGCATTTTGATTTAAAACTTTTTAACTATTCACAACAAACGTTTACGAAGCATTGTTCTGATTGTCTTAGCTCTAATTAATATAGGATCACTGAGGCCTTCTATAATAAGGGGGAGGGGGGAGGTTTATGTTCACACCTAATTAATTATTCGAGCTACACTAGAATTTAATACATGTTGTTTTACAATTAAACCTATAGAATTTCTGCCGAATCAACATGTAATTGGTCAATTTTCTATCGGCTCTTCTAATTATATTATGCAATATCAGAGAATGTAAGAGACTTATTGGAAAGTGTAAAATTGCGTTATTACCTAACAAAACCACAGATTTGTGCGAATGTTATCCATTTTTTTCTACAAACTTGATCTTGTACAGAACAAGTTATTCTATCATACAACATTTTGACACTTGAAAGCGTTCTCATATAATTAAGAAAGTATTTGATATTAATAGTATGCACCAAATCCTAAGATATCAGTTCTTTGTTTTAAACTCTAAAACCACTCAATACTAGGGTACTTGCGCATTAAAACAGGGTTAACATTAATGTATTCTCATACATCCTGTTTGGAATATATCAATTTGATATCTACATCAAAATAGATTATCAAATTCTAAATGCAAGATGCACATGATGCAAATATATTTCCAACATATTCTCTATAATTTCCACTGTATTTTTTGTCCTTTTTTCTGTTGATTGTCCTTTTGATAACTTAAGCATTTATTCCTTTTTATGTTAAATAACAATTTTGCTATAAAGTCAAAATATTTTGAAATTCTTATTTGTAAACCTTTCCTAAGCAAGAACTATTAAATGTGTTAATTTATCAAAGTGTCAGCTAATTTTTTAAGAATCAAATTTAGTTTAAAAGGAGTATTTTAAGCTTTTAAATCAAACTTGATAACATATCGACTGTCGGATCTCGGAAAAGAAATAGCGTATGATAAAATACTAATTAAGGTATAACCTATAGAAAACAATAAATGTTTTATTTTTTACGATCGTAATGTTTGTGTGCATGTGGGTTATTTTGGGGCCTGTAACGGTAAAACCTCGTTGATATAATAAAACATTCGTGTCATAAACTGATAAAACCAGGTATTGTCGGCGTGTATATTGCGGGAACAAGAAGCAAAAACACAGTTTATTGAACTTCTTAATTAAGCAAACCCTATAGGCGATTTGATAGTTTCATAGTTTGGGAGGCACTGTAATCGAACGCTTGTGTCAACTTGTTAAAAGCACCGAACGTTTACTAGAGACCACACGTGTGTTCATACTACATACTCACATATTTACGAAGAACATGTTTTAAAGGCTGCGTTTGGATAAGCTACTCGCAGCTGCAGCCAATCATGCAACAAAGCTCTTCACCGAGATCTGGCAAGGGTTCATTGGGAGCAGAGTGGACCGAAAACTCTTGCCTAGTAAAGATATGTTAAACTTTGAACCCTTTTGGAGCCCCAGTATTAGTCCAGGGGTCACAATTATACCAATTTAGAATCTACAATTGCCACGGATGCTTGCATAGTAATCCAATAAACTGATGCGCTGTAGTTCTTGAGAAAAGGATTTTCAAACATGTTCCCTGTATTTTTCTATATTTACTTTGAACCCCTTCTGGGGCCTCAGTATTAGTCTGGGGGTCACGGCTTCCACAATTTAGAATCTTCACAATTTGAGGATGCTTGCATAGTAATCTGACAAACTGTAGCATTGTAGTTATTGAAAAGAATATTTTTAAACATTTTCCCTACATACTAATATGTTAAACTTTGAACCCTTCTGGGCCCCAGTGTTTGTCCTGGGGTCAAGGCTTTTACAATTTAGAATCTTCACTATTTCAGGATCCTTGCATAGTAATATCACAAACTGTAACATTGTAGTTATTATTAAACATGTTTCATATATATATATATATATATATATATATATATATATATATATATATATATATATATATATATATCAATGTTAAACTTTGAACCTCGCCTGGGGCCCCAGTTTTGGTCCGGGGGTCACAATTTTTTTAATTTAGAATTTACTATGTATACGAGCCTTTGTGTGAATATTGGCATTTCTGGTGCAGTGGTTCTTGAAAAAAATTTTAAACATTTTTCTATGTATTTCTATGTTAAGATTTGAACCCCGCCTGGGGCCCCAGCTTTGTTCCGGGGGTCACGATTATTACAATGTAGAATCTTCAGTATATATACAAGCTTCTATGTAAATATTAACATTTCTGGTACAGTGGTTCTTAAGAAGAAGATTTTTAAAGACACCCCTATACCTTTTGTTTTGCAATTATCTCCCTTTTAAAAAAAGGCAACTCTTTATTCTAATAATTTAGAATCCCCTTCCCATAAGAATGCTTTGTATCAAGTTTAGTTAAATTTGGCCCAGTGATTTTAGAGAAGAAATCAAAAATAAAAAAGTTTACAGACAGACGGACGACGGACAATGGGTGATAAAAAAAAACTCACATAAACCGTCGGTTCAGATGAGCTAAAATCACAACCCCCTCTCAAAAAACAAAGAAAAACAAAATAAAAAACAACCAAAAACTCAACAAACATCTTTTAAATATTTATGTACGAGATTAAATGATCATTATTATGTAATTTATTAAATGCTTTAAGTATATATATATATATATATATATATATATATATATATATATATATATATATATATATATATATATATATATATATATATATATATTGTAATTTATTATGTATTTTATGTAATCTTAAATATTTCATGGTAAATTTAATATATATCAAGACATGTATTAATCACTTTGAATTGGTCTACATTTTAATTCAATATTTGAAGGTTTTTTCTACATTCCACAAAAGTTCTATGTAACAACAGACAGTATTGAAACATATGAATGATCAAACAGCTAAAAGTGCATTTGATATCTTCAATCTTCAAATCTAATTCAACTCAACATTATTTTTCTAGTACTGAAGTTATGCATAGCAATGAAGAAACTAGATACTATATAACAGTAAAAGAAAACTAAATTGATTGAGCCGCTCAGCCCTCGGTACATGTTTTAAACCTTGAATCCAGCTGGGTCAAAGACGTTCCTGTTCTCTGTAGTAGAGATCATAAACAATGCCTTCGAAATCTTCTTCTAAAGCCTAAACATATACAGTGATAAGAATTAATGTATAACGTTTATCTTAGTAATATCAAAATTAAATGAACTACATCATTCATGTAAAATGTTTAGTAGTCTTATCGATCAACAAGATACATAGAATGAAGAGCGAAGAACGGATTGCAGGCGAATTACATTATAAAGTAATGCATAACATTATCATTACTTCATGACTTTGGGCTTTAAATTACCATTATCATTACTTAATTTTCTTGAAGTAATGCATTACATTACCATAATGTAAAATAATGCATTGCCATTACCATAACTTTTTGAAAAGTAAAAAATTAGTTTTAAAAAAGTAGAGCTAAATAAAGAGTTTTTTTTTTCAAATGGTTAATATATGAAACACACTTTAACATATATGGACTATTTTACTATCAGGTTTAAATTTAATGATTTATACAATATTGCTATTGCACTTTAATGCTTTACTTTAATTGCATGTGCAACAAAGTTTCAAAGGTTATAAAATGAGTGATTTTCAATCTTCCAGAGATCATGGTTGGACAGTGCATGCTTCATAAGGTGCATGCCTGTCCTCTATTCCTTTAGGAAGGATAAAATGGTCTTACGGGTTAGGCATTATCCTGCAGCTTCAAGCAAACCAGTTCAGTGAATGGTTCAGTAACACAGCCAAGGTAAGGGGATTGGGGTGTTAACACTTCTAAAAACAATAGCTTGTTTTGATACTTAGATTGTTCTGAAGGCACTTTATGTTGTTGACATATTTCTTACAGTAAAATATTTATTAAATGAAAAACTAATTGGAGAATTTTTTCAAATGTTTTCAAACTCTTAATTTAAAACAACACTCTTAAAAATGTTATTCAATTGTTGTTGTTATAGCTAGTTATAATTTCAAGCAAGAGGCCCAAGGGTCAAATATCGCTCACTGAACAATATTTCTTGTTTTATTCTATTTCGAAAGGGTTTATTGAACTCTCAAAAAATATTGTAACACTTTCATATATTTTAAGATTTTGCCATACATTAAACAAAACAGAAAAACAAGCCTATTTTTTTCATATCGGTAGATCTTAATGGCCTTGGTATAAAAGCATTATAAAGATAACAAAATTCTAAAATGAACTATTAAAATTATAAAAAGTGAAAGAAGGTCAATGTAACCCTCAAACGCGTATATGAAGATATATGATGATGCTTACAAAGTAAAATAACTATTTACAGTAGCATTGTGTTTCTTAAAAACAATTCAATATTTCAATATTTTCCCTGTATCTTTCTATGAACTTTTCGTATTTTTTGAAAAATTTCAATACAAAAAATTCTGATCGGGATTACTTTTTTTTCAATCAGGATCAATTCAAATTTAATAAACGGCTACTTTTCTAAAATCTTGTATTTTCATTTATTTTAAATTCCTTTTAAAATAGTATTGCTGATTATTGCTTTGTGTGACTATTATTCTTTGGATTTTATCAATATATTTAAGAATATAAAAGAATAACAATAGAAATTTTCATAAACATTTTTTTACATAAAAGATAAAAGACTTGAACAGAACATCTTTAGCATGTTTGCATTCATAATTATTTTACATATCAAAGGAGACTGAATTTTAAGATATTTGCAGTTCAAATAATTTGTCCCATTTCACTAAAAAAAATTAGAAAAATATTTATTAAATAATTGAAAGTTGATATTGGTGATTGTTTTCAATTTTATTAAAAGATTCTTTATCGATCCGTCGAATAAAATTTTGGTGTGTTGAAGACATTAGATGTTGCATATTCATCTCTTTTATAAACTTCACTATATATACAAGCTTCGTTGTAACTATTGGCATATTTAGTGCAATGATTCTTCATAAGATTTTAAGACACCCACCCAATTTTAAAAAGGATTGTGTCCTTTATTTTGACCATTTAGATTTCCCTTCTCATAAGGATGATTTGTACCAAGTTTGGTCAAATTTGGCTCAGTTGTTCTAGAGAAGAAGTCAAAAATGTGAAACGTTTACAGACGGACGGACAGACGGCCACACGGCCGGACGGACGGAAAAATCAGAAAAAACCTTCGGTTTTTTTAATTTATGTTAATAACACTACTAAAATATTTTTATCTCAAGAATTATTTTTATCTTCTTTAAAATAATTCATAATCAATAACAATATTATTTCTTTAATTCTTCACAATTTTAAAAATCAATATGCCTAAATAAGCATAACAATTATAACAGAATACTTACCAACACCTTCAGATTAATGTATTTGTACAGTAAATGTATTCTGTTTTGTCTTTTCTGTATTTCTGACATACGTCTGGCATTGTTTCCTCTGTTTTCTTCTATGTATCGTATCAACTCAGGCACGGTCATTATTCCCGGTGAATTCATTCTGCTCAATGAATTTAAAAAAAAGAGAAAAATAATGAAAGAAAAGAAATCGTTTATTCTTTTCTATCATAGATATCATAAACTTTTATCATAATTGTATATAAGAATTGCATTTGAAAACAATAACTTACAATGAATTTCCCTTCTGGTTTTCCATATCATTTATTTTCGTATGTTGATTGTGGATTTTTTTCATATTTGCATGCTGTTTTAAAAGAAATAAAAATCAAATGTTTATAATGTTTATATCTTATTTTTATCGAAAACACTTTATAAAGATTATTCTCATTCTTAATTAATTCCAAAATCATCAACATTTAAGTTAAGATTGTGAAAAATTTTGTTCACATTGATCTTTCATAGAAAAAGATAAAATGTATTCCCATTTAAGGCCCTTTCACAATTGGCGCACGAGCACTTTAAAGCTCTTTTCGATCGGAATGTTTTAGCTTCATACGAGCTCTCATATACGTTGCACGATGTCTCGAATTCGTTGCATGCGTTTTAGTGGTGGCATCAAGTCTCCTGAAAATAGTGAACATGCACACTATTCAGACGTGACCGATTGCGATCCAAATTATCGCAATGCAACGCACGAACGAACATTTGTACGAACGTCTTACAACGTTTTGTGTACTCGCAAGAGTGATGCACGATTTTTAAAGGTCGTAAGATGAATAGCAGTTGTCTATGCGTATGTGTTGCGACCATGAGACTGTTGATCAACGTGTCTCATATAACCTTGCAACATTTTAGTATCATTGCACGATTTATCAGCTTTAATTTGCCATCCTTTGCCACTAGTATATATACCCTTTATAAGCATCTCTGTTTCAGACCACATTTGAACATGGATGCTGCTCATCTTCTTGGGCGGCATCTTCTCTCGCATTCAACTATGTCTACTGAAGAGCCTCGGAAACGGGCGGTATATATACCCCTTCTGACTTCTGACCCTAATGCACGAGCATTAGTACCACGGAACGCATGATCGCACAAACGCCGCACGTCTAATCGCATTGGCTAACGTTTAATCGTCCGATCACCTGATTACTCACGCGATCATATCGCATTATCTTACAACACTCGCTTTCATTGAGCAACAGTCGTATATAGACGTAAGATATATCATAAGATTTAATGCGTTTGCATCGCACAACGTTCGCTTTAGATCGTACGAATTTCATACGAATAATTTTCATATGCGATTATTTCGACAACACTTTACGATCCAAATCTAAATTTGTCGGTCGCACGAATATTTTGTCGCTTCTGCCAGTGCGCCAAATGTGAAAGGGCATTTAAATAAATTAAATGGTTTCATATGAGTGAGACTTTCACAGTTTCACAAAGATATTGTTAAGCAAATTAAAAGTATTATTTTTAAGAAGTTATTGAAATTAAAATATTTCTTTTAAGGAAGACAGATATTGTTCTTACTGTCGTGCACTGAAAGTTCTTTCTTATTTTCGTCACGTACACTAGATGATTTTAGGAATTGCTTGTTTGCATATCTTTTCCATCATGAAATTTGAAGTGCTTATTTTTTGGTGTTCCCTTTTCTGGCAACAATTTAAAAGGCTTCTAATTTCCGATAAAAGAATATCTCAACAGTACCAGTGTTTATTTTCTGTATTTTTGCTATACCATTGTTTCCGACGTTCTTCAGTAGACGTAGCTGAATGCGAGATAAGATAAATCAGCATCCACGGTCAATTGTGGTCTGAAATAGAGATGCTTACACAGGGTATATACATTCTAGCGGTAGACCATGACACTTGAAGCTGATAAATCGTGCAATGAAAGTAAAAAGCTGCAATACTACATGGGAAACGCTGAGCAACAGTCGCATCGTCGCCAAACACATGCATAGACAGCTGCGATTCATCTTACGACCTTTAAAAAGCATCGTAAGACGTTCGTACGAATGTTCGTGCGTTGCACTGCGATAATTTGGATCGCATTCGGTCACGTCTGAATAGTGTGCATGTCCACTATTTTGAGGAAACTTGATGCCACCACTAAAACGCTTGCAACGAGTGCAAAACATTGTGCAACGTATGCGAGAGCTCGTGCGAAGCTCAAACACACCGATCGCAAAGTGTTGTAAAGTGCTATTGTGCCAATTGTGAAAAAGCTTTAACATAAACATTTTGTCTTTTCATTGCTTATGAACAGTTTTTTACGATCGTAAAGTGCTCGTACGCTAATTGTGAAAGGGCTTTTACTTAAAAAAATTTGTCTTTTCATTGTTATGAACAGTTTTTACGATCGTTGTGCTTTTATTTCTGGCACTATTCAATAAGTTAAAAATAAGCATAAGTCTAAAACATATCACTTTAACGTTTGGGTAGGTAAATAATCTAAATATTGAATAAAGGAACACATGTCAAGACCAAGAAGCATGTTTGGATGAACAAAATCTTTTGTATTGGTTTTAATAGCCCACATAGCATCGTGAAAAAGCAAGCGCAAATGTGAGCATAGTTCGAAATCCCCAAACATTGGTCATTTTTGTACAAACAATAGAGGATGGTGTGATTTTGTAGGATTTCAACGTTAATACGTGGATTTATGAACGTCAGTTTTGATTAAGGATATTTTTTATCCAATTTTACACAAAAGGACGACTTTGATTAAGCATTTCCAATTGAGAGAATTTATGTTTTTAAATTTCGTGCAATTGAAAATTTTGATTTTGCCAGAATTTTCTCCTGATGTTTGGATCTGTAATTTTCAATTCTCATTGATATTCTACGCAGTTTGCACGTGAACGCTAATGAATTCCCTTGAAGTTGGAGAGACCAGTAGTTGTATGGGGTTTTTCTCTCCTATTTTTGTGTTTCTGTGAGTTTGTGTTCATCCAAATTATATGCAGTAGCCCAGAATGTCATATATAGCTCTAATCAGTAGAAACTTATTGAACAGCTACGGGTAACGTATTGGAGGGTTGCAGGACAGAAGGGAATTTTCTGGACTCTGTTTAACAAAAGATGACGACACAAAAATGTTTTTATTTCATTGTTGTCTTGATTTTCATTAACAATCCAAAAATGTATTTATTTACTAACGCATGTACCCTGAATTTAGTTTGGTATTGCTGTGTTGTTGCGGATCATTTGAGTAAATAATAAATACAAAATATAACAAAAAGAAATAAAGTAAAACGAAACTATTAATGCTTACCACATATGTGATTTCCAGTGAAAGTCCACAACTTTGCAAAGAAAAATTAAACATTAAACATTAAAGACCACGATTTAATTCATCTTACATTGAGATTTTTAGACAGACGCCCCACAAAGTGTCGCGCGCATACCACTGATTGACTGATCAGGGTGTTCCTGAATAAATTACCCCACACTTGAGCAGTTTGTTTGTTAAAGACATGCTTATGTGTCTCAAAATTAGATATTTATTTAGATTCTGGATGCATACTAATGCAAGAACATAGCAGGTTTTAGTTTTTATTGAAGAATAAAAAAAACATACCAACGAGACGTCTATGAATTTCATAAGAAGTTTGGTTAAAACACATACGGAATAAGTTTAAAATGTTTTTATTACATGTGTTATAACATTTAATAAAACAGGTTTTTGTGAATACAATATTAACTTACAATATTATGAGTGAAAAATATATGAAGATTGTATGAGAGCATAATTTACAGAGCCATTCTCGACAATCTTTATTCAGCGTCAATAACAATACGGCAAATAATAAATCGCCATTTTTTTATATTGGAGTTCTTATCTAAAACTCTTTTTCAGATACCAATTGCCATAAACAGTTTTAAAAGCAAAATTTTATTCATATTTGACCAAAACATGTTTTAAAAATATTTGGAAAAGTAAAAATTATAAAAGCCCCTACTGGATTCAAACATGCGCACATGATGAAGCTCTGCCATTCAGTCAACTGAATGTTGACTGAAAGGTCTGGAAAGGTGACTGAATGGGACAGATATGACATTCAGTCACCTTTCAGTTACCTTTCAGTCACATTTCAGTTGACTGAATGGCAGAGATTCATCCTGTGATGACTTACAGATTCGTGGTTAACGCTCTAACATATTGATCCACGCTTATCGGTGACAATTTGGGGAAAGAAAAAATTTAGAAATAATACTTGACTTTATTGTTTATTTCGATAAGAAGTACGTCATGATATGGAGGTGTCCTATACCACCGTATACCTGCCTACGAATCAATTCAAAATGCATTGATTATAGTATGAACAAACGACGAATCGAAAAATTAAACTTTCACAAGGAACATGTTTGATGAATGTCGAAATGTTATAAAATGTAATAACTGATCCAGGGGCATGTTCGGTTTAGAACTAGATTTTCGTAAATTCTCTTCATCTTAGAATATTTTTTTAACATTTCATATTAATTTCATGACATTAAGGAACATATTTTCATTTTTTTTTTGTCATAATTCAGTCAAGATTTTCAGCCATCATCAAATTATATGGGTATATAATAAATAACTCCCATTTACTCTGGAATCATTTAAGTTCATGCAGATTAATTTTCGTTAAGGTTTGATGGGATAATAAGTTTTATTATATATCAAGATAGAGATTTGGTGGAAGCATTCGTACACTGAAATTTGATATGCTATGGATGTGAGTATGTTATTCACAATATTGCTTTCATTCATTTAGCAATGTGTACTAGTAAATGAAATATGAAATAGAGATAGGCAAAACTAATGGAAGGCGTATTTCTTATTTATGTCATTGAGAAAGCATTGTTACATGTATGTGCAATCAAGAAAAAAATTACTGTAGACACGAAATCTGCATGTGGACTTGAATCTATAATACAGGTACATGTAAGCATTCATGGAATCCTTATGCAATTATCTTATTAAATGGAAAATTGCTCAAAACATTTTTACAATATAGATGGAACTTACACGGTTATGTTCATAGTAGTTTCAGTATACATTTGTACATTGTATGAAAGATTGCAGATCTTTTTTAAATTCTACTACAATAATTGCCGAGATCAAAGAGATGCCATTGCCATCATTCCTCAGTATACAACGTAAGTCATCAGTGAATTATCAGATCAGAAATGCTATTAGCCTTGCACTGATCACGAAAGTATAACTTTAGAACGCAAACAGATTTAAACACATGCCAAATTCACTTCTTAGTTCCGGAAAAAACGATGTGTATTGACTCAAAAAATTGGAATTGCCAAAAAAAGCATAATGCCAGAAAAGGGAGGTAATTCATACCAAAATATCGCCTTTGTAAGGCAAGAAAGTGACCAAAATAAGATATGGTTTAAAGTGCATCGTAATGATGTGTTAAAAAGGTAAGAAAAAAATCGTTGACAAATAGTATAACACTGCAACGCCCTGATCACTCTTAAAGAAGGAGTGACCAGAGCCTAAAACGTAAACGCATGCATATAGGAATTTGTTACAAACCAAAACACAAATTGAGACTCGTGTACTAACAGAGAGCAAATGGAAGATTAACACTTATTAGCAAATTATTTTCTTTTGATAAAAAGGTAGGAGAAATTGCAGGCAGGTGGTGGTATTTTTATTTAAATTTCAATTTAAAATTCACTATACTGCATGTATATATTACCAAAATGATAAGTAAATGGAAAGTCAATATTTCATGATGACACACCGTCAGTATTTACAATAAAAATCTTATCAAATCGGATAGAAATTAAATATTTTGTCTTTTTCCCTGTTCCATTTGCCTAAATGTATGGAATCTGCATTATCTTGCTATAAAACATAACACACTGTGCCGGATAATTATGCCAGTGCCAAGGTGGCATTTTTGAACCCGTCTAAGCTGCATGTATCGAAAAATTCGAATATGCCTTATGATAGATCATTGCTTAAAGAGTTTATAACCACTTTTGTAAACAATATATCTCCAAAAGGATATTCGGTATTTCCTACCGGAATGAAAGAACTTCCTATAGGAATTTAAATTCCGATAGGATTCGAACATATCCAATAGGAAATCTTAATTTCCTATAGGAAAACCGCTTGTCTGAATCAAATTCCCGCAAGAAATACCTTTTTCCTATAGTATAAATAATTCATATAGGATTTTTAGAAATCCTATAGGATTGTCAATATTTCCTGTAGGAATATTATTTCTCCTATGAGAAATATTATTTTCCTATAGGATATCAATTTTCAAAGGTAAATATTTCTTATGTCAGATGAGACACACTAAAAACAAAAGTGGTTATATACTCTCTAGACAATGGTGTATCATATGGTAAGGATGGATTTCTACGAAACTTCATCTTAAGCGGGTGCAACAATGCCACCTTGGCACTGGCATAAATATCCGGCACAGTGTTATAAACGGAATAAAGAAAAAACTGAATAAGGTAATTAAAATGAATTTTAACAACTGATCAGATTCTAGAATAAACTGATTAAAATTGATTTTAACACATTTTAAATCAAATACATATTTGAAGGGGTTTTGTTTTTTTGTTTTTGTTTTTTTGTTTTTTGTTTTGTTTTGTTTTGTTTAATTGTGGGGTTTTTTGTGTGTGGTTTTTTTTGTTTTGTTTTGTTTACTATTGCACATAAATGATTTGTCTCACAATCTCGGAAAATCCCCACAATTAAAGAAAAACGTTCCATGCATGGGTACACAGAGAGAAAAATGCGACCGGAGTAAATGCCTGCGAGATATTTTCTAATGCGTATACACTATAATGATTTAATAACAGTGTAATTAGATGTATATTACAGATGTACCTATCAGGTGAAGCTGTTCTACCATTGTCGCAGCTGCTGGACGCTCACATACATTAAATTTATTGTTGCGATTCAGATTAAATGCTGCAGGTAAAGTTGGTTTCATACTTCATCTAAATACGAAGATTTAATGGGAATAATACAGTTATATCTTCACTAATGTTTAAAAACTTGATGTTTAAGTTAGCAAGTTATTTAATTTTGTAGTGACTTAAGAAGGATGGATGGTCAACAAACTATCCATAAGATCTGCTTAAAAATTTTAGATATTATATGTTAAGCCATAAACTGTCATTTAGTAAAGATTATTTTCAAGATTTTATTTAGCTTTAAAATTTAAATGTCTTTCTATCTTTATATAAAGTAAGGAGAGTCATATAGTTTTAAAATGGCTACGACCATCGAGCCCTCTTCAAGGTCATCGTCAAAAAGTAAATAAAAATATTTTGCAAACTTAAATATAAGAAAGTAAATAAATTATGTAACAAATAGCAGTACTTGATATCTACATGTATAACCAAATGACTAATCACTAGATACAGGATCAGAAGAACTCATCGAATAACGAGCAAAATGTATTCACTACAATTTTTTTAACTGCTGTAAAATTTTGGTTATCTATCATCAATGATTAAGTGATTGATTAATTAATGAAAAAAAAAGATAGTAAATGATAATAAAACTTTGCAGGAACAAGGTCATCTCTCTCCTCAACAAGTTACTCAAATGGATGATTACGTGCAAGGCTACAGTATGTTTTAAACGTTTTCAAATTGCAAATGTCAAATCAGGGTAAAAATCAATCCTTTGCGTGCTATACCTCGGTACAACTTCAGCAGCGTAAAATACTTAATGAGTATTTCAATGTAGAGCACAGGACACACTATCGAACTCACGGGATGACAACATTTGTGGAAGTGAAAAGTGCCGTGTGCATTACATTAATTAGTTCATTCTTGATCGGATCCTATCCTATTACACTGAATTATCCGACTAACTAGTGAGGTCTCAATAATACTTTCCTTTGTGTCTAACTTTGAACGACAAAAGTACAGTTTATCATGTGTGAGTATTTGTTTATTCCTTTTTATCAAAGAAGTGGTAGTTGATGTTGTTGAGTTTCTAGTTCCTTCTTTTTTAATACCCTTTGCCGGTTTAATATATATTTGTAGACTGCTGAATTTGTACATATATAATGAAGCAGAGCTGTTTCGGGTTCATTAGATACAGTTTATTGTGATATAATTTTATTAAGTTCATTCACTGTTTTACAAAACATACTGTTTTTTATCAAGTCTTCATCTTATTGCTATGAAATAATTAAAAGAAAAAATTAAACAAAACAAACAAGCTTTAAAAATCACCATTGTCAACAACTTTAAAAACAGAAAGAAAATGTGGTACATAAATATTTCATTTTTTTTATTATATCTTTTGTGAAAACGGAAATGAGTCTAAACATTATATAACCTGTAGTTAAACTAAAATCTAATTTCAATTATGCGAATTTTACTACCTAGTAAGCTAATCAATTTGGATCTCCATTTTTGATATCCGAGAAAGTAGAATTAATACTATAAATATAAATTACAGAACATTAATCACCGAATAGAAACCTGTCTAATTTCCTGCAAACGCTTGTATAATGTGTGTTTACTATTTCAGACTACAATGGCCATTTGTTGTACTCCATATCTACATTACTGGGTTTGTTTAATCTGCTTCACTTGACTACCACTATTGACCTGGATATTAATTTGAATCATATAATGGACCAGTATGTATATCTCTGTGGTCGAGATTCAATCTGTAATAAAGACCTGTTAACAACACCAAGCTATAAAGAGAGAGGACGAATCAACATTAGCTGCCCTGTGTGCAGCTGTCAGGATAAATGTCGAATACAGGGAGACTGTTGTCCCGATTTTTCATCGAACACGTGTGTACAAACTTCATTTCAACTAGAAAAGGAAGACGAATTGGTGGAGTATTTCATGAAAAATGATTGTCCGCAAGATGCTGATGAAAATTTAGTGAGACGATGTCAAGAGACAAACACTGATGAGAACCTCATAAGGCGGTATCCCGTAACTTCCACAGACACAAACCTTACGTACAGCAACGTCCAATGTGCAAGGTGTAATCAGGACCTTTCAGTTATCCCGTGGCTTATCGAGACAGACTGCAATGTTCAAAGAATTTCCTTTACTAATGTAGATGAGTTTTGGATATCACTAAAGACCGTGCACTGTAACATTACCTACGGTCCACCCGAAGAAATAAACCATATACTTCCCAAAATGTGTGAGAAGAATGTCCATCTGATCGCCAAATGCAACGCAACAGGAACTGTGTCAGATTTCGATAAACATGTGGAAGAAGCATGTAAAACGACAAACCTGCCAATCGGTGCGTTCAAGAACCCGTTTTGCATTTTGTGTAATATTGAGGAAAAATCATTCGATCCGCCTATCTCAACTTGTAATGTAACGGGAAAACTGAAATATATAGAACAAAGAATTGTAAATGAATGTCTTAATAAAAGCGTAGATTTACTGACATATCCATACAAAAATAAATATTGCGAAGAATGCAATTTACCCAAAACTGATGAAGGTGACTTTAAGTATGCTGACGTTAATCTGACCATTCAGATTTACAATAAGTTTCATTCTCTGACTGATATCAATAACATTTCAAAAGTTGTGTATCTGTCCAAATATTCCATACGTTCTTTTAATTTTTGGTTTAATTCTACTTTGAGTGAAACTATTGAAATCCAACATAGGTCACAAGACCAAATCAATATCAACTGGATCAATGGAAATAAATGGTGTGGAAGAGAGAACAATTTTTACGTTGCAGAAGATAACAGATTACAAGAGGCATGCTCCTGTACAGCAGATTGCAATAAAACAAACATCTGCTGTAACGACCCTAATGAGGCATGGACTAAAAGACTTCTGAAAACATGGAGTTGTGTGGGTACAACTATTCCGCGTACATCATCTTCTGAAAATCATTACTTCATGATCAGTAAATGTGGAGATAACAACAACAACGGTATCATAAAACGCCTCTGCGAGTCGGACGATGATGACAACTACCTCAGTTTTATACCAGTGACTGATATTCAATCATTGTTCACTTACAAGAATTACTTCTGTTTTTTGTGTGTTTTTCCAAATACACCCAGGAATCTAATTGTTCCATGGACATTTTCCATGCTATGTCCTGTAATCTATAACTTCAAAAATGAAGAAAGCCTTGAATCAGTTATCAATAATGGGTTATCACGAAATTGTACCTTCAATCTTGTCCCAAGCTCTGATGATTATGTCCAAGACAGTTGTAGGGGCTGGGGTGAAAGAAGTCTTTACTGTTCAGTGTGTTATCAATATAAAACACCTTCATCCGATAATCTCTCCACTGGTAAGGGATACCGTTCAATATTTTCCTTACTTGATTACACAAAGGAAACAGTTAAAAAGAAAAGTGATTTGAAATGCTCAAGTGACGAAGTCTTTTATCAGGTAATATTTTAAGTTATTCTTTAAGTTTTCACTTGAAGTTTTTTTTTAAGAAACGAACGTTTAACATTATGTTTTATTCATATGTTAATAATAACTTTGATTACATGTAATCTTAAATTTACAAGTTCCAAGTTGAAACCTTGCTATACAAATAGCAGTATTTTTTTTCATACTGAAATACATATATCATCAAATTGTTCATCAGACTGCGGGCGTTAGAAGGATTTTAAAAATAACATGACTTCAAATACTAGTAATAACAAGATGCCAACAGGCTTTGACGGTCAACTGGATACCATGACCCTTTGATTGACATTTCAGAGAGTCGTGATTGCATCTTAAGCTTCATTTTGAAGTCTAAACCCATATTTGAGACTCCTCTGACCGTTACCCCCGCTTTTATTTTTTTGATGGGGGGCGGGGGTTAAGATTCGGAGGAATCTTGCATTAATTATACTCTAGCAAAAATCATAAGCATTTGGTAAAAGGTAATCTGCAGACCTCTAATGGTCAATCTTTTATAATATTCAGTTTCATTTATGATGCACAAGACATGAATACAGCTTATTACAACAAGCATAAAATGCACAGGAAATTAAAGTAGAAACTATACCGTCATATTTGCCAGCCCCCTTCCAAACAAAGAAGTCTCAACTCCTGCCCAATGGGCAGTGAATTTCAGAATTTAAGAACAGGACATTATAAACAAAATAACAACAATACAATAAGTTAAACTCTCATGATCTTGATAGTAAAGAAGAAAATATTATTAATTCAATATATTTTCATTATGTGGTCATAATGGGCCAGCCCTAGGGCCTGAACCCCTGTCCTGGGGGTCACGAATGTCACAATTTAGTTAGAGGACTTCACATAACCATGCATTCAGTTTATCTCCCACAAATGTGGAAATGGAAAAGAAAATTTTCTATGATTTAATGCATGTACATATTCACGATATGGAAATAATAGCCTTGCCCTAGGGTCTGACTCCCAGACACAGGGGCCATTATTTTCGCAATTTAGGAAGGATTTCATGGTTCATCAGAACCATGCATTTAGTTTTTCTCAATTTTGAATGGGAGTAAAGAAGAATATTGAATACATTTTTACTATATGGCCATATTGGCTCTGTCCAAGGGCCTAAACCCCTGAATCAAGGCCAACGATTTCACAGTTTTGATAGAGGGCTTCATGTACATTAAAAACATGCAATTAGTTTTTTTCTATAATAACAATGGGAGTAGAGTAGAAGATTTTTTAAGATTTTTTAAGATTTAATACATTTTCCCTTTATAGACATATCGGCCCTATCCTTGGGTCTGAACTCTAATCTAGGAGCTATCAATTTAACAAATTTTGGTAGAGGACCCAATGGACATTATTACCTTGCATTTAGTTTTTATCCTAGATCTGGGAGTAGAGAAGAAGAGTTTTGAAAATTTGGCCTTTTTTGCATATTTGGCCTCGTTCATGAGGCATCGAGGGTGGTATGGTCATTAATTTCACAATTTAGATTCTCTTATGCTAGAGATGCCTTACACCAAAAAATGTTAACAATTAGCATTGTAGTTTTCAAGAAGACGTTAAATCTAAAATTGTTAACTAAAGACGAACGACGCACGACGCACGACGACCGTCGAAGACCAATTGCAGTAGGTCATCTGAGTGACTCAGGTGACCTAACAATTTATTACTGTAAACCAACATTTATTTGCGTGCGAGAAATTTCGCGAGAGCCTTGTCGTCGCAAATATTTCTTGTCACAAACCAGTCATGATCTGTATCTTTTATATTAGTCTCCAGATTATCTACGATTCAGATTGCGAAAATTAGTCGTGTCGTACCAGTTTTTCTCCAGGAAATCGTGAAATAAAGTCGTCACGAATAAAAGTATATATCTGTAGTGTATGTCCGTAATTTCTATAACTTACTTTGTACCATTTTGTTTTAGCCATGCATTCTAATTTCCGTTTTATTCATATGTTGTCGTTGAGAATGTTTCTTAAAACCAAGATCGCCAAAAGTTTTACAATGAAACATTTAGTTTACATTCAGATAAAATCCATTGAAAGTGTTTAAACATTCTACTGTATTCATTTTAAGTCTCTTTTTTGTAGGATGAATGTCGAAAGCTTGTCTGTAATCCAAGGAAAACTCTAGTGAATGGGATTTGTAAAACGATGATTTCATCCTATACATCAAAAACTTACAATGTTGCATTTCGAGCTGACGTTTATTCAGAAATCATAATGAAAATTGAAAGAAATCATTTAATTCAAAAGATGATATCGTTTGTTATAGAAGATCTCTCCGATGATTCAGATTTGGACATTTCTGTTTTAAAATACTACCATCGTATTAACAGGACATGCGGGACGATAATAGAATTATCCAAATTTAACCCTGTTTCGATTCAAGCATTCTTGATGATATCCATTCGCATTAAACCCAGTAATAAGCTTTTGGATTCCGATATGATCGAATACTCCCTTTATAATGCGACTTCGAAAACTCGATCCTGGGGAAATATATCAATAAACAGTTATAAAGGTATACAGGCTTGGTTCCTTCCAATTTCTAAAACCGAAGTGTATTCGACCTCCCTCTGTAGCGATCGCCAATATTGGTCTGACTCTTATGATAGTAGGGAACCTGGAACGGATATAACGGAACTGCTCTTCTGTCCACAAGTGTTGCTTGATGCCGATAAGTATACCGTTTCCTCCGACGGCTTACAAGCTTTTGTCAAATCCCTGAATCGAACCTTTTATTACAATGAATTTTTTCAGGGGGTCAACAATACTCTCCACATTTGTGCCAGAGATTTCACTACTGGTTTATTGGCATTGACAAACCAGGAAGGGTCACCAAAACGATCGGAATATCCACTGGCTCTTCAAGTTATATCAATATTTTCTACATGTATCTCTTTGATTGCTCTGTGTATAACGTTCATTGTATACTGTATTCTTGAAAAATTGCGAACCATTCCGGGACAAAACCTGATGTGTTTCGTTGGATCCCTGTTCTTTGCTCAGCTTTTCTCGCTGCTGAAAGATTTCTTTCATGTGAATACTATGGCGTGCGTAGCAGTTGGAATATTGACATACTACTTCTGGTTATCGGTATTTACGACCGCCAGTGTATGTTGTTTTCACATGTGTCGTGTGTTCGTTTGTAATGCTAGATTTCAAAACAAATTGCTTTGCAGTCCCACCGTAGTGTGGTACATGATATATTCGTTTTCGGTGCCTTTCCTTCTTACCATTATTACGATAGGATGCCATGTTATTTTATCGCCTTCTAATCTGTCTGGTTTTGGGGGATACACTTGCTTCACACTTGATAGAGATACTCAACTGTTTGCTTTTATTATTCCGATATCGGTCATTTGTTTGATTAATTTCTTATTATTCTCAGTAACATTTTATAAAATCCATGATGCACCGACAATGGAAACGGCTAATTCACATTATTGTAGAAACGATCTCTTTATTTACTTCAAACTTTTTTTGTTGACAGGGACAGCGTGGATATTTCAGATTATCGACGGTCTGTTTCCCGTGTCTCCATTTTCTTATCTTGTGACAATATTTAATGCTCTTCAGGGTTTGTACATCATGATCTCTTTCGTCTTGAACGGTCGCGTGAAAAATATGTTTCGTGAACTTGGGATGTATGAAAGGTTTCGATTCCTACACGTTACTTTTAAATCTTCCCAAAGCACAGGAAGTACACAGCTCACACAAAGAATCACTTCTTCTTCAAAACATGAAAGCCAGGTATAAAGTTGTGGAAAGATGATTGAAAAGATTTGAAGTTGTCGATACTTTACCTCCACGAAGTCCTCTTTTTATTTCTTGTGTCATTTGGATTGGAATTGACTGCATCAAGGCTTAATTACTGAAATTGATGGACCATTAATGTTGCCAGGTCCGACATCATCATTACTTTCATATTTTGTCTGCCTATCAATGTTGCCTGCCCCATCATCATCAGTACTATCATATCTCTCTCCTTCTCTCTCTCTCTTTTTCTCTCTCTCTTTCTCTCATTTACTCTCACCATCCTTTTCCTAGAGTATAAAACTCTAATGTGAAAACCAGCTTTTAAAGTCATTTTGGTTTTTGCCCCGATCAAACCTCACATCCGTTTCAATTTCATGTGTCCTCGAATCTACCTTAGTAAATAATAGGACCTAACTACGTATACTCGGTTCATAATTTTTCTATCTTTCATTTCCTCTACTTTATAATCCTTATTCCGTAGTTGTAAAAAATCAATTCATTTTTTGTGTATTGCATACCATAATGCATGTCAAAAACATGTACGTGTATTATGAACTGTGATTCAGTTTTTGGCTGTAAATGTTCACATATGTCTTATACGGTCATTGAATTTTTTTTTATAATCTTCGAGTAATTAATTCACATTACAAAGAGCTTTGCTTTTATTCTTTTTTTCTTGATGATAATGCGTATGAACACATTTGATCAGTTTATCTTGTTCGACAAGTCATTTGATCAAAGAAATGGTATAGATGATAAAATTAAAGTTAATTCTTTTCCCTCTCTACTTTCAAATTATAGGTGAAAATGAATAAAAGACAATATTGTAAAATTTAAGAAATTAACGGTATATTCTGAACACATATATATTTCAAATAAATATATCAATAGTTCAAATAAATTCTTACAAACCACAATATTGTACTTGCTATATTCTACTATTGGACTGGTAAATTAACCAGTAAGTTAACACCAACAACGGATAACGTATCCGTTAATAATTATTCCAGTAATATTAGACTGGTAAATACTACTATAAACAGCTCAGCAGATAGCTGTATATTAAAGTACACTTCAACAAAACATGGCCGTATCCATTCCCAAATCTAAAGTCTTTTCCCCAAATAAATATCAAGAAATTAAAGGACAGAAAAATGCAATTTTCTGTAACTCTCAAATCAACAGACAGTCCCGTTGTCTGCTACAGACACCGGTATATACGTAATAAATGACATCATAAATCGCGACCAATTATAAATGTCACGTAAATTAACAACAACCAATCAAAATGTAATGAGATGACGTAATTCACACAGTAAGTTCTCACGGGTACGAGAAAATAATAATACATTTTAATTAAACAAAACATTTATTTTACATTCTTACTATTTCTGATACGATTTAATATCTTTACATAAGTTGACAATAAACTATAATCGTAAAATAGCGCTCGCGAAACTTTGTAAACATACAGCCCAGTGTATCATAGGAGTCAGCCATTGCTAAAACAATAGACCCCACCACGAGGTCCTAACATTTAAGCAAAAGTATGCCATAACAATGCATTAAAGATAATTATTCATGTGTAAAACGAACTTTTATGGCTGTGACATTATGTTCCGTTAACTTGAATTGTTTAATATGTATCGAACGGATGAAGTCTGGTTCACAGGGTGCTAGCACGATCTTTGTTTTAGAGATTAGTTTTTATTAGTAAAATACAGAATCTGGAGTGTTGAATCTATTTTATAATCTATACATATTTAAAGACGACATCTCCATTTTAATTTTCAGTTCTTTTTTAATACTCTGATCAGTCTTATTATGTAAAATTTTCTGATTAAAAGTACATAACTGGGGGATTTTTTATGTTTTTATTTTAAGAAATGTATATATACAAAATCAAAAGTGGTTGATATAATCATAGATATATTCTAATTGTTATTCAGTTAATGTCTATAAATAAATCAAAAAATGGATTACTTTTTTATGTATTAAAACAGGAATTGTCACAAAAAATTCCAAAAATATGGGTAGGGGTGATTCCTACCGCAGTATTTCTATTAAATGCCACGAAAGTGGCCATGAAATTTTTTATGTTATAAAGCATATGCTAAGGCTAACATGCGAAAATTTAAAGAACATTTCATTCAATATCATTTTAGCGCTATCATATGCTGTTCTTTACAATAAAAAACACTAATATATAAGTGTTGTATTCATCAATAATTTCGTATAATTATGAGATTGTTATGTAAAAAGGCCAATGTTGTAAGTAAATCTTAAATTCATTTTTGTTCTGAAAATTATTGAATATAATTTTTGCAAATAAATTCCATTTAACTAATTAAATATTTCAGAAAATTCAAATTATGAAAAAATAAATCATAATGCCAGAAAAGTAGGATAATTTATATTAAAATATCTCCATTGCAAGGCAAGAAAGTGGCCGCAATAATATGTTATAGAGGGCATCTTAATGTTGATGTGTTAAAAAAAGCAAAAGTATTAATTGACAAAGCAAGATTTCATCCTCTTAACAAAGGATTGACATAAGCTACATGCATACAAAGTAATTTGTTACAAACCAAGACACAAGTCTCAAATTACAATAAGGAACAAAAGTAAGATTAACACTGAAGTGAAAAATGACAAGTGGTGATAACGAACAGTGTTCAAATTCAAAAGTCCAAAGGAAAATTACAAAATGGGAGACGAGCAAACACGGACCTCTTAAAAATATAGAGGTAGGATCAGGTGCAATGGACGAAAAGCATCCTCTGCCGACCGGTCACACCCGCCGTGCGCCCAATTCATTTTCTCTTAACAGAAAAAGGTAGGAGATATTGCAGAAGGAAAAGGGCATGCATTTTTATTTCTATCAATTTAAAATTCAAAAGCGTCGATTTGTCTAAAATTATAAGTAAATTGAAATATAATATATCATGATGACACACCGTCGTATTTGAGATTGAAATTGATTTTAACAAATCGAATAATAGGTCAAATATTTTGTCCATTCTACCGTTCCATTTGCTTATATATGTAGAATCTACATTAAATATATGTGAAAGCTGATAAGCAGTAAAATCTAAAGTGAATAAAAAATAAAGTAAATATAGTGATTGAAATTGATTTTAACATATGATCAAATTTTGAGCATTTTAATGTTTTTGTTTACTCTGAAATTCACCACCATTGAAGGAAAGCGTTTCATACATGCGTGCACAGAGACCAATAAACACGCGACAAGAGTAAATGCCTGTGAGAAATTTTTTTAATGCGTATAGACGGTAATGATTTTATAACAATGTAATTAGATTTTTATTACCTATCATGTGAAGCTGTTCTACATGTACCATTGTCGCAGCTGCTGGACGCTCACAAACATTTATTGTGGCGATTCAGACTAAATGCCGCAATTAAAGCTTCTTTTATATTTCCATCGAAATACGAACATTTTATGGGAATAATACAGTAAAAGCTTCACTAATGCTTGATAAAAGTGAAGGTTAGCGAGTTATTATATTTTGTAATGACTTAAGCAGATTGGATGTTCAACAAACTATCCATATGATCTGCTTAAAAATTGTATATGCTTATACAATATATTTTAGAATATAAACTGTTATGTAGTAAAGATAATTTTCAAATTATTAGCTTTAAAATCTCTATATAGAGCTCTCCGTAATAAGGAGAGTCATATAGTTAAAAACAATCAAGCTCTCTTAAAGGTCATTATCAAATATTAAAATAGATTAAAAACCCATGAATTTGCTGATGTAATGCTTTTATTGCAAGCTTAAATATAAGTAGGTACGTATACCATGTAACAAATAGAAGTACATGATACCTACATGTATTACCAAATGACTAATCACTAGTTACAGGATCAGAAGAACCAAGTAAATAACGAGCAAAATGTATTCAATGTTTCTAACAACTGTAAACGTTTTGATATCTATCATCAATAAATAAATGATTGATTAATTAATGAAAAGAACAAGATGGTAGATGATAATAAAAATTTGCAGGAACACTAGAGTTGCTTTATATTACACATGGTTAAAGAATAAAAGAATTTTTTACGCAAAATAAACGACAGTGGGCCTCCTTAACTTACAGTATGCAATCTGATGATTTCAAAATAAGTTTCTTTTATTTGTTCACAAGCTCTTGTACCCTTTCACATAACACAAACACGTTACATGTATATACAGTAACCAGATCTTCAT
Source organism: Magallana nippona (assembly GCA_033439105.1). Lineage (NCBI taxonomy): Eukaryota > Metazoa > Mollusca > Bivalvia > Ostreida > Ostreidae > Magallana > Magallana nippona. The sequence continues at coordinate 3,320,176 of CM065924.1, read as the reverse complement.
TTTTCTCCTCAACAAGTTGCTCAAACGGATGATTACGTGCAAGGCTACATTATGTTTCAAACGTCTTTCAAATTGCAAATGTCAAATCGGGGTAAATATTTACCCTTTGTGTGCTATTTCTCGGATCAACTTCAGCAGCATAAAATACTTAATGAGTATTTCAATGTAGAGCACAGGACACACTATCGAACTCACGGGATGACAACATTTGTGGAAGTGTATAGTGTCGTGTGCATTACATTAATTAGTTTACTCTTGATCGGTGTCTACAATGAATTATCCTACTAACTAGCGAGGTCTCAACAATATTCTCCTCTGTGTCAAACTACCAACGACACCATATACAGTTTATCATGTGTAAGTATTTGTTTATTCATTTTTATCAAAGAAGTGGTGATTGATATTGTTGTTGGGTTTCTAGTTCCTTCTTTTTTTAGTACCATTTGCCGGTTTAATAGATATTCGTAGACTGTTGAAGTTATACATATAAAATGAAGCAGAGCTGTTTCGGGTTCATTAGATACAGTTTATTGTGATATAATTGATTCAGCGTCTGTCAAACGTATACATACCATAACTTAATCACATGATATGGAACAAATTTACAGGTTGGTGTTTCAAATATCCATTTTATTAAGTTCATTCACTGTTTTATAAAACATACTGTTTTTTATCAATAAGTCTTCATCGTATTGCTATGAAATAATTAAAAGAAAAAAATTAAACAAAACAATCAAGCTTTAAAAATCAGCATTGTCAACAACTTAAAAAACAGCAAGAAAATATGGCACATAAATATTTTATCTTTTTATGATATCTTTTGTGTAAAATTCCATTTTATGTTTAGAATACTGAAAATTCATAACCTCGGTCTATCCTTGAATATATAAAGTTTTATCTAAGATCTCTAGAAAGTCAATAGAAAGTTAAAGCTAGCGTGAGGTGATTTAAAAAGTTATACTTGTAGAATGTGAGTTGAGTTAATAGAGCATAACCTTGTTTTAAGTTGGCATACATTCTTTTTAAACAGAAACCGACTAGTATAAAGCTATTTTATTGAATTAAACTTTTGCCATTATCATTTTCATAGAACAATTCTAATGACTGCATAATATCTTTGCCAAAAAATATTCATCATAAATTATGAAACTTTTGAATTCTGTGTCATAAAAATGAGTTTGGACAAATCGCAGAGTAAAGAGCGTTCCTTTGCGGTGTTTACCATATTATATTAACTGATTACGATAAGGTCCCATCACCTCCATACGTCTACCAGCTGCAAAGAAATAAAATACAGTATGAAGTACAATCGACTTTTCATTTTCAGATTTTATAATCATAATTCATTTACACTGATTTCCTGCAAGGCTTGTATAATGTGTTGATTATTTCAGACTACAATGGCCATTTGTCGTACTCCATATCTACATTACTGGGTTTGTTTAATCTGCTTCACTTGACTACCACTATTGACCTGGATATTAATTTGAATCATATAATGGACCAGTATGTATATCTCTGTGGTCGAGATTCAGTCTGTAATAAAGACCTGTTAACAACACCAAGCTATAAAGAAAGCGGACGAATCAACATTAGCTGCCCTGTGTGCAGCTGTGAGGATAAATGTCGGTTACAGGGAGACTGTTGTCCCGATTTTGCATCGAACTCGTGTGTACAAACTTCATTTGAACCAGAAAAGGAAGACGAATTGGTGGAGTATTTCATGAAAAATGATTGTCCGCAAGATGCTGATGAAAATTTAGTGAGACGATGTCAAGAGACAAACACTGATGAGAACCTCTTAAGGCGGTATCCCGTAACTTCCACAGACACAAACCTTACGTACAGCAACGTCCAATGTGCAAGGTGTAATCAAGACCTTTCAATTATCCCGTGGCTTATCAAGACAGACTGCAATGTTCAAAGAATTTCCTTTACTAATGTAGATGAGTTTTGGATATCATTAAAGACCCTTCACTGTGACATTACCTACGGTCCACCCGAAGAAATAAACCATATTCTTCCCAAAGTGTGTGAAAAGAATGTCCATCTGATCGCCAAATGCAATGCAACAGGAACTGTGTCAGAATTTGATAAACATGTGGAAGAAGCATGTAAAACGACAAACCTGCCAATCGGTGCGTTCAAGAACCCATTTTGCATTTTGTGCAATATTGAGGAAAAATCATTCGATCCGCCTATCTCAACTTGTAATGTAACGGGAAAACTGAAATATATAGAACAAAGAATCGTAAACCAATGTCTTAATAAAAGCGTAGATTTACTGACATATCCATACAAAAATGAATACTGCGAAGAATGCAATTTACCCAAAACTGATGAAGGTGACTTTAAGTATGCAGACGTTAATCTGACCATTCAGATTTACAATAAATTTCATTCTCTGACTGATATCAATAACATTTCAAAAGTTGTGTATCTGTCCAAATATTCCATACGTTCTTTTAATTTTTCGTTTAATTCTACTTTGAGTGAAACTATTGAAATGCAGCAAAGGTCACAGGACCAAATCAGTGAGAGATTTATCGACTGGATCAACATAAATAAATGGTGTGGAAGAAATAATAATTTTTACGCTGCAGAAGATAACGGATTACAACAGGCATGCTCATGTACAGCAGGTTGCAATAAAACAAACAGCTGCTGCAACGACCCTAATGAAGCATGGACTAAAAGAGTTCTAAAAACATGGAGTTGTGTGGGTACAACCATTCCGCGTACATCATCTTTAGAAAATCACTACTTCATGATCAGTAAATGTCGAAATAACTACAACAACGATATCATAAGACGTCTCTGCGAGTCGGACGATGATGACAACTACCTCAGTTTTATACCAGTGACTGATATTCAATCATTGTTCACTTACAAGAATTACTTTTGTTTTTTGTGTGTTTCTCCAAATACACCCAGGATTCTAATTGTTCCATGGACATTTTCCATGCTATGTCCTGTAATCTTTAACTTCAAAAATGAAGAAAGCCTTGAATCAGTTATCAATAATGGGTTATCACGAAATTGTACCTTCAATCTTGTCCCAAGCTCTGATAATTATGTTCCAGACAGTTGTGGGAGTTTGGGTGTAAGAAGTCTTTACTGTTCAGTGTGTTATCAAAATAAATCACCAACATACGAGATTATCGTCACTGGTAAGGGATACCGTTCAATATTTTCCTTACTTGATTACACAAAGGAAACAGTTATAAAGAACAATGATTTGAAATGCTCAAGTGACGAAGTCTTTTATCAGGTAAATGTTTTTGTTATTATATTCTTTAATTTTCCACTTGTAGTTTTTTTTTAAGAAACGAACGTTTAACATTATGTTTTATTCATATGTTAATCGTAACTTTGATTAATATTAAATTTACGAGTTACAAGTTGAAACCTTGCTAGACACTTAGCATTTTTTTCATACTGAAATACTTATATCATCAAATTGTTCATCAGACTACGGGTGTTAAAAGAATATTGAAAATAACATCTTCAAATACTAGTAATAACGAGATGCCAACAGGCTTTGACGGTCATGGGTACCATAGCCCTTTGATTGACATGTCAGAGAGTCGTGTTTACATTTGAAGCTTCATTTTGAAGTTTAAACTCTTATTTGAGACTCCTCTGACCGTTACCCCCGCTTTTATTATTTGATGGGGGCGGGGGATCAAGAGTCAGAAGAATCTCGCATGATCTATACCCTAGCAAAAATCAAAAACTTTCGGTAAAAGGTGTCCGGCAGACCTCTAATGGTTAATCTTTTATAATATTCAGTTTCATTTATAATGCACAAAACATGCATACAGCTTATTTCAACAAGAATAAAATACACAGGAAATAAAAGTAGAAACTATACGTCATATTTGTCACCCCCACTTCCCTAAGAAAGAAGTGTCAACTTCTGTCCAATGGGCAGTGAATTTCACAATTTAAGACCAGGACATACAAAATATAAACAAAATAACAACAATACAATTAGTTAATCTCTTACGACTGTGATAGTAAAGAAGACAATATCATAAAATCAATATATTTTCACTATGTGGCCAGCCCTAGGGCCTGAACCCTTGTCCTGGGGGTCACGAATTTCACAATTTAGGTAGAAGGCTTCATGAACAACATAATTCTGCATTCAGTTTATCTCCTACAAATGTGGAAATGGAAAAGAAGATTTTCTAAGATTTAATACATATTCAATATATGGACATAATAGCCTTGCCCTAGGACCTGAACCACAGTAACAGGGGCCATTCATTTCGCAATTTAGAAATGACTTCAAGGTTCATCAGAACCATGCTTTTAGTTTTTCTCAATTTTAGATGTGAGTAAAGAAGAATATTGAATACATTTTCCCTATATTGCCATATTTGTCCTGCCTAAGGGCATGGACCCCTGAATCAGGGCCCACGAATTTCACAATTTTGATAGAGGGCTTCATGGACATTAAAACCATGCAATAAGTTTTTTCGCGAGAGCCTTGTCGTCGCGAATATTTCTTGTCGCGAACCAGTCATGATCTGTATCTTTTATATTAGTCTCCAGATTATCTTCAATTTAGATCGCGAAAATTAGTCATGGCTTACCAGTTTATCTCCAGGAAATCGTGAAATAAAGCCGTCGCGAATAAAAGTTGGTTTACAGTATATATCTGTAGTGTATGTCCGTAATTTCTATAACTTACTTTGTACCATTTTGATTTAGCCATGCATTCTAATTTCCGTTTTATTCATATTTTGCCGTTGAGAATGTTTCTTAAAACCAAGATCGCCACAAAGTTTTACAATAAAACATTTAGTTTACATTCAGATAAAATCCATTGAAAGTGTTTAAACATTCTACTGTATTCATTTTAAGTCCTTTTTTTTGTAGGATGAATGTCGGAAGCTTGTCTGTAATCCAAGGAAAACTCTAGTGAATGGGATTTGTAAAACGATGATTTCATCCTATACATCAAAAACTTACAATGTTGCATTTCGAGCTGACGTTCATTCAGAAATCATCATGAAAATTGAAAGAAATCATTTAATTCAAAAGATGATATCGTTTGTTATAGAAGATCTCTCCGATGATTCAGATTTGGACATTTCTGTTTTAAAATACTACCATCGTATTAACAGGACATGCGGGACGAAAATAGAATTATCCAAATTTAACCCTGTTTCGATTCAAGCATTCTTGATGATATCCATTCGCATTAAACCCAGTAATAAGCTTTTGGATTCCGATATGATCGAATACTTCCTTTATAATGCGACTTCGAAAACTCGATCCTGGGGAAATATATCAATAAACAGCCATAAAGGTTTTCAGGCTTGGTTCCTTCCATTTTCCAATACAAAAAGGTATTTGCCCTCCATCTGTAACGATGGTTTTCAATATTGGTCTGACTCTTATGATAGTAGGGAACCTGACACGGATATAACGGAACTGCTCTTCTGTCCACAAGTGTTGCTTGATGCCGATAAGTATACCGTTTCCTCCGACGGCTTACAAGCTTTTGTCAAATCCCTGAATCGAACCTTTTATTACAATGAATTTTTTCAGGGGGTCAACAATACTCTCCACATTTGTGCCAGAGATTTCACTACTGGTTTATTGGCATTAACAAACCAGGAAGGGTCACCAAAACGATCGGAATATCCACTGGCTCTTCAAGTTATATCAATATTTTCTACATGTATATCTTTGATTGCTCTGTGTATTACGTTCATTGTATACTGTATTCTTGAAAAATTGCGAACCATTCCAGGACAAAACCTGATGTGTTTCGTTGGATCCCTGTTCTTTGCTCAGCTTTTCTCGCTGCTGAAAGATTTTTTTCATGTGAATACTATGGCGTGCGTAGCAGTTGGAATATTGACATACTATTTCTGGTTATCGGTATTTACGACCGCCAATGTATGTTGTTTTCACATGTGTCGTGTGTTCGTTTGTAATGCTAGATTTCAAAACAAATTGCTTTGCAGTCCCACCGTAGTGTGGTACATGATATATTCGTTTTCGGTGCCTTTCCTTCTCACCATTATCACGATAGGATGTCATGTTATTTTATCGCCTTCTAATCTGTCTGGTTTTGGGGGATACGCTTGCTTCACACTTGATAGAGATACTCAACTGTTCGCTTTTATTATTCCGATATCCGTCTTTTGTTTGGTTAATTTCTTATTATTCTCAGTAACATTTTATAAAATCCATGATGCACCGACAATGGAAACGGCTAATTCACATCATTGTAGAAACGATCTCTTTATTTACTTCAAACTTTTTTTGTTGACAGGGACAGCGTGGGTATTTCAGATTATCGACGGTCTGTTTCCTGTGTCTCCATTTTCTTATCTTGTGACAATATTTAATGCTCTTCAGGGTTTGTACATAATGATCTCTTTCGTCTTGAACGGTCGCGTGAAAAATATGTTTCGTGAACTTAGGATGTATGAAAGGTTCCGATTCCTACACGTTACTTTTAAATCTTCCCAAAGCACAGGAAGTACACAGCTCACACAAAGAATCACTGCTTCTTCAAAACATGAAAGCCAGGTATAAAATTATGGATAGATTGAAAAGATTTGAAGTTGTCGATACTTTACCTCCACGAAGTCCTTTTTTTTTTATATTTCTTGTGTCATTTGGATTGGAATTGACTGCATCAAGGCTTAAATACTGAAATTGATGGAACATTAATGTTGCCAGGTCCGACATCATTATTACTTTCATATTTTGTCTGTCTATAAATGTTCGCTGCCCCATCATCATCAGTATTATCATCTCTCTCTCTCTCTCTCTCTCTCTCTCTCTCTCTCTCTCTCTCTCTCTCTCATTTACTCTCACCATCCTTTTCCTAGATCATAAAAAAAACACTAATGTAAATACTAGCTTTTAAAGTCATTTTTCCCCGATCAAACTTCACATTTGTCTCAATTTCACTCCCTGTTTCTCGAATCTACCATAGTAGATAATAGGACCTTATTACGTATACACAGCGCATAATTTTTCAACCTTTCATTTCCTCTACTTTAGAATGCAATGTGTTTGATTAACTTTTTCAAAGTCATTCTTATTACATAGTTTTCAGAATTTAATTCAATATTTTTTGTAAGGGTGCATTGAATATCATATTAATTTTGTGAAATTCTGTCTAAGTTATGTATTATGAACTGTGATTCAGTATTTGGCTATAAATGTTTACATATATTTAATGCAGTCATTGTGTATTTTCATCATCTTCGAGTAATCAATTCACATTAAAAAAGAGCTTTTTTTATTCTCAAAGTTATTGACATGGACAAAGTTAAAGACATTTGTAAACAAAACACGAAAAACCAACAACAAAATTACAAAAAGAAAAATTATTACCAATGTTAAAAGTAACAACTGCGAAATTAAAAATATAAGTAGTTGCATTTAAGGTGGAATAACACATCATCACAAAATGGCTGACCTCTGATCGAAACGACATTTCGTTTTATTAAAAGGATTTTATCGACGGCAACATGTAACGCATTCCATAGCCGAGTGGATAAAGTGACGTACTCGTGATCCGTACATCACGAGTTCGAATCCCGTAGGGGCTTTTGTTGTTACTAACTGTATTTAATATTTTAAATATTCATTTTTTATCCCCAAACTGCAAATTTTCGCTTATTTGACATATGTACAGTTTATTTATCATTATATCTTTCATAATCAAATAATTTACTGTTAATTTGAGTGACTTTTTGCTGGTGTGTTATTCCACCTTAAATATTATTTTAGAGAACAAAAGGTGTTTCTGGAATGTGCCCCGATCAGACCTCAAATCTGTTTTAATTTTACTTCCTATGTTCTCTAATCTACCTAAAATGATACCTAATTACGTATCATCCTTATCCCATAGTTTTCAGAATTCAATTCGATATTTTTATTATTTTTGTAACATTTGTGATACCGGTATATTGTCAAGAATATTTACGTGAAATAGAACCATTTTGACAAGAGCTTGGACTTTGGGTAGTTGTGTCAAATGGCAATGTGACGTAGGTCTGTCTATTTCATTGCTGGTCACTCAGCCATGGCTCGTTGAAATCAATAAGATTTGTCTGACATTTGAGCTAAGACCACGCAATCAGTGTATATTTCACTTAAAACCAGAGTCATTTTAACTTGTTTAGATGCAAGAAAAAGATGGTTACATCCTACCGAAAGTCCAAGGTCTTGTTAAAATGGTTCTATTAACTGTGACTCAGTCTTTGGCTATAAATGTTCACATATATCTTATACAATCATTGATTTTTTATCAGCTTCGAGTAATTAGTTCACACTACAGAGAGCCTTGATTTTTTTAATTCTCAAGCTTGAGCATTTGTAAACAAACAAAAAAACAACAAACAAACAAAAACATAGAATAAACAGAACACAAACAAAAAATCAACAACAAAAGTACAATAAGAAAAATTATTTAGCTATCTGAAAATGTTATTATAGAAAAGGGGTGATTCTTGTACTACGTCCATATTTCTATCCACAAACGAACCATCCATATTGCAATGTTAGAGCATAGATTTTGCTATTAATTTTCTGTAATGAAGTCTTTTGACCATACTTTGCCACTTACGCTGTCGAGAGACGCTGTCGTTATCTGCTACCATATCATCCACACAGTGCTGCAAAAAGTACTTAACCTGCGGGAGCAGGTCACACCTTAAAAAACAAGATACAACCTGCTAGAGCAGAAAAACGTTTGTTTACTGCTTTATTGGCAACCTTTATATCCAGTATGAACAAAAATCCCATTTTACTGTTCATATTTTCTTTTTATCACATGTTTAGCTCAATATGCGGTGGATATCACTCATTTCACCACTTTTCCACCACAATTTTTGATATCACACTATGTGTTCTTACGCCACGTGACGTCCTAATTAAACATTATGATGATTGACGAAGAATGAAAAAATAACAAAACAATTCAGTTGAAAAGTGTAGAGTTATAAATGTGAAGCATTCAATGCTGTTTTTCATAAATTAATTTTAAAAAATGGTAAAATGAAATGCTTGTTTGTTTATCTTCAAGGAACTTTTTTCCATGCGTAAAGTTGTTGACGTCTTGTGGTAAATGTGTTGTGCGGCTCGCAATATATAATTTTTACAGAAAAGATCGAGGTTTAACGAAAGACCTGGTAAAACATGTGATAAAAAGAATCTCTCGTGATTTGGGATGGTATATGATTTTTATCCAACGAGTTGTGTGTTGTCTGTCTATAGAAAGCACACAATTCGTTGGATAAAATTGATATACCATTGCAAATCAAAAATATAATCTATCATTATGTTATATTATGTTACATACAGTTATAGAAGAGGCATAGCAAACTTGACTTTTGTTACTTCATCATTCGTGCTTACATTTTAGCTTTGATTTAAGAAATGAATTTTAAAGCTACCTCATTTATACTCATGTAAACTGGGTTTGAAAGTTTTCACATTTGATAAATTGCTTTACGGCTAATATACCGGGTATTGTATGTATTCATTTAGCATGCATGTAAACTGTTTCAATACTATGTTTGTATCAATGTGGTAGCAATTGACTCTATTCATTAAAGTAAAACTAAACTCTGGTATTTTATTTCAATGGTACAATGATTTGTGGCAATAATCGTAGCTACACTTAAAACAAATGAAACAAACGAATTTCAACCATTATAATGTGTATATGTATCTGTTGACCTTTGACACATGTGTTTTATATTGAATATCACTTTGTGTTAGCAATAATTATGTGGGAAAGGGCGTTCTAAGTTTTAAGAACTTGTGCCAAATCCTTTTGTTCATACCAGCAAACAATAAAATATGTTCAAATTAAAACAGATGAACCAGTTTTAATGAGTATTGATTAATGTCAAATTGGAATGCTTAATCTGTATTATAGAATTTAAATACAAACAATTAAAACTATGAAACAAGTAATGATCAGGATAATACTCCGTTTGGTCGGGTCAATTTTGCTAAACCAATACTATAGTATTTCCAAGGTTACAGTTTCCATCACTTTTTGTTGATTTTTTAAAAATAAATACACACATATGTCAGTGAACAACAATTTCTTATAAATCAATATGTTGCAAATATTCTAAGATTTCTTTCTTTTACACTTTCCCTCTCTATATCCGGAGAAAACACAGAAATGAAAGAACCTTTCTTACATGGATTTTTATAATTTGATACCTTTCATCTATTCGGAAATTCTCGGGACACTTGGCACAAATTTTCAACATTATCACCCGACTACTTTTCAAGTCGTTGACAATGCAAAATCCCTAGAGACGTTTTATTTTTGGTCGTTTATTAAAAGCTGAAAAAAGAGAGGAAACGTTTTAAAACAGAAAAACTGGCCTTTTTGCATTCTATACCCTGTGGATGGAAGTACATGTAATTTAGACACAAAAGTATTCATGATTAACGAAATATTTGAGCAAAAAATCGGAGGAAGCAGTAACTTAATATAAAGTTTAGTACTTTATCATAACTTCGATGTTTATCATCTTGTTATTTCGAAGTCAATTCCTAATAAAAAAAAAAAAAAAAAAAAAAAAAAAAAAAAAAAAAACAACAACTTTGTCTTCTCAAGTATTTTTTTGTTTGACCTCAAAGATTGACACAGTAGGGAGACAAGCTTTAAACTGTCAGAAATCAATATTATTTCATAAGATTGCTCCTTGATAGACGTTTTGAATTAATACTTTTTAGCGATTGCAAGGCAATGAGGAAGTGAAAAATATACGTTACGATGAAGACGAATATCAAAGGTTTTATCCATAGGTTGAGGTAATATGAAAAAAAGATGGGTTTTTTTTATTTTCATAAGTGATTCTTTATTCAAAAATTAAATAGGCTATTAGCCTTATTGACATCCTCTGAAATGATTTATTAGATATCAATATCATGCATTTTTCCCACCAAATTTTAAACTCACTACATTGTGTTATTTGCAACCAAAACAGATATTCCACTTTCTAATAAAAAATGCACAAAAAAATTTGTACAAAATATTTAAGAGCACATATCCTTCTTTGAACAATGAAATCAAATTGCATAAAATGATACTTTAGCGATCTATAAAATAAAATTTTAGAGTAGCATCCCACCTTAAAGGGACCAAGGCACAATTTAAGCTTAAACTTTTCAATTTTATTTTTTATTTTGAATGTCTAGAATAGTTAATATTGGTAGATTTAATGCTTCTTCAAAATTTAAATGTCAAATATCGAGTTACAAGCAAGATACAGATTTTAGAATTCTTTGTTTTGTAAACAAAACTCTAGACTTATTATTATTTACTTACGTGTTCTATTGGTATAAGTAATAATATCTTTATTTCTTTTCTTGATTATATTACATATGAGCACATTCGATGAGTTTATCTTGTTTAACACAAGTCATATTTTGTCAATGAAATTGTTATTTCTTTACTTATACATAACCTCTGTGTATCGTTTGTAACTTAACTCAAATTTTGGTCAATTATTCAGAATGCACAAGTAATCCATTTTATACATACTAAAGGAAAAAATAATTTTTAAAAATTTAATCTTAAATGGTTTGTAGGTCCATTTAATAACGACCGATAACTCGACCTCCCGTGATCAATTGGAAATGCAGAGCAGAACCAGTTATTAAATATTGATCGATTGGCGAAATATATGTTGGGTTTAAATACTTTAAAACCGTTCAACCATTATTATTGGGACTTCCTCGGGTGGCCAAGCTCAAAACAGTATGTTTTTACGACAGAACTCTTCTTTATATTGCATGCACTAGTCAACTGCACTGAGGCAGACGATAAGTACTTGTTGAATCAAAGTACTTATCCAGTTGTCGTCTCCCACTACCAATGGACAACCCATCATTCGGCGACCCTTATGGTAGAACAACTCAGCAGACGTCAACGATGCAGACTCTTGATCAGGACAACAAAAATGGTAGGTAGGTCATCAGGTCAAATTAATAATAGAGGTATTTATATGTACATATTTATCTAAAGACTATACACTCCATTTCTTCTAGTACAATATGATGCTGAACTTTTGCACTCGATTATTCGATTTAACCCTCAAGTATAATTTCGCTTCCGGTTTCAGTTTTAATTATTTAAGATAAACACCTATTAAACATACAATTATTTCACAGTGGAGATGTATACACAACAGTATCTCTAAGAATTTCATTTCGGCTTAGTATTTTCATCTTTAATATGCATAACATCAATTAGACATCAGCCACAGATTACTGAAGACAAACTGCTCCCCAGTTTCTGCATCTTTAGCCTAGAAACACATTGCGAATCTTCCATAGTACTTACCATGGATCAACTCGTTGAATGTTTCTCTTTCTGAAGAATAATTCATGCCCTATTCCAATTCGCCCCTTCTATAACTTTTGTGAAGATTATCTCGCCATCGGGAAAATGCTTAGGCATACATCTATTCAAAACTAATACATGTTAACTTTATGATTTTCATTACGTGATATATGTTATCTTGGTTCGTGGTCAATAAACATACGCTAGCCGTGGGTTTCAAGATTCAAATAACCGTTAAAGTATCTTCCGCCAGAAAAGTCTGAATGCTCGCAATTTTATTCTACCGGATTGGGGGGGGGGGGATTTTTTTCAAACTGAGAAAGATGTACATATGTTGGTTCTACGTTTTTATTTTTATTTTTTTCAGACGAACTTCTTGCTCGTCGGAATATTTCTGTGGTTGTTATATGGAAGCACACCCTGGTGTCCGCCGGCCTGACCCTGTTTGGGGTGGGTATTGGGATAGGTAACATAGTGGTGGGGGCGGACTCTGACGACGGACGCTGGCACCTCTCAGGGGGCTCACTCGTCCCCGCAATCTTGGTGAGTATCTGAAACGCTTTGCATTTCATATGGTCAACTGTCAGTCATCACAAAATAGCTTTTCTGTTGTACAAAAATGAGTTTCAAATGTTCAATTCTTAACTCAATGTGGTATAAATACATTTGCAAAAGTTATTCAAAAGTTACCAGGTTACAGTATGTACTTTAGAAGCGGATAACGTTGGCTCGTTGTTGGTTGGGATGTCCATACGTCATAACTTAACCAATATATATACTAGTTGACATCTTGGTACACTTATTATTAATCCATAAGTAATCACCTAATTGTCTACGGACTTTTCCGTTTTTCTCGATTACGACAAAGAGCACACGGCGGGTGTGACCGGTCAGCAGAGGATGCTCACTCCTCCATGGCACCTGATCCTGCCTCTGAGGGTTTCCAGAGGTCCGTGATTGTTCTGCTTTGGACTATTGCTTGAATACTGAATTGTCCACGGATTTTTCTCCGTTTTTCCCGATCATAACATTTTTCCCAAATTACGACAATTTCCCCGATAATGACATTTCTACCGATATGACATTGGACGCACGGCGGGTGTGACCGGTCGGCAGAGGATGCTTACTCCTCAGTGGCACCTGATCCTACCTCTATTGTTTTTTCAAGAGGTCCGTGTTTGCTCTGCTCCTGTTTTGTAATTTCCCTACAGACTTTTGAATTTGAACACTGTTCGTTATCACCACATGTCATGCATTCAGTTGAGGTATTGATTTCATAAAATATAACAATCTTCTTTGTGAGAATGAGGAAAAATAATATCAACTCATACCATCTAACTTCAGATAGATCAATCACAAAGTAATGCAACTGCAAACTATGTAGTGCAGGAGACACGAAAATGCAATGTGGATAATATGGGCAATCTGCATAAAGTTAATTAACGACATTTTATCGAGACCAGATTATTTATCATCATAATCAAATCGATGCAAACCAAGGACAGAATGTACATGTAATGTTAAATATCTTATTTATTATTTACTTATTAAACATTTGATTATTTCTTGCAGATGGCTGTCTGTGTTATCCTTGGGTATTTTCTATGCCAGATCGGGTGGGAGAAAAAATGCGAGCAGGATATAGGATTAAAAGCAAAATGTTTGGTATGTAATTTTTACAAAAGAATATTCCATATTACCATGATTATACGTCTATTTGTATGAGCAAAGTAATAGGAAGGCATGAATCCTAAGTCTTTGTTGATTTCGTAGTTGCTGAAAAAAAGGGTTAAGTTGGGGCAGTTGACTGCCCCTCTATTTAGGAAATCGGGGGCATGCATCTCCCGTTTATTTTTTAAATTAAAGGTCCCAATTCATTTTTAGCATTTCAAACAGAAGCTGTATAAATTATGTAAAAAAAAAACTTCGCTATATCCGAAATTTCGCTATATTCGTGTTCGTACTAAACGAGTTTTACTGTATAGGCATTACTTAATTAAATAGACATTGCCGGTATTTGATACCTTCTTTGTGGTTCAAACATTCCAGTGATCACACCGTATATATTGATATTGTGCTTCTATTCTTATTCACTGAATATAACATTGTAAACTATTAATTGTACATTGCCTTTGCATATGACCAATAATTTGGTTTTGTAGAACTTGAAAATTTTGTAAGCTATTCAAAGTACATTTTCTTTTTTTAAAACAGCTTATAAGTCACTACACAATGAACTGGTTAGTACTCCACGCCGCCCTAGCTTTCATTGCCCTCTCCATCGTCGGTATCCTCTGGTGTTCTGGAGCGGTTACCACTTACTCTGAAACAAATAAGAAAACCGGCGTCACCATTACGTACAATACCACGTGTCCTAACGACGAGATAGCGGCCATAGCAACGGCTAGTCTGGCTGTGGTTGATTGTGTGGCCATTACCGTGTGTAGTATTGTGGGCCTCGTTTTGTACCATTTGTACTTCCGGTCCTATGGCATAAAAGGAAATGGACAGTGCTAGCAATCGACCAAACTTCAATTTAAAACATGCAGCTGGATCTTTTTGCAACCACTACGCAATGAATTGATTTGTGATGCACTCCGCTCCGGCTTTCGTCGCTCTCTCCACCGTGGACACCCTCTAATGTTCTGGAGAGTGGAGATGTTGTCACTTACCCTGAGTCTGCATGATTACCAATCTGTGGACTTTGTACAGCTGTTGAAGCGGTAGTTTGGCAATGGTCGATTGTGCGTAATACTGTGGAACTAGTTTTATACCAATTCCATTTTTGAACCTTCGGCAATATAAGGAAATGGACAGTGCACGCTAGTGTTCGAAGGTGCTTACTTGGACTATTTTGAGGCTAATCCATGGAAGAAATCTCTGACACATATAAGATGGTGTCAAATAATTAAAGCCAAGACAAAAGTAGCATTTTTGTGCACATTAAAAAGCAATTTATATTCCTAAATTGGGATTCATTAATAGCAGATTTTGTGGTTGTTAACTCTTTTAGCATTGTTTCATTAAATGACATGCATCATTTTTTTTTGGGGGGGGGGGGGGCTGCTCATTAGGCGGGTGCAAAAATGTCCCTTGGGCGCCGACATAATTATCCTGCAACGCAAAATATCCATTATTGTACATGGTACATGTATATTGTGTGTGTATCTTAAAGTTTTCTTGTTGACAATGAATGATCTTGTCAATTTGTCTTCTCCATTTTGCGTTAAAACTAAATAAATATTTTTATTCTAAACCAATTTATGTTTTCCAGTGATCGAAATTGTTTTTTTTAAACATTTTTACTTGTCATATTTCATGAAAATATTTGCTATTTTTCATGAAAATAGTTTTTAAAAAATGCCTTCAAACCGACTTTTTAAATACAAAATTAATGTTAAATGCATAAGCTGAGTAATATACAATATATTGTCATGCAAACACATTTTTTTTATATTTGAGATACACATGTCCCTTTGAAGAATATATGACCATGTAACATCAGCAGTGAACAGTCTTGACCTACCACCACCTTATTTAGAATGTAATGAACTATTATAAATGTTTATATTTACATTTGCAAATATGCTTCCTTATATGAACCGATAGAATAGCGAAAACGTTCAATTCTGTGTGAACGTTTCCGTGACGTAACAATGATAACTGCATGCGCTCATCGCTTGTCGCTTGGATTATTGTAAACATAAAATATCGGTAATTTTAACAGTTCTGAACGATTTGTCTCTCTCAAACGTAAATATAAGTTATAAACAGCAATGTTAAAAAGTTCACCGGGATATGAATTTGGTTGGTACGTGATCAAATCTACTGAGATTTGATCACGTGACCAACCAACTTCATATCCCGGTGAACTTATTAAATTGCTGTTTATTTCTTAAATAACCGAGTGGAATTGACAGTCACATCATAAGCGGTACTTTTACAACCACAAAACAACGACTTTGCAACTACTAGTAAACGAGCGATCTGTCTAGCAGATCTAGATATAAAGAGTTGAGGAAAATAAATCACCATACGGATGATAACATCATGTTTGAAACTACATGGTCAAATTAATGAAGCAACCATGTACTGATTCCGAAACAGTTATTTAGGCTAGCATGAGTTATTGGTTAAACCGAGAGTCTGGATATTTATTTAAGAAATAGGGAATCATTGTTTGACTTTTTAAAAAGGGACATGGTCACGATTTTGGTCAAATTCTATTTTTTTTATTATTTACAATGCTTTAGGAGTGCATTTCTAGTGATCAAGTGAAATTAGAGAGCCAGTCGTAGAGTTATAAGCAAGATACAGGGCTCACAATTCCTTGTCATGTAAACAAGGCTCGTTTCCTGTTTTTGTTTACATAGGTTCAATATACCAGAAAAATCTTTTTCAAGCTAATTTGTCTATCTTCTTATTCATTTTATGCATAAATAAACAGTTCTTAACGTTTAACACATTCATTTTAGGTCTAAAACTGGAATTTTTACTTCAACATTCAAAATGTAAATAAAAGCTTTGTTTACATAGCAAAGAATTGTAAGCTCTGTAACTCGCTTATAACTCAACGAATGACACTCAGATTTTGGTTGCCTATTAAAAAATGCCTTACTGAAGCATTGTTTACATTAAAATTGGAAAAATAATTTTTGACCAAAATCGTGACCACGCCCCTTTAAGAGAAGATCAATACGGTTGTTATAGTTTTAGTTTTCCTGTTTTCTGGTTTGAATTCAAGTGGTCAGATACCCAAACCTGCTACTATAGAAGAAAAAGTATATTCTTTTCTTAAAAGGACCTAGACACAAATTGAGCTCATTATAATTTTTTTTTTCAAATTTCAATGTCTACAATAGTTAATACATGTACAATGTATGGGTATTTGTAATGCTTCATCAAAATTTGAAAGTCAAACATTAAGTTACAAGCAAGATAAAGTGTTTGAAAATCTTTGTTTTGTAAACAAAGCTCGAGCCTTATGCGTTGTATTGGTATAAGTTACAATCAAATGTTGCTTTCTTCTGTTGATGATATTATGACATGTCTACATGTTGGTCCATTTAAGAGTAATTGTGTAAAAAAAAAAACCCACCAACAAACCATTAATCTAAAGAGAAATGAATTTTTTATAATTCACAAGTCTGAAAAGAATTCATCAGAATTGGTGATTTTTTCGACTTTTATTTTTAAATGAAAATAAAGCATTTTTGCTCTACACTCTGCGATTCATCCGATGTTAGTTAGGAAAATATATACAGAATATATTTACATTTTCCAGTGTCTTTGTCTATGATAACACTACGAATCGAATTTGTACTATACAGTCCAATAAATTCAAATGACGTGTTGTTGGGGTGCAAGCGGGGTTTGCATACTTTAAAATATTTCAATCGCACATGCAACTACTGAAAATTATATGAATTAATATAAGTAATATGGACTTTATTGGATTTGATCACGCCCCGACCAAAATTATCACCTCATAATACTCAAAGAATGATTCCTCATTCCCTAAAAACAAAAATACAAACCGTCAGATGTACACATACATAGTCATGCAAGGAAAGGGTACAGTAAACAGAAAACATCTTTAAATAAAACTTTGATTATGAAAACAACTAAGCAAGGGAACAGACAGCATCGAAAATATTTGATATAAATTTTCCCAAACATTTAGAATTATGATTCGAATTATTGATTTTTTAACACAATAAACAGTCTCTCATTTAGACGGGTATTTTACCATCTGTCTTCTCTACACGGAGACGATGGTTTATCAAATATAACCCAGTTGGCTGGTCCATCGGCTTTATAAAAGTAAATAGTGTCGTTGGCCTGAAAGTTGACTTTCAGAAAATTTCTTGACTGATATCCCATCTAAAGTTCGTTTTAGACAATTAATTTCTGATATTGCATATAAACATCGACAGAAGATTAAACATTCTTAAAGTATAGCAAAAAGTATGGCATTTATATGCCAATAAATCCTCAGATTAAATTAAATTAGGTCAATAGAAAATCAACAGCGAAAGAAGTATAGTCGAAAAAATTATTATTGAGGAACTGCAGAGAAGAGCTAGCCTGGGAGTTTGAAAGGCACTGGAAAGAAATTAATCCCAAAATACCCATGTACGTGTATAACTTGTTTATAAAGGATTGAATATTTGCCCTGACCTATGTCTGTCCGTCTGTCTGCCTGTCTATCCGTCTGTCTCTGTGCGTGTGCGTGGGGGGTGTGGGGGTGTGGGGGTGTGAGGGAGGGTGTGTGTGAGGGTGTGTGTGTGTGTGTGTGTGTGTGTGTCTCTCTCTCTCTCTCTCTCTCTCTCTCTCTCTCTCTCTCTCTCTCTCTCTCTCTCTCTCTCTCTCTCTCTCTCTCTCTCCCCCCCCCCCAAAAACCAAATGTGATGTATTATGAAAAAAAACCCCATAAAATCTTCTCACTTGTGTAAAATTAAAATCTTTCACGCTTTCCGGGTAAATTAATCGTAACTAGGTTCGGTTCAGTTTTTAGAATTGTAATTGATTCGAAAACGAGGCTGTTGAAGGGAAAAGAGACGGAACGCCAGGGCACGCGTCGAAAGTCATTCTAAAAGGTATGAAAATTTCCAATATTTAATGTTGTAAATAGATAACTCTCAAAACATAAATCAGATCATTGATAATGTCCAATAAACGTTGTAAACTTATAGGGGAAAATGCATCAACCGGTCTATTTAGCTTGAATTTCCTCAATTCCTGTCACGCGTCAGAAAAATATATTCACGACAAACGAGCTTGCATATTCGGTAAAATTCATATTGATGGCTTTATATGTTTGTTACGGTTTAAGTGGAGATTTAGTCCTCTAAAACAAGTGATTTGAATGAAAAGAAGTTTTGGACATTTCAAATATTTGTCAGATCATTAACTGTTCAATGATTTTGTACTGAAAAACACTTTACTGGTAGCCCTCCTCCACGAATTTACATCCTCGACGAAAACAAATTTTGAAAGAGTAAGTTTTCTTACCGAAACTAAAAACCGACACATCCACAAAATTATGTCCCCATGAATAAGCAAAAAACCCACAATTCACATTGGCCCCACGAATTTAAATGATTCCACAGTATTTGTCACTTTTATGACCATTGGGTGTGTATGACCATTTTAAACTTTGGTAATGCTTATTTTTCACTGTAGGTATGAAGTTGTTGGTATTATTATGCCTGCTGGCATGTCTCACTCCACTGACAGCAAGGCAACAAGATGTCGAGATTGATGATAACGAATTTGCTGAATTTGAAGATGAAGGTAAGAATGCTGAATTTGTCTCTTTCCTGGTTAAAAGAATTACTCTGAAAAATTCTTTGAGTTGCATACACATAAATCATCTATGAAAATTCTTCACATTGCTTTCAAGATGAAACTACTGTTTAAACTTAAAAGTTGAGTTAGAGAAATCTTGCCAAATTGAAACTAAAGGTATTTAGAAGAAGATAAATTGTACTGTGTATACCCCTGTTAGCTGTGACAGTCTCTTTGTATGCTATGATTATAAGAAATGTAAATATTATTAGTGATTTCCAATTCAAAATTGATGCTTATATATAATTTTTCCAGAGGAATTTGTGATGGAAACAAACAATGAAAAATCTGAACAGGCTGCTGGGAACACGAATAAACCAACCAATCAAGATCAACGGACTGCAGCCGCAGAGGACCCCGAGGAAGAAGAAACCACTGTAGAGGTAATTAACCATCAATGCCTCCATCTTGGTAAGGCAAACTAAGTTATTTTAGATATGTTTCTCATGACAAAGATTTTGAAAAATGATATGCCAGGCTAGCGTAGATTTGAAAAGGGACATAACCGGTACTTTATGGGGTTTTTTAACTTTAAATTGAAATTAAATTTATTGCAATTAAATTATTAAATTGAAATATTCAGTAATTCTCCATTTCAAAATAGCAATAATAGAAGCAGTATTTGACACAATGTGGTGGTAATAGAGAAACTAATCATTTAATTTTTTTTGGCCTTTTAATTTGGATGGAGATTATTTTGCTCTGTTGATTGATTTTATCCTCAAATTTTTATTGTGAGTATACTTGAACTATTTGTATATGTGTAACATTCTATGGAAAAACTCGGCCATTGAATTATTTTGGACATTGTAGACAGAAGATGAAGAGTTTGAACACTTCATTGATGAAGACGAATTTGAAGGTTTTGAGAAAGACAAAAGTCAGCCCAGCAAATCTAAGGAAGGACAACCAGAGCTCAAGATGGCCGATGTAAGGCTTTCTTCATCTGTTCACATTACTAATCAGAATTTGTTCCTTTTTTCTAAATCTGATTTCCCACTAACATTCTACACACAAAATGAGTGATTTAAAAGTCTGCACCATTATAATGTTTTTTTGAATGTTAAATAAGTTGGGACCAATCGCCCATATGGGAGATAATTGCCCATTTGGGATATAATACCCAAATCAGATATATAATTTGTTGTGCAAAAAATAAATGTGAGTGTTTAACTATTCACATTTAGGTCATCACTGTGATAAATGATTACCTGACCATTGTGATTAACCACTGTATATATTACAGGTACCTGTTCACCTACGGACAAACTGGGACAGTTTCTACGTGGAGATCCTGATGTTGGCTGGACTAGGGGTCTACTTCCTGAACTTCCTCCAAGGGAAGAGCAAGAATCACAAGCTAGCTCAGTCCTGGCTGAGTGCCCACCGCGACATACTGGAGCAAAACTTCAGCATCGTCGGTAAGAACGAACAGGTTTTGATGAATTTACACTGCCTTGCCTCCATTGACTTTCTTTTTCTGATGCTTTCAAAGACTTATGAAATGTAGTTTGTTTCTGATTTCTGAAAAACAAATTCTGTAAATAAATTCTGTGCCCTCAATCTTTCTTGATATTTATAGGGTTCATCAACTGTAACCTTAATTCATGATCAATTTTTAAAAAAAATATCTGCTTACACAAATTGCTTGCTGTTTATGCTGCTAGTAGTGTAAAAGATTTATTTCTACTATCAATGTCGTACACATTTAATCCTCAGTTTACTGTGGCCATTTGTAGGAGATGATGGCACCTCCAAAGAAGCCTCATCAGGCACTCTGATGAAGGAATCGGAGAATGTCTACGCTCTCTGGTGCAGCGGTAGGACGTGTGTAGAAGGCATGTTGGTGGAGCTCAAGTTCCTTAAAAGACAGGATCTGATCAGTTCTATATCCAACATGCTCAAGCCCTCCTCTGATCAAATTGTAAGTATTGGTAACCATTGAGAAGGGAGGGGGCTCATTTAAATTGCTACCTTGTTAGCTCTATATCAAGTTGTAAGTATTGGTAACCATCGAGAAGAGAGGGGGTTCATTTATATTGGTATCTGGTGAGTTCAACATACTCAAGCCTTCCTATGATCAAGTTGTAAGTATTGGTAACCATTGAAAGGGGGAATTTGTTTGTATGTTATGCTTTACTACTTTACTAAAATTGAAATGTGTGTATACATGAGAGATAAGATTTCTATAATAGGATTTACATTTTGTAGGTTTAGTAATTTTTTTATTTCATGATTTATTAGAGTTTCCTTAATTCAGAATATACATACACGTATATGAACAAAAGAGTGATCCCCATACAATTCAAATGTCATGTTATGTAATTGAATATAGTGGTTGCAGCTACTGTATAATGTTTTATTTATATTTCAGGTGATTCAGGTAGATTTGGACCCAAAGGTCATGGACAAATTTGTGTTTGCTATTGTTCAAAAGAGGAGCAGTGGAAAACTCCACAAGGAATTGCTGGATCTGGTAAGTTAGTGTTAAGTACTGATCTGTCGACTGGTAAATACTAATATGTCTGGTAAGTTAGTGTTAGATATTGGTAAGTTTGGTAGTTCATGTTAAGAACTGGTTACATTTGGCAAGATAGTTTTAAGAACTGATATGTCTGGTAAGTAAGTGTTAAGAACTGGTGTGTCTGGTAAGTAAGTGTTAAGAACTGGTGTGTATGGTAAGTAAGTGTTAAGAACTGGTACATGTATATGAGGTAAGTTTGTGTAAATTACTGAGAAGTCTGTTAAGTAATTTTAAATTACTGGTATATCAGGTATGTTAGTGTTAAGTATTTGTATCTCTGGTAAGTTAGTGTAAAGTACTGGTAAGTCTAGTACATGAAAGAGTTAAGTAATAGTGCATTTAGTAAGTTTCTCTATTTAAACTTTCACAGTTTGCATTGAATAGAATTGATATTTTTGAATGCTTTTTGCATTGAATAAAATTGATGTTTTTTTAATGCTATTTGCATTGATTTTTTTAATGCTATTTGCAGAGTCAGTTCACAGAGAAGAAGAATATGGATAAGAAGCTGGACATTCCGACCTGTTTTCAAGTCCTCAGCGAGATCATGGAGGCCTCAACAGCCGTGCTGGACAAAAAGGTAATACTATGTCCAGATGATTTATAAGAACAAAATTGATATAAGCAAAATAAACCATGAAGCTGTCCTTCTGACAATGGAAGCAGCAAAGACTCATAATCTGAGCATAATTTTATTGGTTGAAATCCATTTAAGATCTTTTTCTATTGGACTTAAATAACCCACAGTATTATAATTTATGTCCTCTATACACAGGTTTGCCAGGTGCTACAAAAGTACGAAGCTTGCGTGGAGTACATCCACTTCTCAGACCAGTACTCGGGAATCAAGTCCACTGAGTGAGTACTTCTCTATTCTGCAACAGATATGGTTCCAGGTTAGGTAAAAAAGTCTAATTCTTAGTTCATCGGGCACCCTTTTCTGTCGCATTGATAAATTTTATTGCCTTATTTAAAAGGGAAATAACAAGTGTTCAATTTTGTTTTGTAATTAGTGACAGCCAGCCCTCTAAGATGCCTCAAGTGAAACCAGTTCTGATGTTTGTGTTCAATGGTAAATATTTCATTTTTCTATCCTATTTTCATTGTAAATTACCAATTTTTTGAATTCTATAGACAGCATATTTAACTATTTGTTTTGAACATGATTTATTGATTGCTCAAAAGGATCAGAAACAAGTTCTAACAACTTACTAGTTCTTCTCCTTAAATATATCAGTAATTGTCATGCTTATAAATTTAAAACAAAAGAAAATATATTATAATATTGATATATACACAAAGACAGAACTATTGGTAATGCCCAGATTTTATTATACAGAATTCATTTATTATACATTTCTGTTAAGGATATTAAAAAATTACACTATTTTAACAAGCACTGTGTCTAATTCTGATTGGTTCCAATCATTTTTCAGTACCTGGCAAGGGGAAGAGTAAGCCGTCCGACATGGAGTCCATGAAACCTCTGTTACAGATGGTGTTTCATTGCATCGACAAAGTCAGCCGTCTCCAGCTCAGCAGAGAGGTAGGCTCAATCCAGCTTATACTGTAAACATTACATTTGGCTTCCGCTAAATCAAGTACATTACTAAATGTCATGCATATATGTAGAAGAATAGGGACAATCGGGAATATGCTAATTTAAATCCACAGCAACTTGTTGAAAATCTATTTTCCACCAAATATCGAGCACTCAAAATATATGTTTACAGTAATTCATTACAGATTAAAACATGTTTTTTGTTATTTTACATGAACCGTAGTTTAATAAGCATTATTACATTTTTCTTATTATTCTGTCATAATTCTTTTATAAGAGAGGTAGGCTTAACTTAGCTTTAATACAATTAATCAACTACATCTTTCTTGTAAATTTGTCTTAGTTCCTTAATAGAGAGTAAGGCCCAATCTAGCTTTCAATCCTTAATGGATTTTTACATGTACTGTGAGACTTGAATGTTTTTTCTTCATCAAGTAGTTCTCATTATAAAGAGTTGGTCTAAATGTTCTGTAGCTTCCAATTCACTACAGATTATTACATGTATTGTGATCAGGCTTAAATTTTACTTGTTAATCTATCATGATAATTCTCAGATTAGAGAGGAATATCCCAAATATATCTCTTAGTTCATTATGTATACAGATCATTATGTTTGATGAGGCAGTATCTTTCTTGCTTAATCACCATAGTTTCCACAAAGAAAGGATATTTTGGGATGGAAAATTCAACAATTTCAGGGAATTTTCTATTAATGATTGGTTGAAATATTATATCTTAAGTTTCTCTATGAATGAACCATTGATATTTCTATGTCTTGAGATTCTCCTTCATTAACAATTTATATTTCTATGTCACAGGCCAAACAGAAAGCTGAAAAGAACCGACAGAAGGCGGAGGAGGAATATGAGCGCCTGACTCACAGCCAGCGACAGGAAGCGGCCCAGCTACGCCGTGAGGAGAAACGACGTGCGGAGAAAGAGCGACTCCTGAATGAGGAGGATCCCGATAAAGCTCGCAAACTGGAGGTATGCAGCATATTGTATGACAAAGTCATTAATATTTCCAATCTTATAGAATGATTGCAAAAATATTATTTAAACAATTTATTCCATACTTTTTCTGTCTATTTCTTAATATTTTACTGGTTTAAGATAATAAATGCAATGGGCACATTAAGATATATTTTTTAAAAAGTTATTTAAACAAATACAAAAAAAGTAGTAAGCGGTTTTTTTTTTGAGTGTTATTAGATTTATTACTACAGGTGCATCAAGGTATAGATATGCCAGCAGAGTGATTGCCATGTTATAAAACATTATTGAAGACATTTGATTGGATGCATTACATTAAATCTAAGTTTACAGTGTATACAACTCAATCTTCCCTTACAGTACCATAATAGTATAGTAAGCAGACAAATTGCAATAACTGTCAGAATTCACCATGAAGAGATTTTCCAACACAGTTTTTTTTTTTGATTGATAATTCAGGAAAGAGAAAATCGCCGGGAAATGAAGCGTAAACAGCCGAAGATGAAAATGATGAAAGTACAAGGCTGAGGCAAGTACCCTGAACTGAAAATAAATTGGTTTATATATAAGTTTATAAATAAAATAAACTTAAAGTCAGATGGCAGATAAACTATTTAAGAATAGTCTAGAATTCAATATGCAGGTAAAAAAAATGGTTTATGATTTTTTTTTCAAATAGATAGTATATTAAATAAAATATATAGAATAAACATGTTAATGCTGCATTCTTTAATTATATACTTCATTATAGTGCACTTCATAAGTTTAAAGAAAAGCAAAGAACTACTGTTTAAGAAGAAATAAATGTACTATTTTGAAATTCAATTTCATTTAATTTTTTGGAAAACACTATTTTTAGCTCTTTTGATCTGAAAAATCTAATTATTTTCTTTCTTCATTTTCAGACAGTCAGATTTTGTGCAATGGAGAAGTGGTAGAGATCGACTATTAATAATATAACATTTTTTAACCCGTCAGTGAGTGAATGTATGTACATGTATGTTTGTATAAGCTTGAGTGGAAGATGATCAATAATTAAAGCTTTACTGACTGTGTCATGTGAAGCAAAGTTTATGAATGGTAGTATGAAACTTTTTAAAATAACCTTAATTTTATAAAAAAAAATGTATAACTTGTATTGGAGTTCATTTCATGATAAACTAATGTATAACTTGTATTGGAGTTCATTTCATGATAAACTAATGTGTTGATATCATGCTTTTTTCATATTCAGACACATTGCAATAAAATTGTGTTTTTAAAAACTTATTATTCTTCTTTTCTTTTTTCTTTTCAATGGTTGCGGCATGACTGAAGTACTGCTACAGAGGGATTATCAAGAGTTAAATCTGAGTGAAAGATTCACGAGATATTGAGTTACTGTAGTAATTGTTCAGTCAACTGAGATTGTCGATAAATAGTGTTAAGTTACTGGTACATGTATTAATCAGTAAAAAACTTTAGCAGTTGACTTAACCCTACATTTGGGATCATACTTAAGTAAAATTTTCAGGCCATTATGAAATGAATACAATCTAATTAAAATTAGATGTTAGATCCGCTCGCTAGTTTGTGTAGCGAGTAAGCGAGCGGATCTAACATCTGATTTTAATTAGATTGAAATGAGTATAGAGCATATACTGGGACTTGAAAATAATGATTTTTAGTCACTCAGGTGGGGCCAATATGGCCATATAGTAAAAATGTATTAAATCTTAGAAAATCTTCCCTTCTCCCATAAATATTTGAGAAAACTAAATGCATGGTTATGATGTCCATGAAGTCCTCTACCTAAATTGTGAAATTCAGGGTTCAGAACCCTTGGGTAGGGCAATATGGCCACAAAGTGAAAATATATTGATCTTCTGTACTATCACAGTTGGGGGAGATAAAATCATGCATTTTTATTATGTTCATAATGCCCTGTTCTTAAATTGTGAAATTCACTGCTCATGGGACAAGTGGAGATGCTTTTTTTTGGGAGGGAGAATGACAAATATGACCATAATTATAGTGAACATATTACTTTTCTTAGGGTAGTTGCTATTTGTCGTCCTTTAACAATTTTAACTTCATATTGAAAACTACAAGCCTAGGTAAATTGTCACTGGGCAATATTATAAAACATGTTGAATTAACTAGAACTGTTCTAATGGGACTGATACCCCTGCAAGGCTAATTTTAAATGGGACATATATGAATTTAATTAAAGTAACTGAAATATATAATTGATTCATAAAGGTTTTTGACGCATAAATAAAAAAAAAAGTATTCTAGAATTGTTAAAAAAAAAATTCCAGTTAACAAAGAAAAGAATCAAACTTGTCAGAAGTTCACTGTAAATACATATGTACATGTAATACATTTACAAATTTTTGTATTCGATGATATTTTTTTTGTGTGCGTTATATGTGAAACTGAATATTACCGGTAATATGAAAGATTGACCATTAAAGGCCTGCAGGTCTCTCAATTTTTGGCCCCTTGGGCTAGGGTATAGAAAGTCCCGAGATCCGAGATCCCTCTGACTCTTGAACCTCCTCTGAAACAGTCAGAGAAGTCTCACATTTGGGTTAAGATATCAAAATGAAGCTTAAAATGCAAACATGAGACTCTGACATGTCTAAGGGTTATGGTACTCAGGTGACCGTCAAGGCCTGTAGGCCTCTTGTTTGTTAATGTTATGGGGAGAGAATTTCTCATACACATTTCAAATTATTATGGGTTTTCAGTTTTAAAAAGTTAAGACTGTTCAAATTTGTGACTTGTATCAAAGATTGCTTAAACTTTAGGAGTGTAAACAAATTCTGACAATCCATGTAAATCAAAGACTGTTTCACGATCTTAAGTTTAGCAAAGAAATAAAGGTCAAGAATAAGTAATATGATTGCATTTATTTGATAAACGCACAAATATACATAAAAACAACAATACATAAAAGAAGAAAATATTCAAAATGCAAAATATAACTGGTTAAAAAATATAAATGTTTAACAGGGATGTAATATGTCGATGAAAAAGATGCAAAATTTGTTCATTATAAAAGTTCAATGTCACGTAGTTCCAGAACACACACTACATCCACATGCCTCAGGCACAGAGTACGACCTACTTCTGGTGGATCCGTCAGAACATGTGAGCACCGCTGTCCGCGTGACAGTCCGCGATGGCTGACAACACTGACAGTTACTGTCAAAGCCCTGCATGACAGCGGTGTAAGTGGCTCTAGATTGGCAATGTCCGGAGCACTGCTTCAGGTCGGGCAGCGGTTCCTTGTTCTGACAGGTGGTGCTGTTACCCTCCACCACAGAGAAATATCCGATGGTCAGCGACGGGCTGTCGAACTGAGGGACAGGCTGACAGGTGTTACAGGTGTTTACCAAGCTTGAACTTGTAGCTGAAAGGAAGGAAAAGGTTAAGTTACTATACATTTTGATACATATATATGTACATGTATATTATAAAGAAAAGGTGTACCTGTGTGCAGTAAATGTTACAGGTGTTAAACGAGCTTAAACTTGTGGCTGAAGGAAGGAAAAGGTTAGGTCACTGTACTTTTTGATATATAGTATAATATATTATTATAAAGAAAAGCTGTATACTGTAAATGTTATGGGTGTTTAATGAGCTTGTGGGTGAAGAAGAAACGATGTGTACATTTTGATTCATCATAAAAAAAACCAGTGTATGGGTATACTATAAAGGTGTTATGTTTGGCTGTGTATATATACATGTATATAAAATGATCATGTTCCTCTGTTTATATCAAAGATTGGTAAATAATTATGCTGTAATGGAAATTGACAACAAAAATACATTAAAAATCATATGAAACAGGCTAGATGGTTTTGGCCTTTTGTGTAATAATTTATTACCTTCCCAGAAAAAATTGCCAAAAAGTACTTTGATGAATTGACATGAAATTAGATAAATAATTCAGCCGAGTGCAAGGAATTTTTACGATTCCAAGATGTCAGTAATTATTTGTGATCAGAAGTGGATTTTTTAGAAATTCTGTATACTTACGAGTGATGACACAGGTAGCGCAGCAGCCTGAGCTATCATATTCAACAGATTTCTGTCGAAAGAAAAAGTGCTCTTTTAATAAACTATAAAATACAGGGAAAATGACAATTTCTTTAAAAAACTTTATTTACAAGGACTGAGGATTTCTGCAATGTGCTTTTTACTCTTTCAGGAAATAAAGTATACCATTCCAGATTTACATAGACAGAGTACGGAAGTAAAGAAATTTGGTTTCATTTAATATCTTACCCCAGTGCATGCTGGGAGATTGTCCTTGGGACAGGCTATTTGAGTTTCTCGGAAAATAAACCCGGACGTGCTAGCTGAACAAATCTTGTTGTAACACTTCATTGGGTTTGGCAAAACCTCACCATCCTTTGGAAAATAAATAGAACTCAATATTTGAACAATAAGTTAAAAGTGCAATAAGATCCAGAGGCACTCTTGAATTATTTGATTTTATGGGGCCGATTGGTAAGCAAAAATTAACTATGGGTAGGCACATCATTTTAAAGGCAACTGTTTGGTAAGAATAAGATAGCTTCAAGATCTATAAATGGTACGATATGTAGTAAATTCCAGGGATGTAAAATTCATGTGTAAGTTGGGTACTAATAGACATTGATATTTCAACAGAATAAATATATTGGGCTACCAGATATACACAAGATGTGTGACAGTACTTAATCTGTAGGTATGATCATCCATCAAACACCCAATCATTCTACAGTACATGAGTACTTACTCTATAGGTATGACCGTCCACCACACACCCATCAGTCTATAGTACATGTACTTACTAATCTGTCTACAGTACATATATACTTACTCTGTAGGTATGACCATCCACCACACACCCAGTCTGTCTGCAGGTCCCACAACAGCTGCTGGAGTCACTGTGGTCAACAGTGGTACCCTATAACACGACACAACACAGTTAATATGCAGTACCTTTACCAGTGCTTAATATTGTAACCTTGGTTTATTGGCAAACAGGATTTAAATATGTACATGTACTATCAATTGTTTGACGTATTACTCATGTATAAATGTGTCTATATCATTTACCATAGAAGAGATATAAATGCAAATTTCAAATATACATATGTACAAATTAGAAGGAAAGGAAAACTACACTAAAATGATGTTGTCAGGGATCATGAACTTCAATTTTCACTACAGAGCAGTATTATGTCCCCTTGTTAACTATACTCACCAGGGGGCAGGCTGAGCATCGCTCCGTGTGACATACTGTCTCCACCCCTCCCGACAGTTCGTGACATTGACACGATTTACAGGCTCCGTCTGTCCAGCTCTGATTCACCTAAAGCACAAAACAAAAAACATTCAGGTGATACATCCTCAGTCTATACAAAACCCAGTGAGGTTTTGAGATTTTTCCATACTCTATATCTATATGACTTAATCCGTGTAATTGTTGTTTCAATTCAATTTGAAAGATCAGTTTCTTTAAAAACCAAATTGAAAATTGAAGTATTGCTAATATCTTTTTTCATTCTTTGGCAGATAAGTTAAGTACACCATCAAAGAAATTAAGCACAATCGCTCCCCACTCAAACATCAAATGTATGCTAAACTGATTTCCACATAATCATTATAAAAGTTTTTTTTTACCTGGAAGGGAATGGAAGTCCCATTTGAGTATTTGTACCAGCAGAGTTGTGGGCCGTGATGTAGAGGCACTGGAATGACTGCAAATAGAATACAATGTTCAGCAGACAGCGCTAAATAATCTATTAGAATGGGAGACCACTCATTACAGTTATCTATGAGGGAAGTAACATATTAA
Organism: Magallana nippona; assembly: GCA_033439105.1. NCBI lineage: Eukaryota > Metazoa > Mollusca > Bivalvia > Ostreida > Ostreidae > Magallana > Magallana nippona. The sequence continues at coordinate 3,289,558 of CM065924.1, read as the reverse complement.
GTACTGTAACAAAGGGAGAAAGTTCTCAATAATTTAGAATGCGAGACCAATCTGTAAGGGAAGCAACTCATAAAGTACTGTAACAAAGGGAGAAAGTTCTCAATAATTTAGAATGTGAGACCAATCTGTAAGGGAAGCAACTCATAAAGTACTGTAACAAAGGGAGAAAGTTCTCAATAATTTAGAATGCGAGACCAATCTGTAAGGGAAGCAACTCATAAATTACTGTAACAAAGGGAGAAAGTTCTCAATAATTTAGAATGCGAGACCAATCTGTAAGGGAAGCAACTCATAAAGTACTGTAACAAAGGGAGAAAGTTCTCAATAATTTAGAATGCGAGACCAATCTGTAAGGGAAGCAACTCATAAAGTACTGTAACAAAGGGAGAAAGTTCTCAATAATTTAGAATGCGAGACCAATCTGTAATGGAAGCAACTCATAAAGTACTGTAACAAAGGGAGAAAGTTCTCAATAATTTAGAATGTGAGACCAATCTGTAAGGGAAGCAACTCATAAAGTACTGTAACAAAGGGAGAAAGTTCTCAATAATTTAGAATGTGAGACCAATCTGTAAGGGAAGCAACTCATAAAGTACTGTAACAAAAGGAGAAAATTCTCAATATTTACCATTTGAAACTGCTTAAAAATAAAAATGTGGCCTTTCTTAATCATTTTAAAAGCATTGAATGTGTATAGTTTTGTAAACGTCATAAAAGTACTTACGGCACATGTAGGTGGAACAGCTACAGGAAGTATCTATTACGACGGGAATCTTCCCCTGGAAATGAATGAGTTTACTGTAGAGTTACAGATGAATTGTAGGAATCAGTGTCACAGATAAGATCAAATCACAATGCTTAAAAATATCATTATTTATTGATAAAATTGTCACCATGGAATATCATTCACTTCGAAAAAATGAAACTCTTGGTATAATTTCCTCGTCAATTCATGATTTTCATCAAATTTGTGTGTTTTATAGATTTGCGGGGATATAACAGAAATTTAAATTCTGCCAGCTCTGTCTATATATACTTACAGTTGGACATGATGGCTTCACTAACATTGGACATGCCAGGGGGCACTCTAAAATGACAAGTTACAGACATATCATTACTGTTTTTGTTGGTGAGGTTCATGCAGATGCTGTTCTACTAAGACTGACTAGGTGCATGTAATGTATATCTGGTAATTTTTGCGATGATCTAATTTTTGCTTTTTTACACGATCACTTTTACATTGCAAAATACTCATTATGCAGAAATTATATCCAGTATTGTTGCTTTATTTACTTGTGTCTCTGAATGACATATTTGTGGTACATGGTATTCGAGATACCAATATTTGAAAGATTTCAAAGTTAAACTGTGTTTCATGGCAATTGAAATGCCCTGAGTCACTTACCACACTTGAATGTAGGACAACAGGCCCCAGGGTTAGAGGTCCTCATGAGCTGTGGGGATGAACAGGTCGGGGGCTGAATGTCACAGGTCTCTGGTTTACACACCACCTCGTACTTGTCACAGCACCCGTCGGTCGTCTTGACAACGTGGGCCACCTCTCCCAGCATTAGGGGAGGTTTTACAAGACCTTGGCAGTGGACGGAATCACAGGCTTTGTAAAAAAATGCGTATCTGTATTATTAAGTGACCAAGTGGAAAAGGAAAAAGGGTTACTAGGAAGTTCCATAGCTTATCTATCATATGTCTATTCAAAGACATTTTGAGACAGTTTACAGGTCTGGAGTATTATTGCCCATTGCCGCAAACCAGGGCCAAAATGTACAATCCTTTCCCATCTACAGCTGGTTGCATGAGACAAGAATATCTTGTAGCTCATTAAAATATAATGACCAATGCAAGTGAAGCATAGTCGGAGATTGACCTTTTAAAAGACCTTTTATCATCCAATCAGTTTACATAAAACATGTTCTTCACTCCTGATGCGGTAACAGTGCACAGCGTGTAGAGTTAAAACAGCTGAAAATTCAGCTGAAATGTCATACTCAGTGTGTTCATTACAAGCAGCCACTGGTAGGAGAGAGCTTTGCGGAATCCAGACCATGGCTTGAGACTATGATTATTGCCAAGTATCATTTTGAACCCTTTAGTTAGTGTCAGACAATGTTCTCAGTAAGTGTATGTAATGGCAATGGTGGCTTTCTTGACATCAAGAGACTGTTCCTTCCACACTTGCATTGTTTCAGGAAAGTAAAGTTTAATATCATAGTACATGTAGCTACTGTACATATAGTACCATTAGGTATATGTAAATATTTACATGGTTTGGGGGCTGGGGTTAGTGAAGGGTATTAGTATATGTATCATATACATTTACTTACATGGTTTTGGGGCTGGGAAGGGGGAGATGTATTATAATAGTTGTACTATATATACTTACATGGTTTTGGGGCTGGGAAGGGGGAGATGTATTGTAATAGTTGTATACTATATATACTTACATGGTTTGGGGGTTGGGGTTGTCAGTGGGGAGACCCCTGGAGTGCTGACGGCTGAAAACAAAATTCAAAATATTTCATAAAATGTTGTAAGTTCCTTTTTAAATTTTGAATTTAAAAAAAGAAAAACATTTAATTATATTAATAGATATATTAATATACAATAAATTTCAGTTAATTTTGTTGAAATTGACTGTTCACTGCTAAATTTTGAGTTTTCTTCATAGTCAAGACTAATAGAATTATAATATTTTGATAGACTAGCTAAAACAACTAAACAATAATTATACAAGATTACATAAGACTAGGACAAAGGGTGTGGAATTCTATGAATTTTCTACAGTATATACATGACCAACAGAACTCAATGTCCTAGTGTTTTCTACAATCAAATTTGCCTTTTGAAAATTAATTGCGAATTCATTTTGATTTCCAAAGTAATTTGATTCTGATATGCTGGTATTCGATTCATTATCAATTACTTATATAAAGCAATATAATATTTGAAGACTTCAAATATAGAGAGATACACTGAATGTGAAATGAACTCATTTAGACAGAAAAGAATATGATATTTAGAGAATATATCAAATGGTTAACTGTTAAATATTTAATGCAATCATTTAGTGATTATCTTGGAGAAATTCTATCTTTACATGAACAGTACAAACTGATTTTTTTTGGCCAATAAAAATATTTTCAAATTACTTTGCAAACTGAATTTAATTATTCATTACACGAGATTGACGTAGATAAGAATTAGCTAGGGCTTCTTAAGTGTTTGAAATTAAAACTAGGACTTCAAATTTGGACAATAGATACATTGTGTATACTGTATACAGGGTTATTTTCGCCCTGTGTTGAATTCGCCCAGACAAAGTGGTGTTAAAAGAGAGATAATTTGAGATATTTGAAATTGCCCAGTTTCAAATTCGCCCGCTGATGACAAGGGCAAAAAATAAAACAGGGGGAAATATTTCCCTGTATACAGTAGAAGTACATTAATTCTATACAAAACTACATATTGAGACACACAAACACATACATTTAATTCACAAAACTATACATGTATATGAATTTAAATCTGCTACTTATGCCTATTACTTTTGCTGTTTTTACCTTTCAAATGTCGGAATTTCTCCATCAACAGCATGCAATAAAGTTAAACATTAAACAAAAGTAACTCAACTTTTCAAAGATGGCTTCCACTTTGATTTCAATTCGTTCAATTTCAAAAGTTCACAGGCTTTAAATTTAAAGGTAATTCTACCTAAAAAGTACTGGATAAAATAATTGGAGAATTTTTTCTAGCCTGTAAGTTCTATGTTCATTTTTTTTCATATAACAAAAAATGTTTGAAAAAGTTATCGTTATCAACAAAATATTTTCTTTTTTCTGTTGTAGATCATGTTAGACAACTCTGTAGGTTACAATGTAATGTGAATAAAGTGACTACAAGATAACCCTAGCAATATATGTACAATAGGGATAGGTGACTACAGGTGACTACCAGTGAGCTAATGTGACTACTACTGACTAGAACATGTGCTATATTGAATGATTATATCTGTGGTTATTTTATACCATCATCCAGCAACCTCTCTGCCAAACTGAGCAACAAACTTCATCTTGCATGCCTGCTTTGCCATCAACCAGATTCCAAGTTCCAACAAATCTGGTTTTTCCATGTACGACTGGACAGCATCTTCGGCAACATATGTATCTTTTTCTGGTTTTCAAATCTGTTTTTCTGTTTGTCTTTTTATGGCATTTTTCGACCAAAGTCAGATTTAACATGTACTGTATATGAACACTTCCACAACTCACACTAACTGTCTCCATTATTGAATTCGAAGTACTGGGTACTTTGTTTTGTGTATGTGTAATATATGCTAAGAGAATGGGGATAACACCCTTATACTTCTGCACCAGACATTTTTAATATTTTTACTAAAAGGATAAATAAAAGATTTTCCTCCCTTTTTTGATATTTAAGAATTTTTTTCCCCCTGAATTCAGTGCAGTTCTTACTATACTGTAAGTAGACTTTGGAATATCCTTTTATTTAAAAAAAATTTTCATGAAAAAAAAATGAGAGACTGAGGTAAAATAAATTCTTTTATTGTAAAAAATTTATATTTTTACAAGGTAGCCATCTTGAAAATTGACATACTTTTGGCACGCAAGTGTCCATAGGTTGTATGAAAACCTTGGTACAATAATAAAAATTACAATAAAAACCCTAATACATTGAAACAATGTCCGTATTTAACGATTATAACAAGTTAATGAAACTACTTCCGATGGTTTGACGTACCACAATCACAATAATACCGGATCTTGTAGTCTCCACACGGAATCGGGAAGTTATCGGAGTCATCACACACAAGTCCTTTACTGGGGGTACACACCAGGATTTCCCCGGACGATTCCGCCGGCGCCTCCATTGACACAGAGTAGCACTCCACTTTGGTGATGTTGCCACCGTTACAGAAGTGGTAGTTGGCGCTGAATTCGGCCGCGCTCGGTTCGTGGTCCCCGGTGCTTCCTGGATCTCCGGGGTGGTGAGTGTTCATCCAATCTGACCATCGTGGTCGACATGCTGAAGAATACAAAGCATCACAATTATTACTTGTAGTATGAAGCGTAATGATACAAAACACATTATCGAATATTTGAAGTATAATGCTGAATAATGCAAAGAGCCAAACTTATTACTCGCAGCATAATGCTGATTACTATAATCAACTTTTAGTCATGACTACTTTATTTTGCAATTGATCAAAGTCAATGTCACTAAGCACAGTAACAGGTGATAAAAGACTTTTTATCACCTAGCTGTTACACCACTCATTAACTGGTTTGCATAAAAGGAGGCTCTTAAAATTTTTTCTTGCATGCAAATAAAAGCTTGTTGACAGTAATATAGAGCACCACAATTTACAGTTGTAGCTTTTCTTCAACTTGGGTTGGGGGCAGTTTGCCCTATAATAATTGAGAAGCCTTTTTTGAACAAGAATGAAATCATTGATAAATATATGAGGATTTATATAACACTAAAAAAGGGGATACCAAATCAATCATTCTGTCTAACATTGACTGAAATAAGTCAAAGTGAAATAACATGATTACAGAATGTAATAATGTAATAATGTAATATGTATTACGTTTCCTTTCTCTGACTTACCTGGGTGCTTTGTGTGGGCGTTGGTGATATGTCCGTCATGGTAAGGTGTAGTCTGGTGGTTGGGTGGGGCGTGAGATCCGGCCTGGGGGGACAGGGTGGGGATCATTGGAGGGGTGAAGTGAGGCTGGACCACTGAAAGGAAGGAGACAGTCAGACTTATATTAATTAGAAGCAAAATGTAGCTATGGGAGGAGAGGGTAAGAAATATCAATCATAAGCAAAATAAAGATTCTAGTACATACAATCATTTCAATAAGTGGTGAACCGATATTGTGGACAGATGATTTGCTTGATTATGTTACATGTACATGTTACATCCAAATTTGTAAGACTTATATGTACATCTGACTTTTGAACCATCTCAAAAAATTGGATTTCACAGTAGCAGGCAATGTCTACTATAGCTAACTTAACCCCGAAAACATACCTTATAATCACACTATTAACTTGTTCTATCTACAGAAAAGACATTACACACAATCTTGTTTAAATGTGGGGACCTTGACCTTTAGACTTGACCTATAACCTTGTAATCTTATAATCACACTATTAACTTGTTCTATCCACAGAAAAGACATATTACACACAATCTTGTTTAAATATGGGGACCTTGACCTTTAGCCTTGACCTTTAACCTTGTAATCATCAACACCACCAAATTCAATAATAAAACCTCTAATTTAGCTAATTATACACATGGACTATTTTGTATGTGTAATCTTTCATTTAGGAATTTCTCTCTTATAATTGTAAACTTGTATGCCCTCTGGGCCCAAAATTGGAAATATATTATCATAGTTTAAAGTAGAACATGTAGGAAACTTACGGCATCCGACTTCATCATTATCACAGTCGATGACGCCATCACATCTGGATGAAGATGAAATACACTGTCCATTTCCACATCGGAACTGGTTGGCATCACAAGACTTACAAGAACAGCTACAGGTGGTCATGTTCACAACTTTTGTCTCACCCTGCATAAATAAAATATTCACAAATTATTCCATTGTGTAATTATATACAATGAATCTGTCATATTTAAATTATTTCAAACTTTCTGTATGGTAAATCTCAAATAATCATTCATTATTCAGGAGGCTCAAGCTCGTCTTGGCCATTTTTTAGTCTTTTTCTACCTCCAGACAAAGAATTTTATCGATATTTATAATGTAAAAAATCTAAAACAGTGAGGAGGTTATTTTTACTGTGCAAATATTTCAGTTTGTGGTTGGTTATCATTAAGTACAAATTTAGCAGGTTTGAAAATGATTGAACAGACAAAGTGTTTACAATCCAGCCTCCTTGAATTAGTGAAATTTCTACTAATCAACCCTCAATTGGCAAATTTTATAGTAGCTCAGCTTCAATTATGCTTTTAAGTGATTCTAATTATAAGATATTCTTATACAAGCTGGGCAGCTCTTCAGAACACATCTAAATATTAGTAATATATGTACTTACACTAGCACAGGCTGGGCAGCTCTTCGGAACACATCGGAGTTCTCCACTGTAACACTGGCAAGTCTCACAAGTGTCTGTTGTGACAATGTCAGTTTTCTGCAGAAAAAAAACCCAAAATTCTTAGGCCATTTCTGAGAGAAAGTGTTATGTGGAGAGGATGAGAGAAATATAGATATGAGAGAGAGAGAGAGAGAGAGAGAGAGAGAGAGAGAGAGAGAGAGAGAGAGAGAGAGAGAGAGAGAGAGAGGACAAAGAGATAAAGGCCCCTTACCACGTTAATTATGAGAGGGCAAGAGATAGATACATGTATGTAGATGGAGAGAGAGAGAGAGAGAGAGAGAGAGAGAGAGAGAGAGAGAGAGAGAGAGAGAGAGAGGGGGGGGGGGACAAAGAGATAGAGGTCCCTTACCATGTTGATTATGAGAGGGCAAGAGATAGATACATGTATATAGATGGAGAGAGAGAGAGATCTGATAGAGAGAGAGAGAGAGAGAGAGAGAGAGAGAGAGAGAGAGAGAGAGAGAGAGAGAGATCAGAGAGAGAGAGAGAGAGAGAGAGAGGACAAAGAGAAAGAGATCCTTTACCATGATGATTTTGTTCTTGTACTGACAGGTGCAGTCTGCTTTCTTCACACAGTGCAGTCCGTCGCAGTATAAACCACCAGTACAGTTGGGGCACTGAGAGGTATCCAGTCCCTCAAAACAAGGCATGACGTGGGGGTTCAATGCAGGGGCATTTGTCTTGTGGAGGTTGGTGTTGGGGGTGGGTGGTACTGTAAACAAATTAACAGTATAAAGCTGAATCAACAATTAACCCAGGCCCTGTGTGAGATCGAATTGTGGATGTTCCCCCTTTCTGAGCCTTTAAATTTTCCCATTCCTCATGAGAGAAGGACTTGTTTTTGTAACCTTAATTTCACAAGTTCTTACTGATTTTTGGATTCATTGTAAACATAAAAATATATATTAAACATTTAAAATAGAAACTCTCAAGTATGTAATAATTCAGTTTCTCAATGCTTCAAAACTATTATCGGAAGAGTCACACAATTCAACTTTTACCATCTTCCCCCTATCATATGCCCGAGCACATCAAATACTTAATCGATTCACCAGATGAGCCCAGCTAATATTTAGTCTTTGTTAAAACTGGGTAAAGACTTACCACACTCAGGTGTCTTCTTGAGACAGCCCAGACGGACCCTGTAGTCCAGACAGCCCGTGGGGTCGAACTGGTCCATGTTATTACAGGTAAGCCCCTCCCACAGGTTACAGCTGACAATCTGACCGGTCTGGTCGTAGTCGACGCCCCCGATGGTCTGACACTGGATCCTGAGGGGGTTCTGACAGTTATGAGAGAGCTCCTTTACCTTGGCAATGGGCTCGATGTCACCTGTGGAGCCAGGTGTGTTGTGACCCACATTGACCCAGGTGTCATACTCGATGCAGGAGTCTCCTGTAAAAAAAAAAGTGCAACAATGTAGTGATGTAGTGGAGTCTTTGTGCTTTATGGATAAAATTATTTTTTTTTTAAAAGGGGGGGGGGGGGGGGGGGGGGGGGGGGGGGAAGGTTGGCAAATTTTTATGGATGGTAAACATGACGTGTAGGAGGGACGTGATTCTATGAATAGGAAAAATTCTTGTATGGTTTTTTTTTTAAGCTGTTGGTATTTTTCTGGAAATGGATGAAAATGTCAGATGTGTCTATCAGTTTATGTATTATTCTAGCTCTTTATACAACCCTTTCATATCGAAATCATTCTGATGTATTTGTGTGATGGCCTAGGAAGACTGAACATTAATGATTTTTAATGCTTGGGTCACAGACTAATGTTTTATTCAGTGTTAGTGTAACAGACTTACTGATGGTCGAGGTGACTCCAGGTTTCAAGGCTGGGGTCACGGCCACTGTGGTTGGTTTAGGGGTAGGTGGGGGTGTTGTTGCTGTAATTGAAAAAAAACAAAAAAAATGAAATCATTTCTTCATACTTCATTGCAGTTAACAAAAACAAAGTGTTACTGAATGTATCTAAAAAAAATTCAGAACTAACTTGGATATGTGACAGGACATCCGATGATTTCTACTCTCAATGCTATTTTTCCTTGCCAGGTCTGTGGAAGGATACGCAAGTACTGGGCGTGAAGAGGACTAGTGAAGTAATACGTCACTGGGGTTGAGGAGTCAAAGTTGCCACTAAAGATCTGAAGTAGGAAAGTTTGCATACATCATTATGGGTAAAGAGGATCTGCATTATCGATGAATTAAAAATTTAAGACAAGTTTTATGGATTGTGTTAACTTTTAAAGAGAGAAAGATATATATATATATAAAGAGAGAGAATGTGTGAGAAGGAAAACTAGTCCTACCTTCTCTGCATTATTCTCCCGATAAGTGTTCCAGTTGATTCCGTCGGTGGAGAACTGAAGTTTATAGGAAGTGACGTACGTTGGAGCATCGGCACGGCCCTGTGTGGAGATTCCGGTCAAGTACGCCTGCTGTAAGAAGTCGATCTGTAAATACTCGGTCTTGGAGTCAGTAGCTGGCATCCAGAATCCATTGGTGTTTAGTCGTGCTTTTTCGGGACTGCTGTTTCCGTCACGGAAGCTGGAGGCTGTGATCATCTCGTCCCGAATCTGATTGGTCTGCATCCCCATCGGAGCCTTACACACAGTTGGGATGTGAGTGGCCGGTTCAGTGGATGTACCAGACTGGTTTGCACTTGGGGTGGTTCTTGAGTTCACACCAGGCTTAACTGGGGCTGATGCTATTAGAAATAGAATGGACAAATACATAAAGATACATGTCAAATTCAGCTACATAAAGATTTTAAAAAAATTATTAACTGCACATTTGTCAATCAATATAGCAAAAAAAAGAACATGTTTATATGCAAGGCAAATGACATTTTTTAAAGGAATTAAAATCATCCATGTATCATGATACCCCCTGTATGCTATCCTACAAGACAATTAGAGAGAGAGAGAGAGAGAGAGAGAGAGAGAGAGAGAGAGAGAGAGAGACTCAGACTCACCACACTGGCAATGGTAGCGAATCTTGTAATCCTGACAGTCCACGGGGAAGTTGTCGGCATTTCTACAGACGAGTCCACTGTCTGGGTAACAGGTCAGCATTTCTCCAGAGCTGTACGACGGAATGTCTCCGTCCACCGTCACACACTCGATCTTGTCCACAGAACCACCTGATATAAATCAAAAATTAACAATGCTTGATTCCCATTATGAAGACAAAAAAATGTCTTTTGTATCTAATGCTGCCTTAGAAACTATTAGAAAACAAAGAATTTCATTTCTTACAAATACCAGGATGACAATTTAAAAAGTTTACTCCAAGCATTTCTATTAAGTATATAAGGCTTGCTTTCAGTATTTTTATGCAACAAGATTCTATTTTTGTACACCTTGCAACAGGAATTTCTAATCAATAGGATTGCATAAAGGCAACAGAGAGTTCTTTTTACAGCAAGTCTTTGTATATATATTACAAACCTGGGCAGAACTGGAGTTTCTGAACAGCAGTCCAGTGTTCATATTCCATGCCCTCAGATGTGGGATTATCCGTGTTTATCCAGCTTGACCACTGAGTCTGACACTGGGGAGCCTGGGTGGTCGGGGTTGATGTTGTCTTGACAACCGGAGCATGTGTGGATGCACCACTTCCATTGTCTGAGAGAAGAAAGGAGGTAATATAAAAATTCATGATAAATTTTCAAATTTTCTTTCAATGGATTAGAATACAATTTTAAGTAAACTTTACAGAAGAAAAACAAAATAAGCTATTCAGTTATCTCTTACCTGGGCATTGACAGTAATATCGGATCTTGTAATCTGTACAGGTAACTGGGAAGTTATCAGCGTTGTTACAGGTAAGACCTGTGGCTGCATCACATGTCAGCACTTCTCCCGAACTGTAGGACGGGATATCTCCCGCCTCAGCGTAACATTCCACACGGGTCATGGATCCGCCTGGACATCGGTTCGCCTTCTCCGCATCAGTCAAAGCCTCATGGTCGCCATTTCCGGACTCCGGACGGTCACGGTTGATCCAGTCAGTAAATCCAGTTTTGCAGACTTTGTGTATGGGTGGGGGTATGGAGGTAGCGGTAGAAATTGTTCTGCCATTAGAGTCTGTCACCACCAGTTTAGTGGTGCGGTGACCATCCTGGGTTCCAGTGGGTCCTGCTGTTGTTACTGTGGGTAACAAACACAAGTCAATTTAAAATGGTGCCACGTTTTTCTATCCATTCAAAAATTATTTTACTTTAAATGTCAAGAGTTAAATTAAAATTCTGGATAAGACGACATTGTGGAAAGACAGAGAGGATGAAAAGAAGATACATTAGATACATATCAATGCTTATTATCCTCAAGATGTAGAAAATGAAAATACATAAATATTTGAAATAAATTTTCCTTCATGAAGCTATTCTTAGATAGAAATAATGGATAAAAAAGATCCCTCCCTACCTGGACACTGACAGAAGAACCGAGCCTTGTAATCCGAGCATGGAATGGGGAAGTTATCCGCGTTATTACAAGTGAATCCGCGATCCAGAGAGCAGTCGGCCACTTCTCCAGAACTGTAGCTGGGAATGTCTCCGTCCACCACGTGGCACTCGATCTGGGTGAAGTTACCGCCAGAACAAAGCTGGAGTTTCTCTGTGGCGGTCAGCTGTTCTCTGTCGCCGGTGCCACTGCTTGGGTTGTTATGGTTGATCCATGTGGTCCATCCACCTTTGCAAGGGATCGGTGGTGGTGTGTTTGAGGTGGTGGAGGAGATTGGTTGACCACTGGAATCTGTCACTGACATGGTGGTGCCACCGTGAAGAGCCTGTGTGCCTGTAGGTCCTGGTGTTGTTACTGTGGGTCATAATATACAATTCATTTTCATAAACTTTAAAAATAATATATAAATTTACAAATCCACCCCTTATGTTTCTAATTTCAAGGTAGATAAAAGTTCAGATACAACTTCAGGTAACAATGCTTGAGAAAAATGCAAAGTTTATTAATTTTTTCTTTCAATCTCCAGCAAGCTTTTGTTCACTTACACACTAACATCAAATAGTTGGCAATGCTATATCCCCTCCACAAGTTGCACAAGGGGATAAATACCACACACTGGTATACTGGCTCCAGGATTATGAAGCAATCTTAGACTTAAGTCAAAAATGGAACACTGTCTTAGAGGGTCTTGATTGAATATATTGACACAAATCAAATGCTATTAAAAGTGTCTTAGCATAACGATATTTATGACAAATTTTAATCATCATTTTATGATAAACAATCATTTTATGACTGACTGAAATTTTGACTCAAGTCTGAAATTGCTTCATGATCCTGAGGCCTGGTATTCATTTACTTAGTCTTCTCATTTCATTCTTACTGTTTAGATGGATCAAATTTCTACATAGAGAGTCAGAGGCTCTGCATGAGGCAGAAAGATAGACCAAAAATAATATGCCTTAAATCCTCAATCCATTGAACATAAATAAAACCAACAATCTGTGTAATAACATCAAAATACTTGAAGGCAAAGATCTCTCCCTACCTGGACATTTGCAGTAGAACCGAGCCTTGTAATCAGAGCATGGAATGGGGAAGTTATCCGCGTTATTACAAGTAAATCCGCGATCCAGAGAGCAGTCAGCCACTTCTCCAGAACTGTAGCTTGGAATGTCTCCGTCCACCACGTGGCACTCGATCTGGGTGAAGTTACCGCCGGAACAAAGCTGGTGTTTCTCTTCTACAGTCAGCTGTTCTCTGTCACCGGTGCCACTGCTTGGGTTGTTGTGGTTGATCCAGGTGGTCCATCCCTCCTTGCAGGGTACAGGCGGGGGGGGTGGGGGAGGTGGTGGTTGCTATATCGTGACCGCCGGGTTTTGTTGGTACCATGTTGCTTGATTTGGCGTTGGCATTCGTTCCAGATGTAGTCGGTGCTGGGGTGGCTGAAATATGACAAAAGGAAATGTAGCTTCAGATAATCTATCATCATACATATAGATTGCTCATCAGAGCATTACTGATCCCTCTGCTTTTCATGTATAACTTTCACGGTTCTAGAGATTTAACAAAATTCTATCATTTTCATGTTTTAGCCCAGCTTACCAGGGCAGCTACAGAAGAATCGAGCCTTGTAGTCAGAGCACGGCATGGGGAAATTGTCAGCATTGTTACAGGCCAGGCCTTGGTCGGGATAACAAGTCAGGATTTCCCCGGAGCTGTAGCTGGGGATATCCCCATCCACGGCATAACATTCCACTTTGGTCAAATTGCCGCCTGGGCAGAATTGGGCCTTTTCAGCGTCGGTCATTTTTTCGTAGTCTCCAAGGGCACTCAGGGTGGTAGGGCTATTCTTGTTCAGCCAATCAGACCACTTCTCTACACACTGGGGCCCAGGGGTGGGGATGGAGGTCACTGCTGGGGTGACGGTGGAACCTTGACCTGTTACCACTGTTAATGGTGCAGCTGCAAAGAATGAATAGTTTTATTCTATGCTTAAGTAAACTGTAATAATTCATCATTCAGAAATCTCTGATAAAAAACTATTAAAAAATTAAATATAAATCAAATATGTAGGAGAGATGGAAAAATCTAAAGAGTGTGCAATAAGTACCAGTTATGGTATATGAAATTTCAATTTTTCTTTGAAAAATCTAAGTTTCATTGACCAATCAAAATTGTGATACACAGCCACTAAAAAGTCAATTCAGATTTTACCTTTACAACCAATCAGTTGCCAGCGAAGTCCGATGCCTCCGTTCCATCTCTCTGGAACAATGCGGATGAATTTTGCAGCGAAAGGATTCAAGGTGTGGGTATTGACAGTGTCAGAGTCGAAATTTCCAGAGAACACCTTAAAATATAGAATTCTCTCATCAAATATAACAATATTGGGGAACATACTTTGGAGTCATATTTTTAGTTTAGCCAGTTTTCCCAGAATGCTCAAGTCTTATATCAGTAGCTCCTTAAAGAAATGAGAATTTAACAAGTAAATCTTCAGAAACCCTGAAGAGTGATTAGAAGGATAAAACTGAAGTAATACATGTATATACACAATGTACAGATCCCATAGAACTTGATAGATATGATTCACTTGACATATTAGTTACTCATAGTGAACTAAAACATATTTGATTTACAGCTTAACTTAATCATACTCAAACTCATGCAATTTGTTTTGCTATCAACTCTAACTGCATATAATTGACCACTTTAATCTATATTTTCATCAATTATTATTTCAGACATTTTTCAATCAGATTTTAGAAAACAACATTTAGACTTTCAGATGCCCAGTTTACTTCTGAAAAACAGTGTAATAAACAAAAGGGTTTAATAAAACTAATACACTGTCAAAGATTCAGTATATCTTACCTTTCTCTGGCCAAGTTCCTGGTAGAATGTAAAATTCAGTCCGTCCATGGAGTACATCAGGTAGTAAGCCGTCACCCAGCTCTGGCCGCCGTTCAAGCCGCGCGTCGAGATGGCATAGATAATCTCTGGCTCAGGGAAGCTGATCATGAGCCACTGGTTCTTGTCGTTGCTGGCTGGGACCCATCCACCTGACAGTGAGGTGGTACCAGTGGTGTCCAGGTGAGACCTCTGGGGTCCGGACTCGGGGCGGAGACTTGAGGACGCAGATAACTGGCTGTCGTCCATGCGGATTGGAAGTTGGGCAGAGTTACCATCAGCACATACTACAGAAACAAAGGGGCAGAAATAATCTACTGAACATTAAACTTTCAAACTTTTTCCAGTTTTTGATTTAAATACAAGCATATCTAGATGTCATTGTTGCAAACTTAAGATCAAAAGAATATTTCAACCAATCAGAATCAACATCTCAACAATGGTTGAAGAAGACTGAATCTTTAAACCTACATACCCATTGGTGAGGTTGGCTTGGGTGTGCTGGTTCCTACATTGATTGAGGTAGATGGAACAGGAGTAACATTAGAGCCAGGTGTCACAGCAGCTGAAAACAGAAAGATGAAGGTAAGGACCTCATTCATCGAAAGACTGCATGAAAAAATAACCAAATTCTACAGAAAAACTCTGCTGATGATATCTATAACCGAAATCTCTTACATTTTGTGCTTATTTTATTTAGTGTTTATAAGATTAAAACTTTAACTATGAAATAAAATCTTAAAATATGTGTGTATATATCAGAATCTAATTTATCAATAGTTATTAAAGTCGATCATAAGAATAAAGACTTACAGCAGATGTCACAGAAGTAGCGGATCTTGTAGTCAGTGCATGGCATCGGGAAATTGTCTGCATCAGTGCACTCCAGTCCGACCTTGGTGTCACACTTAATGATCTCGCCCGTGGAGTAGGATGGTGCATCCATTGTCACACTGTAGCATTCAACCCTACTGATGGACCCACCCTGACAGAAGCCAGTCCGGGCGGTGTACTCTACAGGGGTCAGCTCTTTGTCCCCAGGGAATGACCCTCCTGGGTGGTTCACATTGGACCAGTTGGACCAGAATGTGGCACATGTGGTGACCACCACGCCAGGAGTGGTGGTAGGTGGCAGGGTTTCCAATTCTGTCACCAGCTTGGTGTGGCCAACTTGGTCAGTCACAGGTTTTCCATATCTGTCAGTTTCGGGGAAGAGAAGTGGGTTTCCAAACTTGTCTGTTTTTGGCACTGCGGTAGGTACTCCCTGGGAATTTGGCACAGGCTCCAAGATGGTAACCATCTGTGTATGCCCATTGGCATCAGTTACAGGTATGCCAAAGGCATCTGTCTTTGGTACCAGCAGAGGATTTCCATAGGCATCTGTCTTGGGTCTGGCGGTGGGGACTCCCTGAGGCTGAGTGAGGGGCTCCAAGACTGTGACCATGATTGTATTCTTGTTCTGGTCAGTGACTGGTTGTCCATAAATGTCGGTCTTTGGCTCCAGTACAGGCTTGCCATACTTGTCTGTTTTAGGAACAAGCACAGGTGTACTCTGTCCATGAGGCACAGGCTCCAAAACAGTGACCATGATGGTGTGGCCGTTTGCATCTGTGACTGGTTTACCAAAGGCATCTGTCTTTGGTATCAGCACTGGGTTTCCAAATTTGTCGGTTTTTGGAACTGCTGTAGGGACAGCCTGTGAGCCAGGAACTGGTTCCAACACTGTCACCATTACTGTGTTTCCATTGGTGTCTGTCACTGGTTTGCCATATATGTCAGTCTTTGGTACGAGGACAGGGTTTCCAAACTTGTCGGTCTTTGGTACAGCTGTTGGCTTCACCTGAGGCTCTGGGACCAGCACAGTCACCATTTTAGTGTGCCCATTAATGTCAGTCACTGGTTTACCAAAAGCATCAGTCTCTGGTTCCAATATTGGGTTTCCTTGTGCATCTGTCTTGGGTACCAACTGTGGTGTGTTAGTTCCTTGGGGAATGGGTTCCAAGACTGTGACCATCTTTGTGTGTCCATAAGCATCTGTCAGTGGCTTGCCAAAAGCATCAGTCGCTGGTACCAACAGTGGATTTCCAAACTCGTCAGTCTTGGGACGAGCAGTGGGGATACCTTGTGATTCAGTGACTGGTACCATGACTGTGACCATGACTGTGTTTCCATTGATATCCGTCACTGGCTTACCAAAGGCATCAGTCTTTGGTACCAGTTCTGGGTTACCATACTTATCTGTCTTGGGAACAGCTGTTGGTTTATCAGTCCCTTCTGGCTTGGGTTCCAGGACTGTGACCATCTGAGTGTGCCCATTAATGTCTGTCACTGGCTGTCCATAGACATCAGTTTTGGGAACCAACAGTGGATTTCCATATTTATCTGTTTTTGGAACCAACATTGGTGTATTTGTACCTCCGGGACCTGGCACCAAAACTGTCACCATCTCTGTGTGTCCCTGCAGATCTGTTACTGGCTGTCCATAGATGTCTGTTTTGGGTACAAGAAGTGGATTTCCTTGAGCATCTGTTTTGGGAACCAACATTGGTGTATTTGTACCTCCGGGACCTGGCACCAAAACTGTCACCATCTCTGTGTGTCCCTGCAGATCTGTTACTGGCTGTCCATAGATGTCTGTTTTGGGTACAAGAAGTGGATTTCCTTGAGCATCTGTTTTGGGAACCAACATTGGTGTACTTGTACCTTCGGGACCGGGCACCAAAACTGTCACCATTTCTGTATGTCCCTGCAAATCCGTTACTGGCTGTCCATAGATGTCTGTTTTGGGTACAAGGATTGGATTTCCTTGAGCATCTGTTTTGGGAACCAACATTGGTGTACTTGTACCTTCGGGACCGGGCACCAAAACTGTCACCATCTCTGTATGTCCCTGCAAATCCGTTGCTGGCTGTCCATAGATGTCTGTTTTGGGTACAAGAATTGGATTTCCTTGAGCATCTGTTTTGGGAACCAACATTGGTGTACTTGTACCTTCGGGACCGGGCACCAAAACTGTCACCATCTCTGTATGTCCCTGCAAATCCGTTACTGGCTGTCCATAGATGTCTGTTTTGGGTACAAGGATTGGATTTCCTTGAGCATCTGTTTTGGGAACCAACATTGGTGTACTTGTACCTTCGGGACCGGGCACCAAAACTGTCACCATCTCTGTATGTCCCTGCAAATCTGTTACTGGCTGTCCATAGATGTCTGTTTTGGGTACAAGGATTGGATTTCCTTGAGCATCTGTTTTGGGAACCAACATTGGTGTACTTGTACCTTCGGGACCGGGCACCAAAACTGTCACCATCTCTGTATGTCCCTGCAAATCCGTTACTGGCTGTCCATAGATGTCTGTTTTTGGCACAAGAATTGGATTTCCTTGAGCATCTGTTTTAGGCACCAACATTGGTGTGTTTGTACCTTCTGGATTTGGAACCAAAACAGTCACCATTTCTGTATTTCCTTTCAGGTCTGTCACAGGTTTTCCATAAATATCGGTCCTTGGGACAAGGATTGGATTTCCAAACTTGTCAGTTTTGGGCACAGCAGTAGGAACAATGGTTGCACCTGGAACAGGCTCCAGCACTGTCACCATCACTGTGTTTCCACTGCTGTCAGTGACCGGTTGTCCATAGATGTCGGTCTTGGGAACAAGGACTGGGTTTCCAAACTTGTCAGTGGCTGGGACAGCGGTGGGAGTTCCTTGATGGGAGGTCACAGGGACCACTATAGTGTGTCCGTCTTTGTCAGTCACTGGTTTTCCATAGATATCAGTGAGTGGTACCAGCAGTGGTGTAGCATTTGGTTCCGTGGAAGGCCCACATGACACACCCTTTGGTTCACACAGCACGCGGATCTCGTAGTCATAGCACTGACCACCGGTAGCCGTCTGCCTGGTGGCGTCACATTTCAGACCTCCAGCATTGATGTCACAAATGACACCACTCTGACCCGCCTCCATAGAAGAGAGGCCGGTGATGCTGTCTCGGCACTCAATGGCGGTGATTTCATCAGTGTGGCAGAAACGGTACTTGTTCTCCAGTTCAGACAACAACTCTACATCCCCGTACTTATCTGGAGAGTGGCCATTCATCCAGGTGGTCCAACCACAAATGTCCACGGTCTTGGTAGTGCTTACACCACTGATGGGCCTTGTGGTACCTCCTGGTGGTGCGGTGGTGACATTGCTACAATCGCAGTATGCACGTACCTCATAGTCCATACATTTTTTGTCAGCTTGAAGGGCATTTTTACACCTCAATCCACGGATCCTGTCACAAGACAATGTTTCATTTGTCCTGTCCGATGGAATATGCCCATCTGCTGTGCGACATTCAATTCTTGTCATGATGTCGTAGCCACATGTTTTTTCTCTGATGGCAGCCATAGATTCAATGTCACCTTCGAAGGGTTTCTCAGGTTTCATAACAGATGGATTGTCCATGTTGATCCAGTTTGACCAACCACAGATGGATTTGACAGGAGCTGGTGTTGTACTCATCTTTGGACTGGGGGTGCCTAGTGGTAGAACACAAAAGCGTTACTCCACTCTAACATTAAATCAGAAAATCAAAAGAGCAAACCATCAAAATATAAATATAATTTGATTTACTGTTATTGAACTAATGTTTACTCTGGTGACAACAAAATATTCATCCTTAATTTTCTTACTTGCACATGGACAGTAGAAACGAACTTCATAGTCATGGCAATGACCGCCATTTTCCCAGTTCAGACATTTGAATCCAGACTTAATGTCACATGTAACACGTTGTCCCCCCTGTGTAGAAGCCACCTTTGTTTCTGCATCACGGCATTCAATCTGGACAGGAGCAGAGCAGAATGAGTGGATGCTGCGGATCTTGGATAGAGTCTCTAGATCCCCATCTCCACTTAATGGTGTATCCACATTGATCCAGTAAGTCCACTCGCACTCAGGATGTTTCACTGGGTTGGCTTAAATGAATAAAAAATTTGTTCACATTAAAAACTGCAGTTGGATTCCAATGATAGCTGAATTCTCTGATTTAGATTCCATGAAAGAAATATCACTTTCAGTTAATAGCCTTGATGAAACTGCTTTTGGATTTCTTTCTGATGAAATATTAATTTTACAAATTTTGCTGTCCACTTTTCTTATACATTACCCCCAGTCTTGTACATGAATAGGAGTAAACATTTTGTCATGGAAATTGAGACACAAAAATTTAAGGTAGAATTGTGTCAACATATTTCATGTCTTGGTTAACTTTATCAAGGTGTGAAGACCTTACCTGGGGGTAGGAATGGTGTCAATATTAACTTTATCAAGGTGTGAGGACCTTACCTGGGGTAGGAATGGTGTCAATATTAACTATATCAAGGTGTGAGGACCTTACCTGGGGTAAGAATGGTGTCAATATTAACTTTATCAAGGTGTGAGGACCTTACCTGGGGTAGGAATGGTGTCAATATTAACTATATCAAGGTGTGAGGACCTTACCTGGGGTAGGAATGGTGTCAATATTAACTATATCAAGGTGTGAGGACCTTACCTGGGGGTAGGAATGGTGTCAATATTAACTTTATCAAGGTGTGAGGACCTTACCTGGGGTAGGAATGGTGTCAATATTAACTTTATCAAGGTGTGAGGACCTTACCTGAGGTAGGAATGGTGTCAATATTAACTTTATTAAGGTGTGAGGACCTTACCTGGGGTAGGAATGGTGTCAATATTAACTTTATCAAGGTGTGAGGACCTTACCTGGGGTGGGAGCTGGAGTTGTTACACAGCTTTCATCTCGTGAACAGGTAACAGTGTTATTGAAGCAGTGACAGGTTGTGCATTCATCGTAAGGGTTTGTCCAAGTCTCCATTGGCTGAAAGTATGAATAATATATCTTATTCTGTTATTCCATAGTAGCATTTTAATTTCTTATCAAAACTATAAAATATATACATAAAACAATTCAGCGAGAGAACTTAAGGTAGTTCACTTTTTCGTTGACAAATGCTAGTAACAAAGATTAATGCTAAATGTGGTCATAATCAGGAATAGAGAATATTGAAAGACAAATTGATATGAGACTGAAATTAACAAGTTCTATTTGTAAATATGATACAGATATATTGATACTTACACTTGCGATGGTCCCGTTCTGCATGCGACATGGACAGCGACTGGCGGGTACACAGGTGTTCTTATCCTTCAGCTTCTCCCCGGGGGCACAGGTGAGCCCGGCAGGCCTACAGTAGGGCACACAGGGGTTGGTGGTGGGGGAGGTGCTACAGGCTGAGGACTGCTGGGCAAGAACATCACAGAGGTCGTCACAGCGGTAAGGGCACGCCTCATAAACCTCACCAGGGGCACAGACCGCTGAAAGGATAAAAAATACCACGTCTGTAGATTTAGGTTTAAGTGAGATCTGCAGCTGGATATTCTATTGGATGCTTAAACAAGGACTCGTCAATAGGTTTACATTTGAGGCAGTAATGCAGTGTGATATTCTATGGATGAAATACCACGTCATATGATATAGATTTTAGTAATTTAGCTGGATATTGCTTTAATGCTTAAAAAAAGCCATATGGAGAATAGAAATCACACTGATCTTATTTCTGCACAATGAATAATAAATTAATGTTTCATTTCAAAATAATTAAATAATTTGGGAAGGCTAAAAAGTGTACTGTGTTATTTTTGTGTGTTAAAATAAATTATTATGCAATATACCAATTAAATAATAATTTTCTTCTCCTGTATTTAGGGGTAAAGAAGACCCATGTGTAAAATCCATACGTGAATACATTCTTTTGCAAGTGTACATTTTGATAAAATATTAGGAATCTGATGTCTAGGAATACTAATGTCTAGAATAAATTAACAGAGATCACATTTCTAAAACAACTTAAATATTTTGACAGCAAAATTATCAACTTGAACAAAAGCTAGAAAGATAATAAAGTACTCGAAAGGATTTTGCAATCAAACTAATACATGTATAGCTGCTTCGAAATTTCCATCTTAAAAAATGTTTTAAAAACATGGGTCTTTTTTGTTCCTGACTAGAGACTTTCACACTTACGAGTTGTGGAGTGCAGAACATCTGGGGTCGGTGTGGTCAACAAATAAGGGTTGCCTTGGAAACAAAAAACACAAATAAATTAAAAATATGTTATATTCAAAGCAAAACTGGTACCCACTCCATTCTGCAAGTTTTAATTTAGTTACTCAATTTCTTTTTTTTTTTACAATAATTTAAAAAGGCACTATCATTTATAAAAAATGGAAATAGCTACAAAAAACAAATTATTAAATGATTTTTTGCCATTTTCAAAGAATCAAATTTACATATCAAACAAAATATGCTTCATGTATATATACATGTATATATGTTAAAGATCACTCCAAAATATAATGAAGTTATATCAATATTTTTTTACGGGTCACAATTTATTAGATGTACTGAAAAAATGGCTCAATGATGACTTTTTTTCATTGCAACACTTGTTTTCTGCACCTTTTTTATGACTTAACACAATTTCAACACTTATTTTACATATATTGCCAAAAAAAAAACCCAAAAAGGGAATCATATTGTTTAGAACAATTTTATACTGTAGAGTCCTGTCTGTTATATTTTGGTTTCTTCATATGCAATATATATACATGTATACACAGTGTTCGATCTATAAAATCTAAATTACTGAATTTCTTACAAGTATCAGCCCAGCAAAGTACTCGGACTTCGTAGTCATAACAAAGACCGGATGGTTGGTCGCGATTGTAGCATCGCAGCCCATTTCTGACATCACAAGCCACACTTTCCTGACCAGCCAACGAAAGCGGAGTTTTAATTCCAGCCACGCGACACTCGATTTTCCTGATTTCCTTACAGAGTCCGTACTTCGCCTTTAGATCGTAGATGGACTCAAAGTCTCCAGAGGTAAGGGACGCAGAGGGGGAATTTGTGTTAAGCCAGGAGGACCAGCCGCATTGTTTAAAGCTAGGGGCCACAGTGGGGGTCACCGCTGGTTGGCTTACTGTTGAATCTGTCATAAAATAATTGAAACGATTCAAGCATCAATTATCATAACATAAATACTGATGATGCATAACATCAAATTCATGATAGAGTTACAAATTCAGGTAATATAAAGATCACTCCAAAATATAATGAGGCTAAATACTGTAGATTCCTTATCAAACCTCATGGATTTTAAAATCTCACTGTTATTTTTCAGAAGTTTTGAACTATATGAAATTATTATAAAAAATTGGTGCTTGCAATTTTTAATCCTCGTGATTGAATACAAAACAGCGGAATTGCAGAATTAAGTACTTGCGTTAAATAAGAAATTCTTGCCATCTACTTGGATCTAATGAAAAAAAATTCTCTTAAACACACTCTTCTAGTAAACATTTAAGGCACATACAAAATATTTCAACATGAATATCTAAATACATGTACATTCTTAAGTGAGAAATCTTACCACGATCACACTGGCAGAAGTATCGAATCTTGTAGTCTGAGCAGGGCACAGGGGCGTTGTCAGCATTCACACAGGAGAATCCCTTCTTGACGTCACATGTCACGATCTCGCCTGAGCTGTAATGGGGCAGTCCTTCGTAGGTCATGCACTCAATCTTGGTAATATTTCCTTCCTGACAGAAAATGCCAAGCTCTTCGGGTGTCATTTTTTCATAGTCTCCACCTCCAAGCTCTGGCTTGTCACGATTCACATAGGGTGTCCAATGACTTTGGAGGCAGCTGGAAAATACTGGATTTCCAAAAATGTCTGTTTTAGGTGTCACCATGGGTGTATATTGAGTGGCAGGTAAAGGCACCATCTGTGTGTGTCCGTTGATGTCAGTATAGGGTCGGCCATATTCATCAGTTCTAGGAACCATGATGGGTTTTCCAAAGCGATCCGTTTCTGGGGCCGGGGTTGGGGTTCCCTGATATCCCGGTAAAGGCACCATTTCCGTATTTCCAAATTTATCTGTGTAGGGTCTTCCATATTCATCAGTTCTTGGTACCAAAATTGGACTGCCAAATTTGTCAGTCATTGGTGCTGGTGTTGGTTTGCCCTGTTCATTTGGCAGTGGGACCATGACGGTGTGTCCCTGTTCGTCAGTGTATGGTTGGCCGTATTCATCAGTCTTTGGAACCAGGATTGGATTTCCAAATTTGTCTGTTTGAGGTGAAGGAGTTGGTTGCTGTTGTTTCACTGGCAGTGGCACCATTGTTGTATGACCCTGTTCATCTGTCATTGGTTTTCCATAGGAATCTGTTTTGGGAACCATGATTGGATTACCATGCTCATCTGTCTGTGGGGCTGGTGTTGGAACACCCTGCGTTTCTCGGAGTGGAACCATGATAGTGCTGCCTTGGTTATCCGTCATTGGTTTGTTGTAGGAGTCTGTTTTCACAACCAGGATAGTGTGGCCTGAAGCATCAGTGACAGGTTTAAGGGTAGGAGAACTCTGCTTATGTGGCACCGGTACCATTATGGTTCGTCCCTGGTCATCTGTCATAGGTTTACCATAAGAGTCTGTCTTTGGCACCATGATGGGGTTTCCGTATACATCAGTCTCGGGAGCTGGAGTTGGTTTTCCCTGCACATCTGGAACAGGAACCATCACAGTGTGGCCTTGAGCATCTGTGAAAGGACGGCCATATTCATCTGTCTTGGGAACCAAAATAGGGTTACCATATTTGTCAGTTTTTGGAGCTGGTGTAGGCAGACCTTGAGTGACTGGTTTTGGAATCATGATTGTATGGCCATTCTCATCTGTCATGGGTTTACCATAAGAATCAGTTTTTGGAACCATGATAGGATTTCCAAATTTATCTGTCTCCGGTGCAGGTGTGGGTTCAGTTTGTTGGTAAGGTTTAGGTACCATTATAGTGTGACCCTGTTCATCTGTCATGGGTTTTCCATATGAGTCAGTCTTAGGTACAAGAACTGGGTTTCCAAATATGTCAGTTTCTGGTTTGGCTGTTGGTGTAACCTGCTTAAAAGGACCTGGGATAGTCACAAGGATAGGGGTGCCATTTCTGTCTGTCATTGGATGTCCATAAGAGTCAGTTTTTGGGACAAGAATGGGTTTCCCTTGGGCATCAGTCAGAGGAGCTGGGGTGGGGCTTCCTTGATTGTATGGCAGCGGAACCATCTCTGTCTGGCCAAACTTGTTTGTGTATGGCTTGCCATATTCATCAGTCCTTGGCACTAGGATGGGGTTTCCAAATTTATCTGTTTGTGGAGATGGAGTTGGTGTACCCTGGTGATAAGGAACGGGTACCATTACAGTGTTACCATGCTCATCTGTGTATGGCTTTCCGTATTCATCTGTCTTTGGTACTAGCTTAGGATTACCATATTTGTCTGTCTCTGGAGCAGGAGTGGGCACCCCGGGAGTTTCTGGTAGAGGAACCATAATAGTTCGTCCCTGATCATCTGTCATGGGTTTACCATAGGAGTCTGTTTTTGGCACCATGATGGGGTTTCCATGTTCATCAGTCTGGGGAGCTGGTGTTGGTGTACCCTGTGTGGCAGGTAATGGAACCATTATAGTGTGACCTTGTTCATCTGTCATGGGCTTACCATAGGAGTCTGTCTTTGGCACCAGGATTGGTTTACCATTCGCATCTGTCTGAGGTGCTGGAGTTGGTGTACCTTGATGATAAGGAAGAGGCACCATGACTGTGTGACCATTGATATCTGTGTAAGGCTTGCCGTATTCGTCTGTCTTTGGAACAAGTATTGGGTTTCCAAATGCATCTGTCTGTGGCACAGGTGTAGGTTTGCCTTGTCCAGCTGGGACAGGTACCCATTCAGTTTGTCCAAAGTTGTTCGTGTATGGCCTTCCATACTCATCTGTCCGTGGCATCAGTACAGGGTTTCCATATTTGTCTGTTTTGGGGGCTACAGTGGGCAGCTCCTGTGTTGCTGGCAGTGGAACCATCTGTGTGTTTCCGAACTCATCAGTGAATGGTCTACCATACTCGTCAGTCCTTGGCACAAGAATTGGTTTTCCAAATTTATCTGTTTGAGGTTTTGGGGTTGGGACAGTTTGAGTCTCAGGAAGTGGTACCATCTCTGTTTTTCCATAAATGTTTGTGTATGGTTTTCCATATTCATCTGTACGTGGAACCAAAATGGGATTGCCAAATGCATCTGTCTGTGGTTTCAGTGTGGGAACATTCTGAGTCTCATGCAAAGGCACCATCTCAGTTTGTCCAAATTTATTTGTGTATGGTTTACCGTATTCATCTGTTCTTGGCACAAGAATGGGATTTCCAAATTTGTCTGTCTGAGGCTTGGGTGTTGGTTTTCCTTGTACCTCAGGTAATGGAACCATCACAGTGTTTCCATTCTTATCTGTATATGGCATACCATACTCATCTGTTCTGGGAACTAAGATTGGATTTCCAAATTTATCTGTCTTAGGAGAAACTACAGGAGTACTCTGGTGTACTGGAAGAGGAACCATGATAGTTCGTCCCTGTCCATCTGTCATTGGTTTTCCATAGGAATCCGTTTTTGGCACCATGATTGGATTTCCAAATTCATCTGTCTGTGGAGATGGGGTTGGTGTACCCTGAGTTGCTGGTTTTGGTACCAGAATAGTGTGTCCTTGAGCATCAGTCATTGGTTTTCCATAGGAATCTGTCTTTGGCACAAGGATGGGATTTCCAAATCTGTCTGTTTCAGGGACTAATGACGGTGTGCTCTGTCCAACAGGTAGAGGGACTAAGATGGTATTTCCAAATTTATCTGTCATTGGTTTACCATAGGAATCGGTTCTTGGAACAAGAATAGGGTTTCCATATTTGTCAGTCTGTGGGGCAGGTGTAGGCAATCCTTGTGTTTCTGGAAGAGGAACCATAATAGTTCGTCCCTGATCATCTGTCATGGGTTTACCATAGGAGTCCGTTTTTGGCACCATGATGGGGTTTCCATGTTCATCAGTCTGAGGAGCTGGTGTTGGTGTACCCTGTGTCGCAGGTAATGGAACCATTATAGTGTGACCTTGTTCATCAGTCATGGGCTTACCATAGGAGTCTGTCTTTGGCACCAGGATTGGTTTACCATTCGCATCTGTCTGAGGTGCTGGGGTTGGCGTACCCTGTTTTTCAAGCAAAGGAATCATTATAGTGTGACCCTGGTCATCTGTCATGGGTTTGCCATAGGAGTCTGTCTTGGGTACCATGATTGGATTTCCATGTTCATCAGTTTGTGGAGCTGGTGTTGGGGTACTTTGACCATAAGGCAATGGAACCATTACTGTGTTGCCATGTTCGTCAGTATAAAGTTTTCCATATTCATCTGTTTTTGGTATCAATATAGGACGCCCAAATACATCTGTTTGTGGAGATGGTGTGGGCTTGCCTTGTGTGTATGGCAGAGGCACCATGACTGTCCTTCCTTGATTGTCTGTGTAAGGTCTTCCATATTCATCCGTCTTTGGAACCAAGATAGGATTTCCCTGAGCATCAGTTTGTGGGACTGGTGTTGGAATGTCAGGGTTTTCTGGTAGAGGAACCATAATGGTATGTCCTTGATCATCTGTCATGGGTTTGCCATAGGAATCAGTCTTAGGCACCAGGATTGGGTTTCCATGTTCATCAGTTTTTGGCACTGGTGTTGGTGTACCCTGAGTAGCTGGTAATGGCACCATTATAGTGTGTCCCTGATCATCAGTCATTGGTTTGCCATAGGAGTCTGTCTTAGGTACCATGATTGGATTTCCATGTTCATCAGTCTGAGGACCTGGTGTTGGAGTACTTTGACCATAAGGAAGTGGAACCATCACAGTGTTGCCATGTTCGTCTGTATAGGGTTTTCCATATTCATCTGTTTTTGGTACCAAAATAGGACGCCCAAATACATCTGTTTGTGGAGATGGTGTGGGCTTGCCTTGTGTGTATGGCAGAGGCACCATGACTGTCCTTCCTTGATTGTCTGTGTAAGGTCTTCCATATTCATCCGTCTTTGGAACCAAGATAGGATTTCCCTGAGCATCAGTTTGTGGGACTGGTGTTGGAATGTCAGGGTTTTCAGGTAGAGGAACCATGATGGTATGACCCTGTTCATCTGTCATGGGTTTGCCATAGGAATCAGTCTTAGGCACCAGGATTGGGTTTCCATGTTCATCTGTTTTTGGCACAGGTGTTGGTGTACCCTGTGTGGCTGGTAATGGCACCATTATAGTGTGTCCCTGATCATCTGTCATGGGTTTGCCATAGGAGTCTGTCTTGGGTACCATAATTGGATTTCCATGTTCATCAGTTTGTGGAGCTGGTGTTGGAGTACTTTGGCCATAAGGCAGTGGAACCATCACAGTGTTGCCATGTTCATCTGTATAAGGTTTTCCATACTCATCTGTTTTTGGTATCAAAATAGGACGTCCAAATACATCTGTTTGTGGTGATGGTGTGGGCTTGCCTTGTGTGAATGGCAGAGGCACCATGACTGTCCTTCCTTGATTGTCTGTGTAAGGTCTTCCATATTCATCGGTCTTTGGAACCAAGATGGGATTTCCCTGAGCATCAGTTTGTGGGGCTGGTGTTGGAGTGTCAGGGTTTCCTGGCAGAGGAACCATGATGGTATGACCCTGTTCATCTGTCATGGGTTTTCCATAGGAATCTGTCTTGGGTACCAAGATTGGGTTTCCATGTTCATCAGTTTGTGGCGCCACAGTGGGCACATACTGATCAGATGGTAGTGGAACCATAATGGTGTGACCCTGTTCATCTGTCATAGGCTTGCCATAGGAGTCTGTCTTTGGCACCATTATTGGTTTCCCATGCACATCAGTGGCTGGTGCTGGAGTGGGTGAACTCTGCTGGTAAGGTTTTGGTACCATCACAGTATTTCCATGATCGTCTGTGTAGGGTTTACCATACTCATCAGTCTTTGGAACAAGAATAGGGTTTCCATATTTATCAGTTTCTGGTGCGGGTGTTGGTTTGCCTCCAACAAACGGGATTGGAACCATCTGTGTATGCCCTTGTTCATCAGTGTAAGGTCTGCCATATTCATCAGTCCTGGGAACCAGTATAGGATTTCCCTGAGCATCTGTTACAGGAGCAGGTGTAGGTTTGCCCTGTGTGTAGGGCACTGGAACCATCACTGTGTTTCCATTCCTATCAGTGTATGGTTTTCCATATTCATCAGTCTTTGGAACCAGTATGGGATTGCCAAATTTGTCAGTCTCTGGTGATGGCGTTGGATTGTTTGTGACAGAAGGAAGTGGTACCATGATGGTTTTACCGCTCTCGTCTGTCATCGGTTTCCCGTAAGAATCTGTCTTGGGCACCATAATTGGGTTTCCATGCTCATCGGTCTGAGGCGCTGGTGTTGGTGTTCCCTGATACTCAGGAAGAGGCACCAGTATTGTGTGACCCTGCTCATCAGTCATTGGTTGACCATAACTGTCTGTCTTAGGCACTAATATTGGATTGCCATATACATCAGTCTGTGGAGCAGGTGTTGGGGTGCTCTGGTCATATGGTATCGGAACCATTTCTGTTTCCCCATATATATTGGTATAGGGTCGCCCATACTCATCGGTCCTAGGAACTAAGATAGGTCTTCCAAACTTGTCAGTGACAGGAGCAGGGGTTGGGGAACTCTGAGTGACTGGTAGTGGCACAAGAACTGTGTTTCCATTAGCATCTGTATATGGTTTGCCATATTCATCAGTCTTTGGTACCAAGATTGGGTTGTGGAATTTGTCTGTTTGAGGACTTGGGGTAGGTGGGCTCTGACTGGCAGGTAGTGGCACCATGATTGTATGTCCCTGGTCATCTGTCATGGGCTTGCCATATGAATCAGTCTTTGGTACCATGATGGGCTTTCCATTTACATCAGTCTGAGGAGCAGGAGTGGGTGTTCCAGTTGGAGCTGGTTTTGGCACCATAATAGTATTACCATGATCATCTGTCATTGGCTTGCCATAGGAGTCAGTCTTTGGCACCATGATTGGGTTACCCTGTTCATCTGTTGCAGGTTTTGGGGTGGGTGTGACTTGTACATAGCCGATAGGAACCAGTGTGGTATGACCATTCTCATCTGTGTATGGGTGGTGGTAGGCATCAGTTTTGGGAACCAGGATTGGATTACCAAATCTGTCTGTGACTGGGACATATAAAACTGTGGGCTCTGGTGCTGAAAAATCATAAAATAAAAAACATCAGAAATAGTTGTTAACTATTGGTTAAGTTATCTTTTATTTTGCATACAATTGTACAAGAGTCAAAAGGTCACAATTGATGGATAAAATCAAAGAGTATGGATGGAAGAGAGAGAGAAAGAGAGTGTTGTACTCACTTTTACAGATCTGTTGACACGTGTATCGGATCATGTAGTCCTGACACTGGACAGGGAAGTTGTCGCTGTTCAGACAGACTGAGCCCAGTTCTTTGTCACAGATCATGGTGTCCCCGGTACTGTAGCTGGGGATCAGTCCATCCACCGCCACACACTCAACCTTCTTAATGTAGCTTCCACTACTAGCAGGGCAGAACCTTCAACACAGATGGAAATCTCACAGTAGGGAAGCATTCAGTGACAAAGCTACACTTTTACTTATATATGAAAGGATATTTTCAGCCATGTTTTCATTTTTCTGCATTTGTCCTGATTGTCAGCAGAAAATTTAGAACATTCAGATAAAACAAAGATTTTTAATGTTGTTGGGGAAAATTTTGGGGGGAGGGGGAAATAACCCTGCACATAATAATAAACATCAAAAGTGACCACAATGAAGATTGGGAGGGGGTCAATATCAAGCACATGTATAAATAAGAAGGACAATTCATCCCTGAACTTTGACTTTGAAGGCGCATGGAAATGGTTGGTAGAATGCAGTACCTGGCAAGCTCCTCTGGTGTCATGGCTTCCTTATCCCCCTCGCCTTGGTAGGGTTTGTCCCTGTTGATCCACGGTGACACGGTTATTTCCTCGACACACTTGGTGGTGGTAGGAACAGTGGTGGTAGACTGTGTGGTCTGTGTGGTAGGACTGGTGGTGGAGGTGGTGGTGCTCGGTGTGGTGCTTGATGTGGTGGTCTCTGTGTAAGTTTAAACAGTTATCAATTAACATAACAGTTATGTTAATATCAAAGTAGTTACTTCTTTGTAATATTCCACAAAATAATTACTATGTGATGGTACTGGGTGTGGGGCTTATTGTTAGTAATTTGTTTAACAATTAACACAGTTAACAATCATCATATACTCCATGTAAAACTCGACATATAATTATGATCATTACCAGGTTAAAGGGGCATGGTCACGATTTTGGTCAAATTCTATTTTTCTGTTTTTATTATTTACAATGCTTTAAGAATGCATTTCTAATGATCAAATGAAATTTGAGAGTCAGTCGTAGAGTTATAAGCAAGACACAGGGCTCACAATTCTTTGTCATGTAAACAAGGCTTGTGCCCTGTTTTAGTTTACATAGGTTCAATATACCAGTCAAAAATCTTTTTCAAGATGATTTGTCTATCTTCTTATTCATTTTAAGCATAAATAAATAGTTCCTAATGTTTAACACATTCATTTTATGCCTAAAACTAGAATTTTCACTTCAACATTCAAAATGTAAAAAAAAGATTTGTTTACATAGCAAAGAATTGTAAGCTCTGTAACTCGCTTATAACTCAACGAATGACACTCAAATTTTGAATGCCTATTAAAAATGCCTTACTGAAGCATTGTAAACATTAAAATCGGAAATATAATTTTTGATCAAAATCGTGACCATGCCCCTTTAAACAAATCACCTAAATGAATGTTAAAATCAACAAGTAGAGTCAATCTCTACATCATAAAGAGCAGTATAATCTTTTTACCTTTACAGATGACTTGACATTGGTAACGGATCCGGTAATCTTTACACATGTCTCCGAAGTTGATGCTGTTGTCACAGCTCACTCCGTCCCTGATGTCACAGGTCATGATCTGATTGGTGTCGAACCACGGCTGACCGGTCACCGTCTCACATTCGACCCCATTGATCGCACCCTCCGGACAGAAGGCCTTCTTTTCCTCGGGGGTCATGCTCTCTACTTCACCCCCGGGCCCGGGGGTGTGCTTGTTGATCCATGGAGACCAGAAGCTCTTGTTTGTGCATGGCTCTTTCGGGGTGGAGCTTAGGGTGGGTGTTGATTGTGTGGGCGGGGCAGTTGTCACTGGCTGGGAGATGCCTGTTGTGGCTGAAAAAAATGTTGCCAAATTATTTATGGACGAGTCATTTATCATTTATAACAATACACATTTTCTCTCGTTAACTAACAATAATTAAATAACTAATGACAATATTTCAATGCAAGATAATAGTAATTAGAGAAATCTCAGCAGTAGTAAATATTTTAATCCTTCTCACTATAAATGTACCAGCATTTGTAAAAAAAATTTTAAAAAAAAAAGGGGTTTTCAATTATTAAATACACATGTATTCATTGGGTTTCTAAAATTAATTAACCTTTGGTTACCTAATTTTCACCTACAATTTTACCATAACCATTTTTTTTAAAATCATTAATTTACACTGTGATATTCATAATCACAGCCTTAGTGTGATTATAATCATAACTAAGAGAACCTGATTCGGAGTTCTTACTTGGACATTCGTCACAGAAGACTCTGATCTCGTAATCCTGGCACTGCCCACTTCTCTGCACCTTGTTAAAGCACAGAAGTCCTTGAGAGTCAAGGTCGCATTTGACGTCCATGTCGCCCGCTTCGTTCCAAGATTTCCTGCTTCCCACTGTGCGGCACTCAATGGCTCGGATACTCGAGCTGTTACAAGACTGAACCAGAGAATTCAGATGAGTGATGGTCTCGTAATCGCCGGTGGCATCTGGGGTGTTAGTGTTGACCCACGGGGTCCAGTACATGCAGGTAGCAGGCCCCGGGCCTTTGGTGGTTGTTGCTGAGGATGGGGGGAGGGAAACCAGTGGAGAGGGGGTGAGTTGTTTGCAGCCAACCAGCTCAAATCGCAGACCAATGGCCTCAAACCATTTGAGTGGAACAATTCTGGAAAGATTTCATTGTAGCAACTCCAAATTAAGAAAAGTTCAAATGACACAGGAAAAACACAAACATTGCTACAGTATAACTTTAACTTTGCTAAACCCCTTCCAGTTTTCTAATATACCAGTACTTGTATTTGTATGAGTTTTAAAATAAAAGAAATTAAACACTATGAAGTATTCATTAGGCTTATTCAAAAATTAAGGATAGTTCATATGACATAGTGAAGAAAAAATTAAAGAGCTACTTTACAATTCTATAGAGAACTGGTTCCTTACACAATCATTTTTTATAATTAACAGCATTGATTACTCAAATCATACCTGATGAATCTTGCCTGGACTTTTTGGTTGAAGACATTGGTGACCGGGTTATGGTTGTCAGAGTTACCATTGAAGGTTTGGGGCGTCTTGTCTGCTGGACCAGAGGTCACCGGTAGGAACGACTTTCCGTCCGTACTGTAGTAGACCTGGTACTCCGTGACCCAGTAAGGAAGGTCGGAGCGACCTTGTGTGATGACCCCATAAACCTCTTCTGTGGACAGAAGGTCAATTTGGATCCACTGGCGGTTATTGTTCACACTGGAGGAAAAAATTATTCATGTTATTTAATTCGGTAGATACCTAATTAAACACGAGGAAATAATGTCCATGTAAAATCGTGAGAAAGAACCCTCACGAATTTTGAAATCTCGCTTTTATTTTTCAGACAGTTTTGAACTATTTGCATTTAGAACGAAAAATGGTGCTCCAATATTTGTTCTTGCAATTTGATAAAAAACAGCAAAATCGCGGAATTAAGTACTCACGTAAAATAAGGAATTTGCAGTATAGTTATCATTTAATTATTTGTCTGCCATATATTTTATTCATCATGCTCATATCTTTATACATATTTCTATAGCAATCTTACAGGAAATATTAACACATAAACTCCATACAAAAACATGCTTGTAAAAAATTCTCAGAAAAATTTTCCGAACAAGGCACTTGTAAGCTTGGATTTGATTGGTGCATTCTGACCTGGGAGTCCAGCCCCCTGTATAGGCTCCATCTCTGTGACTGTACAAGCGAGCGCGCTCAGGGCCGTGGAAACTGTCCAACACACTGGAGGCCTTGAACTGGGCGCTTGATACGATCAATCCATTTGACAGTCCCATCTTGACGTCACAGACTACAAAATAGAAGCATTTTAACTTAAACCCATTGTACCATATAATATAATTAGAAAATTTTCCAAAAACAATGTATTTGACATAGTTTGCTTTAAACTGGTTTGATGAATCACGGTTAAAATTAAGACATAAACCATTTGATAAGAAAAATAACTCGCTGAAATAAATGACTATCATTTGACATTAATAAATTTTTCAGGGTATTCAGTATCACTAAAGCAAAATTCAGCATGAGTGGATAGAGAAATAATGTACTGTAGATTCCTAATTAAGCACGAGGAATTAATATCCGCGTAAAACCGTGAGAAGCATCCCTCCCGGGTTTTAAAATCTCGCCTTTCGAGGAAATTATAACAAAATATTGGTGCTTGTGATTTTATATTCTTACGATTTGATACAAAACAGTGAAATCGCTGAATTTAATACTCCAGAAATAAGGAATTTACAGTACTATAAATTGAACTCAGAGGGATGATTTTCAAGGACAATCTGCTGATTACCTGGTGTTTGTGTCCCAGATGGCGTTGGCTGAACAGGTGTTGACGGATTACATCCGAGGATGTTCAGTCGGATTGCCGTTCCGGCAGCAGAGGTGGATTGTGGGTAAATTCTGACATACTGGGCCGTGATGTTCCTGTTGAATAGGTTCCTTATGGGGGTATCCCCGTCTTTGTTGGCACTGAAGACTTTGGGAATTCCCGCCCCTGGGGTGTCGGAGTAAGGAACGAATGTCTTTCCATCAATGCTGGTGTAGACGGTGTACGTCTTGACAAACTTCCTATTGATGGTGTCTCCCTGGGTTACCAAACCAGATATCAAGGACAATTTGCCAAGGTCAACCTGTATCCATGGTGATGTGTCATTTGACCTGAAACAAGATGTGTAAACATATTGTATTCAAAGACAATCTGTCACCTGGAATTTAAATTTTTTTTTTCATTCATGGAAAGATTTAAAATTCTACAAGATATGAAATTCAAAGAGAGTTTTTAAGACATGTATCATTAATTAGCTTTTCACAAAAAATAAATCAAAAAGATTTTAAATGTTTAAAGAGATGTATTTTTTCTTTTACATATCATTTCATCAGGAAAATGTTCAAAAAGAATTACTAGTAAATAACACAGTTTTGGAAAATATTCTTTGAAAGATGAACAGATAAAAGAATTCAAATGGATATTTCAAAATGTTATTAAACTTTTCACACAGATTTTTGGCTGGAAGCCAAGTCTTTAACCACTGACCTTGGTTGCCATGAGAAGTCACCAAAGAGACGGCCTTGACCTGGGATATTTGTGCCGCTGAAGGAAGAGGCAGACATCTGGCTATTCTTAATAACATAGTTGTCATCCACTCCCATGTAGGTCAAACAGACTGAAAGTAAAAACAACCAATCAAATATAAACCAACTATAACCAATGTAATCATCTAGCTCAAAACAACCCAAACATTACAATCCTGCAGATTTAAGGAGGCTCAGTGGTCAACAAATTAACCATCGATCAGATCAACCTAAAATTTTATGATATGATTTGTTTATCTATAAACTATTACTAACTAAAAAAAAACCCATAAATTTTGACTTTTGAGTTTGGGTATTTTCCTATATTTTCTTTTAGAGCTCTTCTTCTCAAGATCAATACCATAGAAAAATGACCATCAAGCCCTCTTAATGCTGATTATAGCAATTATTTCCAATATGTAATTATATAATTCAAACCCACTGAAATTATGGTTTGTCCAAAAAAATGAAATGCCAGTCTGATTAGATTTCCTTTTCTAGTATCAGAATTGTTTTTTACCTTTGGGTACCCTGGTTGGAACTCCTTGCGAAACAGGGATCAAAGGAACCATTGTTGTTGATCCAAACTTGTCGGTGTAGGGGCGGCCATATTCATCAGTCTTTGGAACAAGGATTGGTCTTCCAAATTCATCTGTCATTGGGACTATAGTTGGAAGGCCAAAAGTTCCAGGTTTTGGAACCATGACAGTGTTTCCATGACTGTTTGTGTAAGGTTGGCCATATTCATCAGTTTTAGGAATGAGAATAGGTTGCCCGTATTTGTCGGTTTCCGGTGCTGGAGTTGGCTGACCGGTATAACCTGGTTTTGGAACCATCTCAGTGTTACCATGTTCATCTGTATAGGGTCTTCCATATTCATCAGTTCTTGGAACTAGGATTGGGTTGCCAAATTTATCCGTTTCCGGAGCTGGCGTAGGAAGGCCTTGAGTGGCTGGTTTTGGAACCCATTCTGTTCTACCATACTCATCTGTGTAAGGTTTTCCATATTCATCTGTTCTTGGCACCAAAACAGGATTACCAAATTTGTCTGTTTCAGGTTCTGGTGTTGGCTTCTGTGGAGTGGCTGGTTTTGGAACCAGTACAGTTTTGCCCTGTTCATTAGTGTATGGCTTTCCATATTCATCTGTCCTTGGTACCAATATTGGATTTCCGAATACATCCGTCTCTGGGATTATCTGTGGAGTGCTACCATTGGCTGGCAATGGCACTAGGATGGTGCTGCCTTCAGCATCAGTCATCGGCTTTCCATAGGAGTCTGTCCGTGGAACAAGGATCGGGTTTCCATGCTCATCGGTGGCTGGAACTGGTGAGGGTGTAGCCTGAGTGGCAGGTTTGGGAACCAGTATTGTGTTACCTTGATTATCAGTCATGGGATGGCCATAGGAATCTGTTTTTGGGATCAAGATGGGATTTCCAAATTTATCGGTTTCTGGTGCAGGTGTAGGCTGACCCTGAGTTGCAGGCAGTGGAACCATGATGGTATTTCCCTGATCATCTGTCATTGGATGGCCGTAGGAGTCTGTTTTAGGCACCATGATTGGTTTGCCAAAAACATCCGTCTGTGGGGCTGGAGTAGGGCTCCCCTGATTGTCAGGGACCTGCACCATGATGGTGTGACCCTGTTCATCTGTCATTGGTTTTCCATAAGAGTCTGTCTTTGGCATCAAAACTGGGTTTCCAAATTTGTCAGTCAAAGGTGCTGGTGTTGGTAAACCTTGAGTAGCAGGTAGTGGCACCATAATGGTATGTCCCTGGTCATCTGTCATAGGCTTCCCGTATGAATCAGTCTTTGGCACCATAATGGGATTTCCATGTTCATCTGTCTGTGGAGCAGGAGTGGGATTTCCAGTTGGGGCTGGCTTAGGCACCATAATTTGATTACCAAGTTCATCAGTCATTGGTTTGCCATAGGAGTCTGTTTTTGGAACAAGAATAGGGTTTCCTTGTTCATCAGTTAAAGGCACTGGAGTTGGAGTATTCTGGTTTTCTGGCACTGGAACCATCTCTGTGTTTCCATGCTCATCTGTATATGGCTGTCCGTATTCATCTGTTCTTGGAACCAAGATGGGTCGACCATTAGCATCAGTTTGTGGTTTTGGAGTGGGTTTGCCTTGAGTGTATGGAATAGGTACCATCTCAGTTTGTCCAAACCTGTTAGTGTATGGCTTTCCATACTCATCAGTTCTAGGGACCAACACTGGTACTCCAAACCGATCTGTGACTGGATTAGGGATAGGAGTGCTCTGTTCGTAAGGTATAGGAACCATCACTGTATTACCCTGCTTGTCCGTAAAAGGTCGTCCATATTCATCAGTCCTGGGAACCAACAATGGATTTCCAAACTTGTCGGTCTTTGGTGAAGGTGTAGGTTTATCAGTTATTTCAGGCAAAGGAACCATGATTGTGTTTCCACGGTCATCAGTCATAGGTTTTCCATAGGTGTCAGTTTTTGGAACCAATATTGGTTGATGGAACTCATCAGTCTGTGGTCGAGGAGTTGGAGGTCCCTGTGTGTAGTAATCAGGCACCATGATGGTTTCTCCAAAATCATCTGTCATAGGTTTACCATAGGAGTCCGTCTTTGGAACCATGATAGGATTGCCGAAATCATCTGTCTTTGGAATTGGAATGGGAGTCTTCTGTGTTACATACAGAGGAATCATTGTTGTGTGGCCTTGGGCATCTAAGATGGGTTTTCCATAGGAATCTGTCTTTGGAATCAGCACAGGGTTTCCTTGTATATCAGTCACTGGCTCTGGAGTTGGCTTTGCTGTTGAAACTGGAAGAGGTACCATGATGGTGTGGCCCTGTTCATCTGTCATGGGTTTACCATAGGAGTCTGTCTTTGGCACCAAGATTGGATTTCCAAATTCATCTGTCTGAGGTGATGGGGTTGGAGGACCATGTGTATATGGAATAGGCACCATAACAGTGTTACCATGCTCATCTGTCATTGGTTTTCCATAAGAATCCGTTTTTGGCACCAGGATTGGTTTACCCTGAGCATCTGTTACGGGCACCACAGTGGGTTTCACTGGTGACTCGGTCAAAGGAACCATTATTGTATGGCCTTGACTGTCAGTCATAGGCACTCCATATGAATCTGTCTTGGGTACCAAAATGGGATTTCCAAACGCATCCGTCTTGGGAATTGCCTTTGGTGTGGCTTGATTCCAAGGTAGTGGAATCATTACAGTGTGTCCCTGTTCATCTGTCATTGGTTTCCCATAAGTATCGGTTTTTGGTACCAAAATTGGATCACCATGCACATCTGTAGCAGGAGCAGGTGTGGGCTGACCCTGGGTGAAGGGCTTGGGAACCATAATCGTCTGGCCATAAAAGTCAGTTAGGGGTCTTCCATATTCATCGGTTTTTGGAATCAAGATCGGGTTACCGAATTCGTCAGTCTCTGGAACCACTGAAGATGGTGTAGTTGGGCTCGGCTTCTGGGCGGGGTTACATCCCAGAACATTGAACTGTAGGGACATTTCTCCGTTGACAGACTTGGGATAAATTCGTACATACTGTGCAATAACCTGCCTATTGAAGAAATTGGTGACTGCTGTGGTCTTGTCTTCGTTGCCGTTGAACAGCTTGGGCTCTGGAATTCCACCATCGCTGTATGGAGAAAAGTTTGATCCATCAAAGCTAGTGGACACTGTGAAAGTCCGGACCCAATTCTCGGTTTTTCCATCACCCCGCGTCACAACTCCTGTGACAAGCTTTGGCTCCAAGAAGTTGACCTCAATGTATGGAGACTGGTCAGTTGACCTATTAAAATCAAAATAAACATGATAAACTTTAAGTTAAATTTCAGCTTTTCAACCTACTGTAAAAACTGATATTATTTTTCCTAAAATAATTCTTTTTTTTATTTCAGATTTTTATATACAGTAGTAGATGTAACAATACAATTTGCACAATGATATATGAAATAGCGTATATAATTTTAATGATTATAATACATGTAGTATCAGTTTAAGTTACTGAGAGGAAAAAGATTACAAAAATATCATCATCATTATATTATTATGGTGAAAATTTTGTATTTTATACCAAAAATATGTATAACATGTAAACTAATATATTAGAATAACAATTTGATATTTAGACCAATATGTCAATTAAAAACAGAGTACTTACGATGGTTTCCAGGAATGGCCGTCACCGGTGATGCGTCCCTGCGAAGCTGAAAACGTGGAATCTTTCTCTGACGAGGCCTTCAGTAATCGGGATGGAATTATTTCCGTATCTTGAACTCCCATCAGCTGATTGCAGACTGAAAACAATGTTATCTTATAATATGACACTATTGCCAACTATGCTAGATTAAGAAATGAGTGAAATAAGTTATGCATTATATAAGGAACTAAACAATTTTACATAAAAAAGCTTTAATAATACAATGTTCAGTTCCAGTTAATATTCCAATACAATAAAACCAATATTTATATTGTGATGTACACCTAGGATATTCATATCATCAAACAAATAGTCAATCATGTGATAACCTGAATCATTGAGAATATTGATAAAGAAGTTACTGTAATGTTACTGAAGTTACTGAAAATTACATTCATCTCAATTTCAATTCTGCACTTGTATCAGTAGATACAACTCTTTCTTCTTGGGGCACTTACTTGGCTCAATGGTTGACACAGGTCGTGGGGTGGCGGTCGGAATGGGTGTTGTTTGAGAGGTGGTCTTGGTTGTTTCTGAGCTACAGCCCAGTAGATTAAAACGCAGTCCTGACCCTCCGGACCCAGCTTCGATCACAACCACCCGGACATACCGTGCAAAGATCTGCGAGTCAAACATGTTTTTCACCACAGACTTCTGATCCACGTTCCCGATAAACATGGCTGCCTTGCCGTCGGCTTCCTTGACGACGAAGAAGTTACGTCCATCCAGACTGTAGGACACTGCGAAGTTTGTGATCCAGCGCTCCTCTCGGGGGCTTCCCTGAGTCAGGATCCCGGAAATTGTCTGGGGCGCCCCCAGGTCCACCTGAATCCAGCTCTTTTCTGCATTGTCCCTGAAAAAGCCATATATGACTTAAATCACATCCCCTGGTTATTAGAGCATCATTTTGACAGCATCTCCATTATAATTTTTCTGCTATCAAATATTGCTTGATTCTATGGAAAAGAAAAGCCTACAACTCTCTCCCTATATCCATCTCAACCACCCTGCCCCCTCCCCATGTTCAATAAATAAAGAGAATGAAAGGAATTAAAATAAAATAATAATTAACCTTGTAAATAATTCCTCCCCATAGCCCTGAATATCTGATTGAATGTCACCCTCAATGCTTTATCTAACAAAAGAAAAGTTCTCTTCCCCCATCCCCCCTCCCCCCAGCTCTGTGACCCCACCAACTCTGATTGAGTGAAAGATTTACTCACTGTGGTACCCATGCTCCAAACTCATTAAACAGACGTCCCGCTGAGGCCCCAGACAGGGAATCCCGGCTGGAGGAGACCAGAAGCTGACCGTCAGTGACCTTGGCACCGTTTTCAATGCCCATAGGATCCAGGCAATCCACTGAAATTC
Source organism: Magallana nippona (assembly GCA_033439105.1). Taxonomy (NCBI): domain Eukaryota; kingdom Metazoa; phylum Mollusca; class Bivalvia; order Ostreida; family Ostreidae; genus Magallana; species Magallana nippona. The sequence continues at coordinate 3,248,950 of CM065924.1, read as the reverse complement.
AAGAAATATGAAAATAGGGTGAAAGTGAAAATATTAATCAAGCATAAAATTTCAACATCCTGTCTGTTCAATTCTTCACTCTTCTCTTCATGCATCTCATACAGATATATATATATAGATATATATACATGTATCAATACAATTATATATTTACTTGTATGCAAAAAAAATTTAATGCAATTATCCAAAACAATCAAAGAAAATATCAGACACATAAAAGGTGGCTTACACTTCGGGGTTGGTGATGTTTGAGACACTGTGACTGCAGGCGTTTCTGAAAATTAATGGAATTCAATCTTATACATGTATGTTGAAAAATAATGCTTTTAATAACTTTCTTGTTCTGATAAACTTATGTTTAAGGAGGTTGAACGGTCAACAAATTACACATTAGGTCTTCCTTAAAATTTTAAATAGGATAATTCTGGTTTAAAAAAAATTCAAAAATTTATGCTTTAAATTTGAACATCTTCCTATATCTAAAACAGAATTCTTCATCTCAAGAAGACTAATATAGTGTAAAATTGGCCCTGACCATTAAGCCCTCTTAGGTGACACAGTTCATTGAACATCATACCTGTCGGAGTTGGACATTCCAGGACTTCAAACCGTAAGGCGATTCGATTGTGCCACTCTTGCGGGACAATGCGTAGGTATTTAGCCGTTACCTCCCGATCGAAAAACGCCGAAGCAACACTATCCTTGTCCATATTTCCCTGGAAGACCTTGGGTTCAACTGCGAAGCTCTGATAATATGGAGTCCACCTCTGGCCGTCATTGCTGAATTTCACAATGAATTTGGTGACCCATGATTGGGAGGTGGGGTCACCTTGAACTCTGACCCCGGTCATGGTAGTTGGCATCTGGAAGTTGACCTGGATGTACTGGTGTTCATCATTGTACCTGTAGAATTTGAGACGTTGTTAAGAGTCAGGGATAAAGTTCAAGGTGAAAAAAGAGCTAGGCTAGCATATAATTTTGTTATAATTTGATTCAATTACAAATTGAATTTGAAAATGGGTTTTACAGTCTGTGGTTTTTTGCAAATAGAATGAGTAGTAAAATGTTGCATCTTTTACACAATTCAATTTCATATTGCATTCCACAATGCTTTAACAAAATAAATGAAAATAATTGAACATTGGGTACAATAGATTTTTCAATTATTTGTCATGGCCATTAGACAAGCTCTGGAGAAACATGATTGAAAATGTCACATCAAAAAGCAACGTGTAGTTCATTGTTTTGGTTTTGCAATGGCTTACTTTGGAAAAAACAGTCACAAATGGTAATCATGTAAAGATACTGTAAACCAGCATTATTTCGCGATTTATCAGAAATAAACTGGTTCGCAGCAACAAATTTTCTCGATCGAGATGTAGATTATATGGAAAATGAAAAACCAGAGACATTTGAGAACTGATTATGGCAAATTTTCCAACACACGAATAAAAGTTGCTTTAATGATAAACAAACCTCGCAACCCAGGCGGTTGGTTTACGGAGTCTGGCCTTGTCTGCGTCGTGATCAACGTCAACAGAGGATGAGGCCTGGAACTGATCGGGGACAAAGTCAGACACACCCACCTCATGGTCGCATACTGGAAATACAAATCCACAGTCTGTTAATACATATACAAAACCAAAGAGTCCATTTATACTAAACTAATACTGTGTGAAACCCCTCACCCATAGAACTATATTCCCATGGATTCCTGGATTTATCAGTATTAACTACAGATATCCATCACATTTCATACATAGCTTTTAATCCATAATCATTATATATCTTATCTCACTACATGATTTAGCATTTTGATTTTTGGATTTGGATAGGAATCCATCTTTTTTCAATCTGTAAATTCTCAGAAATGCCATTAAAATTGACTTTAAAAAATCATAATACAGTAATAATTTCAATGTAAAATCCTGAAATGGAATCATGAAACAAGGAATGCGAGAATGAGTTTTTAATTAATTCTACATGTTACCTTCGTTGCTGATCGTTGGAGGCGTTGTTGTTGTTGTTACTCCAGGTGTGGCAGGGCTCGGAGAAACCGTCGAATTCACATCTACAATATTTAATTAATTAGTGAATTACCGGTACATGTAGAAATCACATCTACAACAGTTATCTAATCAGTAAATCATAAGTAGAATTGATACCTTTAATTATAGTAAAATGATTAAATTAACTGTAAACTTAACATCTAATCTACAATAGTTATTCAATCAGTAAATTATTCATTAAATATTTGTTCCCGTACATAAAGAGAGAGAGAGAGAGAGAGAGAGAGAGAGAGAGAGAGAGAGAGAGAGAGAGAGAGAGAGAGAGAGAGAGAGAGAGAGAGAGAGAGAGAGAGAGAGAGAGAGAGAGAGACCTTATCATAGAGGAAAAGTGAGGTGAGAGAACAATTATTTTTTTAAATAGATATGTGACAATGAGATTAAAAAAAGTCAACAAAAAAAATGATCAGCAAAAAAAATGAGCACTAATTTAAAAAAAAAAAGAAATCGGAGAAAAAGGAAGAGGAAAAAAATGTAGAGTACAGAAAAATTACAAAATATGAATAGTTGTGTAGTTGATTGGGACCTTACCAGGCTGTTGTTTACAGCTGCAGTAGAACTGTACCAGGTAGTCGTGGCACTTGCCGCTCGGTTGATTGGCGTTCACACACACCAGTCCATTCTTGTCACATGTGACAGACTGACCCAAATCAGCTGGAGGCAGCCCGCTAACTTTCTGTTTGACAAAAATTATAAAATTGATATACACTATATATATTCCTAAATCTCAGCCAAACATTGATTACTCAAATGGAAAAATTTAATATTTTCATGACTGTGACAACATAATTGATTTTCATTTTGAGTCCAACATATTATGGCTGCATATATAAAGCAAACTGCAAGATAATCAATTTTCCTTGCTTTTATCAAATTTCAGTCATTTTTATGTTTTTCTAAACTAAAAGAAATTAATTTTAAACAATCATTATCTATCTTTCTGTAAATAAAATGCAAAAGAGATACTACAAAATATTGCTTTTCGGCAAACTCTATTGCCTCCTCTACAAATGTAGGGAAAAAGCAATGTGGAATCAGAGTTCAATTTTGATTGGATTTCATGAGCCACCTTCTCTAACAAAATTACTTGTACATATTCAACAAATTTTTACCTATTGAAACAATTCCAAAAACTGTCCCCCCCCCCCCCCCCCCCCATCAAAAAAAAAAAAAGACTTGTACAGAATTGGGTGCCAACTAAAATAAAAATGAGCATTCACATATTAAAATGATTCCAAAAGCATTTATCATAGCACAAAAGTAGAAAGTGGGTCACTTGATTGTACTATATTATTGGTATGAAGTTATGGAAACTTATCACTGAATCATAGAAGTATAAAGCGTGTCACTTGATCCTACCTCAGTGCATTTGACGGCAACAATGTCATCTTCGTGGCAGAAGGAGAACTTGGTGCGGAGTTTAGACAGGGTCTCCTCATCCCCAGCCCCTGAAGTGGGCAAGTCTGCATTCATGGGGAAGGTCCAGCCCTGGTTGCACACAATTTTCCCTGGTTCTGGAGTGGATCCAGAGGTTTGTGGAGTGGTGGTGGGTGTGACTTGAGAGTACGGTTTTGGAACCATGATGGTGTTTCCGGATTTGTCGGTGACTGGTTGGCCGTACACATCTGTTTTTGGTACTAGCACTGGGTTGTGGAAAGCATCAGTTTCTGGTTGTGGAGTTGGGTGGCTGCCATTTGAAGGAACTGGAACCATGAAAGTGTTTCCTTGGTTGTCTGTGATAGGCCCATGATTGTAGGCATCTGTCAGGGGTCTCAGAAGAGGAAATCCAAAAGCATCGGTTTTTGGAACTGCGATGGGAATTCCAAAAATGTCTGTCTGTGGAACAGGAGGGTTGGAACCTATAACCAAAACCAGGGGAAAATGCAGCTGTTAACAGTTCAGTCAATGAATATTGGCACATTTGAAAAAACGATCAATGACAATTATTATATGGTATAAGCATTATAAAACATAATGAATTCAAAGAAATCTTTCACTGTAAGAAAACAGTCAACCTTCATTCATATATATTTCTGACATAGATAACAATAATGAGGAAAAAAAGGACCGTAAGCTGCAGGTTTTCCCGCCTAAATGCTTAGTTTGTTTTTGCTAAATGACTTACAGTCACAGTAGAACTGGACTTGATAGTCCTCGCAGGTTTCGCCTGGTTTGGGGGTACACTTCAGTCCATTGGTTGTACAGATCATATTCTCCCCCTTACTTTTGTAGTCCAGACCAGTAGCTGCCACGGAGCACCGCACAGCGATGACATTATTACAGGTGTCTGGGTATCCCAGAATACTTCTGGGCACTTCCACATCTGTTGGAATATCTGATGATGGATGGATGTTGTTGATCCAATCCGTCCAGCCGGGTTCACAGCGAGGAGACACGGTGGGTCCAACTGTCGACTGGCATCCATCCGTACAATACACTCGCACCTCGTAATCACGGCAACCCTCCACAGAATTCTGGTAGAGATCCTCGCAGATCAGGCCGTGGTTAATGTCACAGGTGACCGCCAGATCTCCAGTTTTGTCAAACATCTGTCCAGTCTTTGCGTCTCGGCATTCAATCTGGGACGGGAATTCGCAGAAGTCATAGTGCATGCGTAGCTGGCTTAGGGTCTCTGTCTCTCGGACGTCTCCTGGCATCCTCCGGTGGCTGTTCATCCACTGGGTCCACTCACAGGAAGGAACTGGAGGGTGGGGCTCTCCAGGCTCTGGGGCCTTGGTTACCTGGTCTACTGGTTTCGTTGGGGTTTCTGCAAAGAATAACATGAGGAAAATTGAGATTGTTAACCATAACAGTTTTGAATAGCTTGTACATAAATAACAAGACTTTTTTTGACTTTGGACATTGGAAAGATAATTCTATCACTAAATTTCACATCAAAACTGCATTTTAACAATAAACAAAAATAAGGTTTGTCTTTTCTAATAATGTTATCATTATGTTATTTATTTCTCAAATTTTATTGTAAATTTTAAACTGGTTTCTACCTCCACAATCGCAGTAGACTGACACCTCGTAATCTTCACATTCCCCGTCGGCCTGTTTTCTGTTCATACAGAGGAGTCCTTTCTTGACGTTGCAGATGACGTCAACATCTCCGGTCCGTGTGTATGGATACTTGTCATTCACGGACTGACACTTGATGGAGGAAGGCTCGGCACAGAAGCTGTATTTCTGTCTGAGCGCACTCAAGCTCTCGATGTCTCCACCCCCAAAAATCTCACTGGCCACACTCTTGTTCTTGGGATTGTCCACGTTCATGAAAGGGGACCATCCCTGAACACACTTGTAGGGCTGAGGGATCAGGGTGTTGTTTGAATACTGGGGCTGACCAAACGCGTCTGTGACTTGGGGATTCAAAAGGGGTATTCCAAACTCATCTGTTTTGGGGGAAAGGATTGGGTTTCCAAATTTGTCTGTGGGGGGTTCGACAGTTGGAACTCCTTGAGTCACATACTCCGGGACCATTGTTGTTCGGCCGGATGCATCTGTCACTGGATTTCCATACATGTCTGTTTTTGGAACTAGAATGGGATTCTTGAATTCATCTGTTTTTGGATACATGACATATGGTCTGCCAAAAATATCAGTCGGAGGGGATGGGGTAGGTCTTGTATGGGTGATGTATTGTGGTACCAAGGATACCGTCTCTCCAAAGTCATCCGTCACTGGTTTGTGGAACTGGTCCGTCAATGGAGCCAAGATAGGTTGACCGAAATCGTCAGTGACGGGAATTTTACCGGTGAAGAAGGCAGTGGTTGGTTTGGTTGTTGTGGGAGTATCTGTTGTTACTGTGGATAAATCTGAAGAGAAAACCAAAAGAGCATTATTCAGCTAACAAACTGAATGAATAAAATGGGCCTTCAAAACCATAGTACATGTACGTATTAAAGCTTCTACATTTTAAAAAAAAAATCAGTTTCTCTTTGTAACACTTGATTGGATTTGATAACAAAAGTTTATGCATGTCTAAAAAAATTTGCATACCAACCGCATGATTAGAATTTTAAACAAATTTCCAAAAATTTGTATGTATTACAATTACATGTACTTAAAATCTTCAGTTTTCAAAACTGAAGATCTACAGTCAATACTTACGACAGTTGCATTCAAAGCGGATCTCAAAATTTGGACATTCAGTTCCATTTTTGCTGATGCACTGTAAGCCCTCCTTTAGATCGCAAAGATAATCAGCCCAGACCGGAGGTGCTGTCTTGGTTGGCTGGTTTGCCACCCTACACTCTATAGCAGTCTGCTGAGAGTCGTGGCAGAATGAGTACATCCTTCTCAAACTACTGGAAGTTTCCTGGTCATTAGGGTCGCTTGTGGACGGAGAGTGTCCGCTCATCCACTGAGTCCAGCCTTCAACGCACCTCACTTTGTGGTGAGGCTTTGTGGAGCCATCACGACCAAAATGGCTGGAAAATGTAGGAATTCCTGAAAGCAAAGAATTCCATCATCAACTGGTAATCAGATGGCCTCAAAGATATGTGCAACTTATATAAGTATGAATGTATTGTAAACTTTATATATCAAAATGGATGAGTCTATCATGGTTCAACATGAGCAGCACAGAGAGAGAGAGAGAGAGAGAGAGAGAGAGAGAGAGAGAGAGAGAGAGAGAGAGAGAGACGGACGGACGGACGGACGGACGGACGGACGGACGGACAGACAGACAGACAGACAGACAGACAGACAGACAGACAGACAGACAGACAGACAGACAATTAAAGAGACAATTTCCAAATATTATTTTCTTTACTGGATATGGTGAAATGCTGGATGATGGTGACTTTTTAAAAATCATTTAGAGTGTTAATGCATCCAAACCTTGAGGGTAGGTGTTGGGAGCCAGGGTGGTGATTTTGTAGGTCACAGGTGGGAATCGGGTCACAGGTGGAGTGGTACTCTGACACACACTGTTCCTCATGACATCTCCATCTGGACCACAGGTACTGTAACAGTTATTTACTAATTACATGTAATGTTATAGCTATATCATCACACCAATGTTATAACAGTTACTTATTTCATTACAGGTGATGTAGCAGTCATGTAATCACTACAGGTGCTAGAAGTTATTCTGTTAATTACAAGTGATGTGACTTGTAATATACTGCTGTAACAAATATGTAATCATTACAGGTGTTGTAACAGTAATTCATATCATTTCATTACAAATGATGTTACAGTTATGTAACAATTACATGTGTTGTGACAATTATGAAATACAATACAGGTGCTGAAACAGATATGTAATGTAATCATTACTAGTGTTGTAGCAGCGAGCTGTTAACATATCTATAATTCTCTGATATTCTTCACTTAATAGTTTTTTTCTTTGGAGCCATGAGTGTGAGATAGTAATGTTTGACTGTATACACCTACCAGACCTCACAGTCCTGTCTACACACTGCTGGGTCTTTTATCTGCTCATACAGGCGATACTGTCGGCCATTAACCATGCAGGCGGGGGTGTTACAGAAAGGCTCGGGGATACACTTCATGGGGGAGGAGTCTTTGTCGTAGACCATCCCCGTGGCGCAGGGCTTAATGTCACACCCCTCCACACAGCTCTCCTCCTTGCAGCCCGAGTCTTTTGTGATCTGATCGTAAGTTAGGTAATTCTTGCATGTCTTTTTAGGGCAGGCCGAGATACAGGGGTTATAGGTGGCGCATTCCTCGCACTGGATGGCTAAAAATAGAACTCAGGGTAAGAGAGGTTCAGACTTTCTTACAAAATATACTACAATACATGTAAAGCTTTTCTTTTGAGTCTAAGGTTATTATAATTTACCTAACATCATGAACAAGATTTTTGTAACTGTATTGCAGAGAATTTGATCTTAAAATGCTATAAATCCTATTACATTACTCAATGTAATGGACATTAAAATGAAATACATGTATATATATTCTGAAATTTGCAAAACTTGTTGGATGTCAATTTTCTCCAAATATAATTTAGCCATAAATATAATCATGTATACCATGTAATATGTTTACAGTAAAAAAACAAAATGTGGGATTGAAATATCATAAACAAGCAGAGAGAAAATCTCTACTTTCACAAGTATCTTCTCAATAAAAAACTACCGCTAGACCACAACTTACGACATAGGGTAGGAGTTCTCCACTTGATGGGAACGCCCTGGGCAGCACACTCGTGAGCAAAGGCGGCAATAGCGGTACAGAGACACTCACAGTCTCCTCCAGCGTCACAGGCGCAGGCATCAAACATACATCTGTAACACACAGACAAATGTTATAATCACAAATGAATCACACATATTAAATGTAATAATACAAATGTAATACATGTACACATAAAAATGTAATACACATAAATGTAACACACAAAATTGAAATACACACATCTGAAACACACACAAATGTTATAATCACAAAATACACAGAAATGTAATACACACAGAAATGTAATACACACAGAAATGTAACAATCACAACTGATAGACAAGGAAGCAGACAATGAATTGACAAACTAGAAACCAGACAAATCCTCTGAGAGGGTACCAGTGTTTACCTGGCTTGGTAAGCGAGGTAGTCGGGCATCACGCTGTGACAGGGTTTAAACAGCGAGCTGCTGATGATGCTACACTTGCTCTTGGCCCACTGCTGCCTCTCTGGGTTCTGCTTACAGGTGTCGGTCACTATCTTAGAGGGGTTGCAGAACTCCGGGTTCACCTGCCAACCATCTGCAAAGGTCGTGACATTGACAGCTGGGAGGCCACCCTGAGGGGTTGTGAGGTCGTTTCCTTGGTCACCATCAAAGTTACCACAGAGACCTTCCACCTGGTGAGGATAGCAATAAACAGATCAGCAATCAATCTAATAACATCTATATGTACCGGTAATCTTCATACCATGTAAACAACATTCAGTGACAACAAATACTATAAACTAATTTTTATTCACATGCAAAAAAAATCAGCGAGGTTTGCAAGAATCTGTTTATGCTGCAAAACAATTTCTTTTTGTCTTAATTTGTTTAGATTTAATAAAGACTTTTCTATCACAAAATATTGTTGCCATAAACCTCTGTATCCCAAGTCAATCACAATATGAAGTCTCCATGAATTAAAGTTGGTTTACAGTACAATTACCTTTAAATTGAGATCATTACTGAGGTGTAAAGTGAGATGAAGTGTAAGGTAAGGTTTCTGGTTGAAAGAGAGAAGTAAAAGAGGGGGAGGGGGGAGTGTGGGTAGGGGTAGGAGGGTCATACCTTTCCCCTGTGCTGTGTGCCCAGCTTGAGGTACACCCGGGTCCCCTTGTCCCATGTGAGGGTGATTCCTGTGGGGGTCTTGATGACGAAGAAACTCCCTGTGTCCTGTATAGAGAATGGGGTGTCCGAATCCACCTGAGGGGATTTCCCACGGATCAGGGTCAACTGGAAGTAGCTGGAAGTCCCTAAACAATGGAGAATGGCATTGTAAGGAAATCGTTAGGAATGGCATGGTTTGGAATAATGCTCAGGCATCATCATAAAAATTTACAAATTACATTGATTTCAACAGCCTATGTATTAGAGAACCTTGAACACTTTCACAGTCGAAAGTTTTATCACCATGATAAAACTGACAATAGATACCAATAGATTGGTAGCAACATAACTGTGAGGGAAGAGGCACAATGAATTTGACTATGCAGGGAGACAGAAAAAATTTCGCACAAATCTTATACCTGGTTCTCCGATGTTGAAGTGGATGGATTTGGTGCAAGCCACCCCTGTACTGCCACATGGCGTGTTCTCCGTCGTGATGACAAACTTGTTGGGATTATCGCTGGTGGACTGGGCCAAAATGTAGGTACAGGTGCCCTGGAATTCATAGTGCTTGCCATCAAAGGTGGTGTAATGGCTGTCGCCAAATGCACTGCAGACCGCGGGGCACTCCTTGTGGGTACACACCCAGTTCTGACCGCTGCAAGTGCTGTAAGTACAAAAGCATACGTACATGTTGTAATGTCAATCTGACAAACAAATTTTCACATTTAAAATTTTATTAGCAAAAAATAAAGAACTTTTATTATATGGTGATTTTTATTTTTTACCAATTTTTAATTAGTTCAACTTTTGAAAAGTTTGAAAAAAAGAATAAAAAATTCGCTTCCTCCCTCCTGGGTCAACAAACCTCCAGGCGGCAATTCCAAAAAATAATTTTTTTAAGGATGGCCTCAACAGGTTCTATGAGTATTGACTATTGCTTTGTCAAAACGATCATTGATTAAATTTTTCTCGGTCGATTACTTGTCATATAATATAAATAAAGTATGATATTTTTCGTATTATTTTCTTTACATGACAGCTTTCTCGGCTTTTGGTCGGTCTGTACTGTCAGTTTTCCTGTGTGTTTTTAAGCGGCTAATATATTGGTGTCCAATATCGATCTTGATTTTGTAGATCAAATTCATGTTTTCAATAAAAGTACAAAGGCATGTAATAAGAAGACCAATTTGATGTTTCTTTTAATGTTAAATATCAAGTTAAGTAATTGGATTTGATGTTTATATGATTAAAAATTTAACTATATCAATAATTATCTAAATGTGCTTGTTTTTATGTTCATTAAACTTTAATCATTGATTAGGCAAAGAACAATGACTTAGAATGGAACAGACCTGTTAGATTCCTAATTTGGTGTTTGGTCATGAACAAAGTGAATTTAAACAACATATTTCTAACTCCCTTTTTACAATATGTAAGCACACCTCACTTTTACTGTACAAGAACACAAATGATTCTCCCCATCCATTCCTTTCAGCCCCTCTACCCTCCACTCACCATTCATTACACTCTTGATAGTACTTCTCCCCCTCCTTGTACGGCTTGCCGCCGTGGTAACATGGACACTCCAGTCTTGGCACGCAGTCTTTCCCGTCCCATACGTATCCAGCCTTACAGACACACCCAGGGACACAGTCGTCACCGGTGGCAGGCAGACAGGTAGGGGGCGCTCCGATATTCTCGCAGGTGATTGGACACAGAGAGGTGCAGTTGGTGAAGACCTCCGTTTCCCTGCAGATGTTAGGGACTTCCACTTTGGTTGTGTTGGTGATCTGGGTACAATTCCACACAGCGTTCTCACAAGTACTGTAAATGAAAACAACAAGTTTTGGTTTAAAGGATGTCCCCCCACATGTACTTTTCTAAATAGAGTTCTTATAAGTACATGTACTTAATAGAAACAAGTTTGTTTTTAAATTAATTAAAAGGATGTCCTCCTGGTATAATTCAACAAGGAATTTTTGGAATTCAGCAAATGAGAGATTGCCAATCTACTATCTACAGATCTACATTTATACCATTCTCCATTTTTGGAATTCAGTAAACAAGAGTTAACCTACCAGACCTACAAATTTCCATTCTTGGAATTCAAACAAAGGGGAGAGAATCAACTTACCAGATCTTGTCCTCCATTTTCGTTTGTACCCCAGGAGCATACTGCTGGTTCCCGAACTCACAGGGGCATTGACTGATGGGAATACAGTCTCCGTTGTCATTCAGGGACTGACCCTTGGGGCAGGAGCAGCCCTCGGCGCAGCGGGACAGGTCCTGGGTACAGACCGGGTTGTTAGAGATGATGTGGCAGGTACGCACGCACTCATTGGGACAGTTTTGGTACACCTGACCTCCCTTACATGGCAACTCTGGGGGGGAAAGGTCAAAGTTCATTTAGACTATGTTCTAGAGGCAAAAGGTCAAAGTTTTTTAAACAATGTTTTCGAGGTGAATGATCAAAGCTTATTTAAACTACGCTCTTGGGATGAAAAGGGCATGGCTAGTTTGATGTGTGCTGTCACGAAAACGGTATATCTGGTAATACTAGGCATTTTGGAAGATGTTAGAGGACAGATGAAAACACCCAACAAAATATTGAAGATTTTTTTTCAATATTACCCTTACCTAAATGATTACAATCAAATCAAAAAATGAGAATTCAAAAGCTACTGAAGATTAAATAAACTTTAAAATAAATTCCACAACATGTATCTATACATGATGTTTTCAACTAGGTAAATGTTAACTAATTCCCTTGCAAGGTTTAAAGTTTGTGCCTCAATGCAGCAACCAAATTAAGAAAACTGCAGGTCAAAGGTTACCACGTATTTCCTGTAGAATAAACTTACGACACTCTGTAATGTTGGACCGCCATTGTAGGTTGATGCCCTGGGCGGCACAGTCCTTGGCGTACTGAGAGAGCATGGGACAGAGGCAGTCCTTGAGGTTGTCAGTGCAGGCACACATGTCAAACATACAGTTGTCATAGATGTCGGTGTAGTCCACTAATGTATGGCAAGCTGTCAACAGAATGAAAAATTTAAGAGGGCTGTATGGTTGCGGGCATTTTTAGACTGTATTGATCTCCTTCAAAAGGAGAGCTCTGTATAAATATATAAGAAAATACTTAAAATTATAAGCTAAAATTTAAGGAATATTTCTTTACTAAATAATAGTTTAATTATAGCTAAACAAATTATATCTAAAAAATTAAGGTAGGTCTGACAGGTAATTTGTTGACCAATCAGCCTCCTTAAACAGTAATTAATAATTTAATTAATGAGATGAATAGACAAATGAAGAAAGATAATGTAAAAGTGGTTAGTTACGCTGGTGGTAATTAAAGTAGGTACCTTAATTTTCTAGAGTTAAACAATACTCGTGGGTATTAAATACAGGGATTAGTGATTTACCACATGCAAGTTTTGATTTTTTTACCATATGAGAGGGGTATTTTATGCGGTTCTAAGCTTACCGTGTAACTAGTGTAAATTTTCCCATGTGTAAATAACCACTTTCACAGAAGCAAAAGAAACAGAGAAAGCCTGAGGAAATCAAACTAAAATAGCAATTACCAGAAAATGAGATAGGTAGAGAAATGGAGAAAAACAAGGAAGAGAGAGCATGAGAAAATGAAATAGGAAAATAGAGAAAGAAAGAGAAAGAGGACTTCAAAAAATATGTTTCTTTATGTCTACAGTGAACGAAGACAGGACGATGGGTGATCACTCACGTTTGAAGACGTCTCCTTTCAGATAAGCGCAGTACTTTTTGGCTTGTTCCTGCCCCTTGGGATTGCTGTCGCACGGATTGGTGAAATTCTCTGGTTCGTCACGACAGGTCTTCTGAAGTTTCCAGTGGTTTCCGAACAGGTTGGTGTTTGGTTCGATGGTTCCCTGTGGGGTCAGGTATTCATTTGACTTATCATGATCCCAGGTTCCACACATACCCTTTGTGTGGTTAAAGTAGGTTGTTGGCATGGTGATGTAGGCTCTTGTTCTTCCATCCCATAGGATTTCGGCACCATTTCCAAGGACAGCCTGCATACAACATAAATAGTATTTTATTTGAAAACTTGTTTTTAAGGGAAAAGAGGGTAGTAAATTTTTCAAACATTGAGATGAAATCTTCATTCAATACACCATTTAGAGTCTGAGAATAAAACCCTTTTAGTTACAATGTCTTTACCTTCATAAACAACGAGGACACCATGAAGATCTGAATTCCGTTTTCCTTATATGGCAGTCGTGTAATGTCATTCCCGTCGATGGTCAACACATGGTTGTGGTCCATCGTGACGAAATGGTTATTGTAGTTGAAGCTGATGGATTTTGTACAAGAGGCGTGGCCGTGACCGCAGGCGATGTTGTTAGCGATGATGTCGAACTCTGGGTCCTGGACCATGTAGTAGCTACAGATGCCCATGAAGTTGTATCGCACGCCGTCGAAGGTCAAGTAATGGGGATCTCCAGTGGCAGCACATGTACCGGCGCAGCGCTTAGTGGTGCACTCCCATTTGGCAGATTTACATGTACTGAAATAACACAGAAGTATTTCCATTATCAGACCCTAGCTGCTATAAATTAATAATGGCACTAGGTTTCAAAACAGGCACATACAAATGCAAGATTTTTTATCCATGGCTTGCAGTCAAGAAAATCTACAAAAAGCACTTTTCAAAATTTTAATTTTCCTCAGTAGCCAGTTGAAACTCACCATTTGTTGCAGTCTTTGGGTACGACGGACCCGGCCGGTAGCATCTTGTCTCCATGGAGACAGGGACACTGTTCTGGGTACACACAGCGCCCCTCGTTAAGGACCATTCCCTGGGGACAGAAACATCCATCAAAACAGGTGGTCTCCTTACACCCTGCCACATTGGAGCCGGAGCCACATTTCAGTTGACAGTTGCCGCATTCTTTATGAATCAGATTGTTTGGACAAGCTGGTGCAGCTGAATAGAGAATTTTACAGCATGAACCTTGTACTAAGAGAATGTTTAAATGTCTCCACTGTTGATTTGAGGACTTTCTTATTTTTTATCACCGATTTTGTTATATTGTTTGTGCAAATCAATTTCATACCTTTATAGTATGTATCAATGTTTATGTAAAGATATCATTGTTACGTGATAGTTGTAAATAACATTTATTCATGATCAAAAACATAGACGATATGTTGGTGATATATAAATGCAAAACATGAAGTCTACCATACAACACTAGGGAAGACTATCCCATGGTATTCATTTCTACTGTTACAGCTAAATAACAGAACATAATCAACTCGGGTGAGAACCTAGTAAGTTGTAAGAACTTGTGTTTGAATCCTTTGTATATTATATATACAATAAAATATGTTCAAACCAATCAACTCGGTATAGATTATGCATGAGCAGATAATAAAGTAGCATTAACCGGAGTTGGTTTATGCAGAAACCAATGTTTCCAACAAAGATAACTTACGACAGATCTGGTCTGACCTCCAACTAAGGTCACGGAGCGTGGGGGAAGCGTCCATACAGGCGCGGGCGTAAGCCTCGAAACTCTTACAGCCGCACATAGTGGCATCACCCCCACTGCAGCAGTCTAGCTTACAAGCCTCCAGGTACGGCGTTGGGTCAACTTTCTGATGACAAACATAAAAAATATTGAGATAAAATAACACAGTAACCACTTAGTAAAGGATGTAAACTCTTTGATGACAAATTTATATTCATGTGAAGTTTTTCTCTAAAGGCTAAGCTATCCGTATTTTTTGCTTTTTCCCTGTACTGAAATTAAATGCAAAGACCTCGTAACAAATCAACTTGAATCAAAAATCAAATACTAGTATAGAAAGATATCATCAAGATCAACTTTCTCCACATTTTGCGTCGACTATTCACTTAAGTTTCAAGTTGATGATGCAAAATTAACACTCCATGACTTAACTGAATAGTTTTCAAGGTCTCCTTACCATAGGGTGAGAACTAATTTATCTTTGGCCCATATTACATCAGTAAAGATAATGATGTGGTTTTTTGAGCTCTTAGTGATCCTCTTCACAAAACAAGATAGTATTTGCAATATCTGTTTTATGAATTATAACATGTACTTACGGAATTGCACGGCTGGAAACTCCCACTGGTCAGGTGGCTGCACACACTCTGTGCTTGTGTGCTGCCTGCTGCTGTGCACGTTTTCTGTGTGCTGTCTGGACAGGAGCCAGCTGATGAAAAAATAAAAATTACAATTGTTGTAACGCATTCCAATGATATTTTCAGGTCTTCAGATTTGTTCAATATGTACCAACTTTAAGCAACAAAACGAAACCATATTAAAAAAAATGATTAAATTGCAATATTAATCAATCAAACACACTATAATGATCTTTAATGAACAAGTCATAAACATTTCATTTCAATGACCATTCATTGTCAATACCAAAATAGTGTACTCACCTCCTTCCTTCCATGAATTGCCGAAAGTTGCAATGTTAGCCTTGGTGACTGTTGCACCCTGGGAAGTTTTGAAATCGTTTGTTTTGTCACCATCGTTCAGACCACAGAGACCACACATTTTTCCCTTCAGATTGGCATTGATGGAGACAAAGACAGACTCACGACCGTCCCATCGCACCTACAACAATACAAAATTACTGTACTACTAATGAGAATTAAGATGGCTGGTTGATTGTGGCCATTTTTAGACTGTATTAATCTCCTACAGAAGAAGAGCTATGTACATAAATATAAAGTTATAGCATAACATTCAATATATAAAATTTCATTTACCAAATTATAGATTCTTGCTAGAAAAAATCATATATCTATAAAAATAAGTTTTACCTTAAAACCAAGTGTGGCGTGAGTAAGCAGGGTGTAATGGCCGACTTTGATGATCTCCACACTGGCCTGACTGGCTGGAACCGATAATTCCGCTCCATCGAACAAAACCTTCTCACCAGATGCCTCAGCGCGGAACTGCACTTTGTGTGAGCCGAAATAAATGTCTACATTTCTGTGAGTTTAAAAGAAATATCACGGTCTTATTCACTATTGTTCATTAAATGAATAATGTTCAGAATTTGTTTTGAAAATTTGAAGAGTAAACGTACACAGGCAGGCTTGATTTTTATTAAATTTAAAAAAAAAATTATCCCATTGTTTAAACACGGAAAAGTTGGGCATTTTATTAAAAAAAAAATATCTAATTTTTGGGGCGCTACCTATGACACGGAGCAGCCTGGGTACAACTATGGTCGTTGATCACGTTCACATGGAATGAATCCCCGGTGCAGTCTTTAGCTAACACATATTCACACTGTCCCTGAAAGGCGAACACGGTGCCATCAAATGTCCGGTAGTGATCCTGTCCCCAGGCCACACACATTGCATCCCTCACGAAGGCCGGGACGGGCTGAGTTGGGGGGCTCACTGCTCAGACAGGTGAGGAAAAGTATAGGTATTACTTATTCATGTATCTAGATCATAAATCATTAGGTAAAAGTCATTTCGCTACGTTATAAATTACTTCAACTCAAAAATTTATATATTTTGATTACTTCTCCAAGTTGACTGATATATATGAAGCTTTTACATCAAGACTTATAACATTTCATTCTATGAATCCTTCTTTGATATGATAAAAAAATATTGTAATGAAAGAAAAACAATTACCTGTTGATTGGCTAGCTGTGAAAAAGGGAGAAAACAGTGAGAGAGATTATAATACTTATAACTGCACAAATTCATAATACATCTAAACGTAGAACTGTTGGGAAAAGGCAGAAATTTCTTATGTTGTAGTAATTAAAAAATCACATAAATATTTACATTCGTTATAAATGTAATTTTAAAAATAAAATTAAAGTAAATCTTCCATGAAACCATGTTCAGCTGTATGAACAGTACTATTTTTCATTATATTATCAAATACTACAGACTTGGGAACAAAATAGTCAAAATAATATATGTATATGCAAAAACTCTCTTTGTAGATTTATTCTTAATCTGAAATTACATGAACTTATATACAGGTGTGAAGTTTTACCTGGAATACACCTGGGAAAGGAAGGCTGGGGGCTCCAGGTCCCGTCCCTGCATACGTACTCGGAGGGGGGTGAGTACTCAAACTTGAACCCGCTCTGACAAGAAATTGAACACTGCATCGTGGTGGGTGTACTCTGACAAGTGGCCACTCCGTTGCTGGGGTCGGCCGGTTTGATACACTTCCCATCAGCTACAAACAACACAGAAAAATCATGTCAGAGCTGATACAGAATAAAAGTAAGTGTTGTATCACATGATGCTTATATTGAATCACAAGATGCACACCTTCAGCAATTCAAATTTACACATACTTAGTGCACTCAAGGTTTTTTTTCCTTCATTGTATCACACAATGCTTCTCTTCATTGACTGACTATACATAAATATTCCATGTTTACCTTTTTTCATGCAAAAGGGAGCTAACTCTCTTAAAGAATTTAACCATTAAAGTGTTTCGGGTCTTAAAGTTTCCCTAATTGTTCCATTCACATATATAATGTATATATAAATTCTGCTTATCTATATCAATAACAACACTCAATCTTCCCATTTAAATCAAACAAAGTAATTCTCAATGCTGGTCTAAATGATTAAGAGGGCTTTGCGATCGAGTACTTACGACTTTCACAAAATGTCCCCCTCCAGCCCGGAGCACAGGAGCAGACATTGGGCTGAACACAGGTCCCTCCATTTTGACAGGCTGGGCTACAGGTTGCTGAAATCATAACAAATAAAAGTGTAATATATTTACACAATGTTCGTTTTATAGACTGCTGCCAATATTACTGAAAGAGAATGGATCCATAGACTTACATGTGCAAATTTGAATCATTTATTTCAATCATTTAGTAACAAAGTTATATATCATAACTTCCATGTTTCTGCTAAGAAAAATTAAGGACGCTAGCCTATAGGTGGTCAAAAAATTAGTCATTAGATTTACCTATAATTTTTAGATATTAACTTAGTCCTCTTAAAACATCATATAATAATTATAATATATCATCAGGGTTGTAACAGCAATTTCAAAAGTGGGCCAATAAGCAGTCAAAATCTAAAACCATAGATTAATCCTAAAGATTGTCTCTGAACATGCTGAAGGGCCTATGTTTTTAATTACTTACGTATACATTTTGGAAAAGCAGGGCCATCAAAAAACTGCCCTGTCATGGGGTCACAGTCCTTCTGTATGGTGGAGTCGCCATTATCAAATTCATAGCCAGAGTTACACTGGGCCGTACACCGACTGAAACAAAACATGCACTCAACAGTTTTACAATGGACCCCTTTTGTAGCCAGAGTAAGTGTACACTTTATCAAACGGGTTTTTTTGGCACACTAGTATACAATCATGCTTGTGCAACAACATGTACTTTATATAGGCCTGGTAGGCCTAGTACTCACTAAAATATAGTAGAGTCTCCACAGTTTATTTGTCCATCTGTCGGAGCCGCTAATGGTTTACAAGCACCTGAGGCTGAAGAAAAAAACAGACCAATATACAATATACACCAAATGATCTTATAGCATCTAAATATAATAATCACTTGTCGACATGCACTGGCTAGATATAAAGATCGTATTTATGAATGTCCATCATGTGAAACCTGCCTCTCCTTCATCTGTTTATCTCAATATTGAGAGAGAGAGAGAGAGAGAGAGAGAGAGAGAGAGAACTGATTTACATTTTCCCGCCTATTTTTGGAATACCGGATGCTGGTGTAGCAATATATAAGATTAGATCATACCATAAACGATTCGGACAATCACTTTTCTTAATTCTTTCCTTTAATTCTTTTTATCTACTTTACCTGTTTTAGCCTATTTCATACATTATTAAGTTATGTTGTCCATTCACTTATTTGTCGATCTAAATCATATGGCTGGTGTTTGTTTTTTTTTTAATACAAATACGACCCTCTTCCAAAAAAAAATCCACCATCGATGATATAATTTTGATCTTTAAAAATGCGCTTGGGTACATGTGATAAGAAGATTTCGTTACCTTTAAAACAAACTTAACCTTAAGAGATAAATATACATTGATAAAATCTTAAATCACGCATTTTTTTTAAATTGAATTCAATTTTGCCGGTGATCTAAAAAATCTAGGACAAAAAAGGATATTTTTGAACCACATTCAAGTGCATTGGATGTCAGGAACCACTGAGTTGTGATGTTATTGACATCATACGTCGAGATACTAAATGAGATTGTGTAAAAGGTCGTTTTGCGATATCTATAACGGGATTTTGGTCGGTCGTTCAAAGCAAATAATGATTCATCCATGTTCCTATTTTACAAGGCAATTTATTTTCGCCGAACAATAACGGGTCCATTCTTGAATCTCCCGACTATAAGGGTGCGATTAGGTGCTCTCTGAGGGGTATTGAAAATGTTTATGGAGACACGGTAAACAGTCTTTGGACGGTGGAATATGGAACAATCGATATCTAGTGATTTATCTCGGGGTCTGCTAAACTTAGGGTCTAGGCGAAGAACTAATATAACACCTGATAAGGGGATACTGAATACCCAATACACAGTCCTACAATTCACCATGCACTCTCACCCTCACCCTGACCTGAATTTGATTTTAAAGTACTTTATTTTGCTTTCTTGGTAAAAGTAAACAGAAAATAAACAGAACATTTCTGCAAATCAGCTATATTTTCACCAGGATACACATCTATTTGTTATGTAATAGCAAAATAAATTACATAATAATGAAATACACATGTATCTGTAAAAGGGGACGCAATGACATGATATTCCATGCAGCGAAGATTGCAATGGGTTCAATAACGGAAAAAACTCTTCTTTTTCTATTCTTAAATCTTATGGTTTGAGAAAATCGCAAAATAGAGGGGAAAAACACGCCGTTGTTCCTTTTAAAAGAGATGTAATTATTTACGATTTGAGGCAAAAACATTGTTCATTGACTGAATTACTGTATATATGTTTACCAAACTTCATTGCATTTGATTTACATAAAATACATGTATAACAAGTTAGAGGCTATATGTTCTAGACCCAAACGTTAATCCACTCTGTTTTTGATTTTGCTATTTTTTTTGGGGGGGGGGGGGGGTGTTACGCTTTTTCGATAAAATACAATCGCTTCGTTAGTACATATTGTCAAGCATATGTTAAGAAATATGGACACTTAACAAATGAAAAGGACCATATATAGCAGAGGAGGCGTTTCTAAATTTTTTTTTTTTTTTTTAGACGGGTTTTTAAAATAACTATACGCAATTCATTCAAGAGTGTATTTTGCCGATGTACTACTGAAGAGGCTTTTTTATTTTTGCGTATGAAAGGTAAATCCTTTGACGTGAATCAAATGTCTAAAAGACGAAAATATCATCGACCACGTAGAATGCATAATTTTAATTATGAGTTATTAGACCGGAAGTCAGAGTACAAACTTCCTGTTCCCAATAATTGGGCCGGCATTAAGATTACTTACTTCCGGGTCCAAACGGATTCGAACCGGGGTCTCCACCACCAACTATAAATTAAAAAAAAGAAGTAACGCTATGACACTGTAAACGCCGTAAAAAACTCAGTGTTACTGATACATGTATGAATATCAAAACGGAAAACTTGATCTAATTTTTTTTAAAATACATCTGTACTTACACTGTCTTTTGTGTCGCCCGGCCCTGGAATAGGAAATATACAAGTAGATAAGTTAAAGGAATCATAAGTCTTTACTTTAGTTTTTAGCCACAAAGTACAATAAGAAATAAAGTTATGAAAATTGATTTTGAATGAAAATTTAAATAAAGCAGTTGTAGAAAAAAACATCCACTGCAAAATTGTGGATATTTTCAAAGTTTAGAGAATGGAGGTTATCTCTTTCATAGAAAATTTGTTCATTTTTTCAATAATATGAAACTTTTCTAAGAACTTTCTAGATGTCCATAATCTAACACAATATTTAGAATGTTTATATAAATGATCGGACTATTCTTTATACGTCATCATTTTTCAGCCATGCCAGTTCTTTTTCAAATATATTACCGGTATGTTTATCACGGGGGTACAAGAGACCAATGAATCTTTCTTTGATATTCTATACACGTAATTCATTCATGTAAAGGAGACTACTAGTATACGTGAATACACCATCAGAAGCAGTTTGAATTCAGGGACAGCGAAATATGAATTTTTAAACTTTGATTAGCCTTTTTGCGCAAATCATACAACAATGAATTCATATCTTTTTTTTTTTTGGGGGGGGGGGGGTCGCCATTCCATGCACGCATGCCGCTTGATTTTGCATGAGTTTGGATTATTTTAATTATTACAAGATAGGTATTTACATTGTTATTTGCAAAATTACTAAATTAAAAGTCTATCATTCTTACGCAGTTACTGTCGTTTCAAATGAAACACGATACACATTTAAATAAATAGATACTTTCTTTGGACGTTCATGCGGGTATAAAGGTAGGTAGCATTGCAGAAAAATACATAACATGCATCAGTACAAAAAGACATTAATGAACAATGTAAAAATTATTTATTATACTACTTGGATGAAAGTTGACATTTCATAAGCTAAACAATGCATTTGAAGGCAGTTTTAATAGTTAAAGGAATGCGTATACTCATACGCATGTTATTTTATTCGGTTGCTTAGAATTTTTTGCTTGTCGAGAATAGAGGAAAAATACACAGTGAATGTAAATATATATATATAATTTTTTTTTCTAAAAACAAGCACAAGCACGCACATGCGCAGTACGCAATAAAACATGTCACATGATTTCTGATCTGTGCAGACACTTACATTGAAGTAAAGAAGGTATTTTAAAGTAAAATCTATGATATGATTTCATTGAAATATCGATGACATAGATTTTCAATAAAAGTTAAATTGCAAGTTCCTGAAAAATAAGATTCTTTCACGCTGTGCTATCATTATCTATCAACAGTAATCAGCAGTATCAGATTGTGTGCTCAAAATATGGAATTTTGATATCATAACTGTATCCAAAGAAAAGCACTTAGAGAATTCGATTTGCAATGAATTAAGTGTCAATAACAGTATGTACATTTCCCTTGATCAGTTTGAAACGAAATATATACCGCCCGCCAATATACTTATTAAAGTGCATACACCGCACAATTAAGAAGTATCAAGCTTAAGATTTCAACGAGTGATTTTACTTTAACATAATATACCCACTTTTTTTGGTTACTACTGCAATGTCTTTTATTATACACATACTTAGCATAACCATCGTTTAAAAGCGGTCACAAAATCGGACCAAGCAGCTTTAAGCAATGTGAAATGTATTGATTGATTGATATTTCAGAATTTTAATAAAGCTTACAAATGTATTTATTACTGAGCAAAATATATAAAAAGATATAATTAGTTATCATCATTCAGGCAAATGCGTCAATTCTTGGACTGTAACCTTTGAATTATCTGATTCATTCCTAAAATTGTTTTTTTCTATATTGTCCACAAAATGTCTTAAATATGAATAAACTGTTATATCTTTCTTTTAAAAAAGTTAGATCCCCATATTTGAATCTTTGCAGGCAAAAGATTAACGATCTAATTCCCTCCAAGAAGCTTTGGAAAGAAAAGAAAGAGATCGTAAATCTCCGACTAGCCAAAATGTAGCTTTTAAGGCAAAACATCTTGTTTCAAGATTCTTAATAATCATTTAAAATTTTTAATAAGATATGAATGCCATTGATAAATCAATACCGGTATTCGAATCTTCGAAATGAAATCTTTTAGAAATATAAATCAAAAGCAAATCATCTAAAATCAATCAATGCCTGATTACCGGTATCTTACGACCTAAACTGCTATATCTCTAGAATACGGCCCAATAAACCAAAAAGAGATTGGCGACGATTCTATAGAATAATTAAAGAGAATGAAATGTGTGTGCAACTAAAAAATAAGTGATTTGGAATCAGGTATTTTTTTTTAAATCATTATTACTGAGTATATATATTTTTTTCAATCCAAATACGTTGCCTTAATTTGAGTCACGTGACGACTAAGCAAGTCTCTTAGACCATATATTTTTATGTTTTAATCGCTTTATCCTTTTTAAAAGTTCTTTGCATTCAAAATATCTTCCCAGTCTTCTTTGGCAACTCAAAATGAAACACGTGTTTTCAATCTGAAAACCTTATATGCGCAACTACTTCTTACAAAATTGAAGAAACTATTCATCAGTGTAAATTACCTTATTTTATTTCTTAATGTAAGAAACAGTAAAACAATTTAAATTTACGCTATCTTTTTCATTGCAAAATCGATGCAAGCACAAGTATTATATGTTTTTTTCTAAGTTTTTTTTTCTTTCTGCTTATTTTAATTTTTTTTAAATTAATTTCTTTCTTTGTATATCAATATCAAATACATTTTCATGATTTCTAAATTTCAAATGTAATGCAAACACATCTCCTGCAAAACTGAAGCAATAAGCTAAACAGTTTGTTATACAATGAAAAAAATCCTACCTTGCATCTATTTGGTTGATGGCGGCACCTAACACTATAGCCCAGGCTAGGGCCCCTAAATTCATGACTCGAAAAAATCACTCTCCTCTTTATAATTAAAGCAGCGACCAAACCTTAAAAAAAATTGAAAAACCCAGGGTTTTTTTTCTTTCTCTCTTTTCTTGGGTCGAAAAATATCAGAGTTCTTACGAAATCTGTGCCTCTCTTCGGAATTTGACAGTATATAAAGACCCCCTAAAATCACGTGACTTTTACTAAAATCATAACAAAACGTTTATCTCTCTCCAATGCCCGTCCGTCCGAGATTTCATTGAGAGCCTTCTTTTGGTAACACACTGGGGTTGAAAAGATTTTGATATCACCGTTATGTGGCGGGGTGATTAATGGATTTGATCGCGGATTTGGATTTTGAGTGTGTACCCCCTCTATATTCCTCTGTGTGAATCGGGTACACCCTGAAATAGCCGTTTTATAACTCTGTTATGAAAGTTCTATTGAATTGAATATATTTGATATAGAAACAATTTTTTCATCAACTTCTAATGATACATAACCAGTTTACCATGCACAAAAATTCCCCCAATGTTAATACCGTTTACAGAAAGTCTCAAATATTTATTTTTGTTAGGTTAATTTTATTTAAATTTATTGTTTTCTTTTGTATTTTTTTAAAAAATTAGATTAGGTTTTTTTTCGGGGGGGGGGGGTGGGTGTGGGAGGGGGATGTGTTTTCGAAGCGGAAATAAACTTACGACAGGACTTTAAGTATTTGAAAATATATTTCTTATTTCTTATTTCGTTGAAATGGAATTTATCTTATTAATCTACTTTAATCTAGAGGGGGGGGGGGGGGGGGGGTGGAGAAAGAGAGATTTCAATTGTCAACCTTTATAATTATTACAAATAAAGCACAAAACCAATTTTCGAATCAATATCTACATATTTTACCCCATTTCATTCTGACTATTTTAAGATTATATATATCTACGTTTCAATTTTGATCATCTGATCAAATAAAACTGCGTTTTGTAAGCAAAATTATAAGCATACCAATAGCTGTGTAGTATAGCAGATAGGAGATCGGCGAAATCGATACTAAGGTGGTAAAATAATGTGTATATTAAATGGAACATCAACCAAACTATTTCTGATTGATAAAGCTTGTTTTACAAGCACACTGCGGGACAAATTCCCCTTTTATAGATAAACAGACGAGATAGAAACTTTGAGAGACAGAAAGAATGGATAAATAGGTAGATAGACAGACAAAAAGACAGACATTTTGATAAATAAATGAATAGATATACAGACAGTAGAAAGTTCGACAGACAGAACGAATGAATAAATAGATATCTAGAAAGAATGGGTATTTGATAGATAGATAGATAGATAGATAGATAGATAGATAGATAGATAGATAGATAGATAGATATCGACATCAACAATAACCGTATTATCGACAATATATATAATAATATATAATATTATAATATATATGGCGATCTAAACCTAACAATAGCACAACAATTAAAAAAAAATGACCAACCAATCAAACAACGAACTTAAGATGTAGAGAATATATCAACCAATCAAACAACGAACTTAAGATGTAGAGATAGATGTAGAGAATATATCACCCAATCAAACAACGAACTTAAAATGTAGAGAACTTATCACTCAATCAAACAACGAACTTAAGATGTAGAGAATATATCAACCAATCAAACAACGAACTTAAGATGTAGAGAATATATCAACCAATCAAACAATGAACTTAAGATGTAGAGAATATATCACCTAATCAAACAACGACCTTAAAATGTGGAGAATATTTCAGCGTATCAAACAACGATCTTGAAGTTTAGAGAATATAACAACCATTCAAAGATTGCAAATGAATATTTACAATCAGATTTTGAATCCTTTAAAATTATGATTACAATTTGATTTATGCTCTTTTTAAAACATTTTGAAAGTTCGTTGTATAACTGGTTGATATATTCTCCACATTTTAAGTTCGTTGTTTGATTGATTGATATATTCTCTACATTTTAAGATCGTTGTTTGATTGTTTGATGTATTCTCTCAGCTCATTGAGAAGTTTTTCGATCATTTTTTTTATACGTCAATCAATAGTAAAAATAATAAATTTATTCCTTAACTTATCCAATAAAACAACTATTACAAATGTTCAAAATATATCAACCAAGCATTCAACGATCTCAAAACGAGAAGAACAAACATGAACACAAAACAGGGAGACTTTGTCTACTTATTTAACAGCGATTTTAAAGAATATATCAAACAATTATACAACAACCTATGTTGATATCAAGGGAAATAGTAACCACAGAATTAAGGATCATAAAAAGAGAATCAATCAAATAAAAAAAAAAATTTTCAGTCTACTATATGGCAAGCTGATATGTTTTGAATATAAATTTTCCAATCAGCCACTAAAATAGATTTTGTAAATATATTAATTGAAAAAAATTTATTATTGAAAGGAAACAATGACAATAACAAAGCGTCAACCATCTCAAAAATCTATGAAACGAAATACAAATCCAAAGCAGAGCAACACGGACCTCTAAAAAGATAGATGTAGTATCAGGTGCCTAGGAGGAGTGAGCATCCTCTGCTGACCGGTCACACCCGCCGTGTGCTCTTTGTCGTAATTGGGAAAAACGGAAAAGTCCGTAGACAATTAGGTGATAAATTATGGTCTAACAATTAGTATGAAAAACGTCAGTCAGTATGCGACCCAGTGGATGATTGTATTTGCTATTTATTCAAGCAATCAAACAAAAAAGTTCATTAATCAATCATGCAATAAAAAAATCTTGAATGAATGTTTATTTCTCTCAAACCATATCATTGGTGAATGAGGAACAAAAAAACAAAAATATTTACAAATGTACAAATGCAGGGTCAAGTTAGGAAGAGTACATAAGTTAAATAAATTGAGCTAATATTTTTTTTAATAAATATGGACAACTTTTTTAATGAATCAATATCTATGGTATTCATAAGATTTCCAAATTTATAAGTGTTTACATTTTATGAGTATTTTTTCTTGAAAATCTTGCGAATAACAAAAATGTTGCGAATATATCAACCATTTCAAAACAGCATCAACAATAATTTCCACAATAAAAGCAATTATTCAACAACCGCTAAAGACATATGTCAGTAAAAAGGACAGCAAATCAACAAATCAAACACCAATCGCAGCTGTAAACATCAATCGCAGCT
This sequence comes from Magallana nippona, assembly GCA_033439105.1. NCBI lineage: Eukaryota > Metazoa > Mollusca > Bivalvia > Ostreida > Ostreidae > Magallana > Magallana nippona. The sequence continues at coordinate 3,221,775 of CM065924.1, read as the reverse complement.
GTAAACAGCAGCAACGGCACCAACAGTAGCAGCAAAGCCATCATTAGAGTTTACAGCCATCGATACTTCATATCTGTAGATGCTAAAAACAAAAACAATTTACAAAATAAAGAAGAATTGCTAGCACATGAAGTATATATTGCATACAGGACAATGACCTTACCAAATAACATTAAAATGTAAACGTAATGTACCCGTTCAAACCGTCTCTTTCTGGAAAGGAAGTATTAATAGAGTTTTGTTTAATAAATCTTTGTAAAATCATCTATGCATAGATCTTGTAATTCAAGTTGAGTGTGGTTAAGACGAAGAACGAATTAAAAGGATTGTCATTTTGGACACTTTTAAACGTACATTTAATTATCACGTGTTAAACAGAAAAACAAAAATTAAAATGTGTAACAAAACATCTTTAAAAGAAGAGCCTTATACCAAAGTGCGCAAATTATAACGTTAAAATAATATATTTACGATAACATAACAATTTAACACTTTTGTTTATCTTCGCTATTCAGAAAAAAGATAAGAATATTTTTCTTCGTTATATAATTTGGAATAGATATTCTAACGTTCTCCAATGTTCTCATCTTTTATCTCATCATATCCACACGACACCTTTGGAAAGAACTGCGCCTCTTTATTGTAACAACAGCGCAATTCACAGTTGATACTACGATATGTTAAATCATGTGGATTTAAATCTGTCAATATACATGACCATATCTACGGGTTATATATCTGCATAAGCGTTGTTCTTTCCTTTCATATCTTAAAAAAAAATATATAAAATATTCATATTTAAAATATGATGATTTATCTCATAACATATATCAAATCTGTTTAATATTAGGTGGGTTTTTGAAATTTTGTTTCCTAAAGAGATCGAGTAAGTAAAAAATGTCAGCAGTTGTATTATTAAGGGGGCTGGATGGTCAATAAATTAACCATAAGATCTATCTTAAATTTAGAAATGATCTTTAAAACTGTAAACTTTTATTTGGTAAAGAAAAATTCCAAATATTCTAGCTTTAAAATTTGAATATTTTTTTTATATCTTTATATAAAGCTCTTCTTCTTAAGGAGATAAATATAGTCTAAAAATGGCTACGACCATCCAGCCCTCTTAAGTTTCTTATGTATGATTTTTAACAAAAGAACCATATTTAGTATTGGTTAAATTCAGATAGTATCCGGTATTTATATGCATGTTTGTAACAAATGAATAATTTTAAGAATTTTCAATATATGTTGTATTATATTTATTTTGTTATGTTTCATACAATGTATCAAGTTCTGTTTTTATAAAATGTGTTGTTTAAAACATGAGATGAATTATTATCCAGAATTTACTATAAAATGCATCAATTCCATAAGGTGGTTGAAAACCTATCATAAAAATATTCATGAAGAAATGTATAAACATATCATTGTATTAAATCTTATTGATTCGGGCATTGTTATGAACAGTGATGAAAGGTATAGGTATACAGTCAATTTGGTTCAAATAAATAATGAGAAAATATATAAAAAAGAATTTGAGAGATATTGATATAAGTCTTATCTCAGTTACTTGTATACATATATTCAAGGCCCCAGAATCATGAAGCAATCTTAGACTTAAGTCATTTTTTTCATTGTCTTATTGTCTTGTGATTGACAACATCAAAAAAATGATATGCTATTAGAACGTGTCTCAATATTATACTGATAGTTGAGTTATTTAATGACATATTATAATTTCATAAAAGATTGGGACTTGGACTTAAGTCTAAAATGCTTCTTGATCCCGAGGCCAGGTCTGAAGCTCATGGGCATCCTTTTATGCTGTGATTTATAAGATATTATGTTAAACTGCCTAAGATATGATGTATCAAGATCAATCATGTTCTATTTTATTATTAATGTGATAGTATGTTTTGTTTTAATTTAAATGTATTTTGTTTTCAAGCATATGGGGTATTATACGAATATTTTCAATAATCTTCAACACTTTGAGTTCTTAACTTTAGCATGTTGCTATACAAACATGGTATGTAAGTTTTATTACTTTTTTTTATAAATGTATATCATATTCATGTTATATTTTTATGTATAATACAATGACTCATTCCATCGAGAAAGTTAAATAGCTCTTCTGGAACACCATGGGTTTTTAATTTGAGATTTTGCTAACATTCTAGTGTTTTAACGTTATATATTTAAATATCGTACTTAAATACGTTTAAAAATCTTAATAAAATGTTCCTTTTCTAAAAGTTTATCATTTCTAAGGTTTACTTCCTATTACTAGTATCAGCCATTTTCTTAGCAAAAATTAGGAAAAACAAAATAATATATCTTTTAAAATATATATCGTATTTCCTTAAAATCGTAAATTTATTCATATCAATATATTGTTTGATTAAAAGAGTTAAAAAAATCCAAATTCACCCAAACAACTGTTCGATGAATTGATTTTTATTTATTAACAAATATCATTCAGCGGCGCTTTATGTTATTCTCCCCGCCAAACACGCCACATTATTTATGTGCAAACGAAAACTACGTACATATTCGTATAGACATTTCTTTCGCACATATTGCTGAGCTGTTTTCTAAAAACGATTTTGTAATGTACTGATAATCCTTATTGATCACGAAGAGAATGGTTGATCCAAAATAAAGTGCAAAGACGAAGGCATGACCTAGATCGAAGCTTTATCAGGTGAGTTGGTGTAAAGGTGTCACGGGTGGGGGCCTTACCTGTCGATTACCTGAAATATCAAAATAAACCCTGCAAGGTAACGGGTCTAAAATGAATTCAAGTTAATAAAAAGTGATGATTGACAGATTCATAGAGACGGAAGATAATCGCATTGCTGTATATATTATATTATTATGAAACATGAACACGGATTTGGACATCCCATTCTTTAAATGAAAATATGTCTTTTAATTTAGCAAAGAACTAGGTACAGTTTCAGTCATATTTTGCCCAGTTTTAGAGTGATTTTTAAACATATCACCTAAAAATTGAAATGTAACATTTATCTACAGAAGAATACCCATAAACTAAGAATCTATAAATATTTATCTGATTAGACTTTCACAAGGGTAATTCTGACGTCAAAAGCAGTGCATTTTCCCGTAATTTTCATAAAACTGAGCAGAATTAAGACATCAATTCCTCAGTGGTTTTTTGAATATAAAACTATGTCCGCAGCCCTCGCCCACGATGAAACTCATATTATAACTTTATCACGCGATAACACATAACATATATTAATTTTGTTGTGGGCGACGACTGCGGACACATTTTCCTCTTCAAAAACTATGAGAGAATGTGCCATTTTTCATTATTTTTGACTAAATCTTAGAAATGTACGAAAATGTTGAAGTCATAATTATTTTTTAAAACAAGATAAAAGTGTATAACTTGGTACTCTATATACACACATGTTCAAGATAGTATATGTGTACTTTCATGAGATTTAAACAACTTTTGAATTTTAGGGCAAATATTAAAAGAATCTGTGCCTTCTTCTTTATATTATCTTGTGATTGTATCAAAACTACAACACATTTTTCTACAGGCAATGGAAGATTAGAATTATATTAACTTTTAATAAGTAATGGTGCATTCATTCTATTTAGTAATAAAAGAAACAGTAAGCACATACCGTATAGCTGTTTGTTTTGGCGGGGATATAATTTTGGCCTATTTTGACGATTTTTGAAAATTCACCAAAATTAAAATCACCAAATTTAAGTATTAATTTTTTCTTTACAGATTTTAATGACAAATCTGAAGTTTTTGGAGATTATTTTTATCATATAATTTTTAAGTCCATGAGCATGATAAAAAGGGACACTTGTTACATGCATACAGTGTTACAGATACAAATGTATATTTACTCAAAATCAATAAAAAACTAATGTAAATAAATAAAAGCTAAACATTACTATAAATTAGAAGTTAATTGTTTAAACACCATATCCCTTTTCCCTGTTTAGGTGTGTAATTAGCCCCAGTGACAGGGGGTGCTAGCTTGTGTTGTTTTAGGAGACGTCTGATCCATTATCGACTCAGGTGCAGATAATTGTCTGATTAACGGTTTCTTTTAGATTTTTGCTCAAGTACATTGATTTCTCAGTTATAAAAAATAAACTGACAGTAGATTTTCAATAAAGAGTAAAGGATTCACCAAAATTATATCCGCCAAAATTAATGGTATACCTTGTAGACCCAAATCCGCCAAATTTGTGTCCCGCCAAAAAAACCGGCTATACGGTAATCAATTGTTTAAAAGAATGAACACAAAACACAAACTGATTACAATAGTATTTTAAAGTAGTAAAGCTCGGTTAGTCGGAATTTAATTATGATTTTACACATTGATAAACTTAAGCGCAGGGGACTTTTCGTTGACAACAACTTGACACATCTGACAAATTTCGAAAGTGAATAATAGGAATTCTGTTTAAAATCTATTTTTAATTGCTAACAAAATAGAATTCAGAATTAGACCCACAGCTCCAATACATTATGTGAATTATGAATTACTAAAGTTTTGACGCATGTAAGAGTAAACATTTAGGTTTTTCTTTTTAAAAAATATTCAAGAATTAAATTCCACATTATGATTAGAGAAAGACTATTTCATTCATTTCAGCAAAATAACCAAATCTTTGGCTTGAATTACGTCTATAATTCAATTTTGGTTGTAAGACCTATCAAATTTATCTATATTGTATAATAATTATGTATTATTATTTGTTGATTTTAAAATCGGTTAACAAAAATACATTTTCATCAAATGGAATGAAACTTCGTATATCAATAAAATAAGCGTTGTTGCATAAATTAATCTGTTAGTTATGACTTTAATGAAAAATATATGATAGACAGGCACATTGTCTTCGTACTTTTTGATTGACCCTTGTATATAATTATGTAATTTGCCTACATTACAATGTTACAAGCGTGCAAAATTCGCTGGACTTTAAATATATTATAATTAAATATTTATAAAAATTTACGTCAGTTTTATTTAGATAACGTGCTCTATTTTCTCTACTTACTAGGAGTTGTGACTTTTTATAAAGCGTAAGATGTCTTTATTATGTCTTAAATAATTGCAACTTTCATTTCTCTAAACGCTGTGCACTTTCTCTCTCTTTATTATCAGGCCATTCAAAATAAATCTAAGATTTGGAATATAAAAAGAGACATCTTAAAAAGTTAAAACACCACCGAATTAAAAGGTAAAGTGAAAAAATATGGCGTTTTTGCATTGCATTAAAACAAGTATTTGGTTATAAGTAATGCCGAAATTGATGTCTGAAATACTTTTTGCATCTACAACTACTTCTAAATAAGAGTTCAGTTCTTACAACCGTTCAATGCACGACCATTTGCTCCTGGTAGAGCAGATATGTTGCATAATAGCCCTTTCATATCTTTCCTAGAAAATAAGATATGTAGACTCAGAGTTGTGCCGGGTCAGGCTATATGCGGAGAAAATTATCTATTTTTAAACACGTCGATAACAGCAAAAGTATTACAAAAAGGGCTTAAAATCCACCCGACATGACCCCATTGATAACATGGGATAAACTTGGAAGACAAAAAGGAAGGGAATCGGTTCACCAAAAAGACAAACAAATAGACAATGTACATGTACCTGTTGAACTTCGTTTTCAATAAGGATCGAACTATTATATAGTTTCCGTTGAGTACACCAAACATTTCATAGCCTTTTTTTTTAAATTCAGTTTTTGTTAGGTCGTCGAGTATTCGAGTACTGGACTATTTGCTCGGTTATCACCATATCGACATATTTTTCTTATTGATGTAAGTTAACATACATGTAATTGGAAATATCTAATTTTTTAATGCATCATTTTTTCTGAAATGAAAAATGAAAATAACAAACTGTTAACCATCTCAAAAATCCATAAAACGAAATACAAATTCAAAGCAGAGCAACACGGACCTCTAAAAAGATAGAGGTAGGATCAGGTGCCTTGGAGGAGTGATCATCCTCTGCTGATCGGTCACACCCGCCGTGTGCTCTTTGTCGTAATCATAAAAAAAACCCAGAAAAGTCCGTAGACAATTAGGTAATTACTTATGGTCTAACAATTAGTATGAAAAAAGTCAGTCAGCATGCGACCCAGTGGAAGATTGTATTTGCTGACAAGGTCGTTGTATCGACCATAGAACTTACGAAAAGATGACTTCAAACGAGAATGTTGATAGTCCAACTTGTTTGTCAGTAGCTTGCCTCGCCTTATAAACTGTTCATACGAAGAGCATGCCCTTGCGTATCGAATTAACTGAGAGACAAAAACACCATATGCAGGTAATGAAGGTATATTGCTACATAAGTAAGGAGAGTTGACTATAGAAAAATTGAAGTCATCACGTTTATTATAAAGTTTTGTTGTTCGGTTACTATCAATGCCCATTTCCAGTAAAATATCCAAATATGAAACAGATGATGCAGACTCTGTGGTATCTTTTATTTCAAGTTCACTGGGATATATAGGGTGAACGTAAGTATGGAAATAACAATTGTTAATTGATAATACGTCGTCGATATAACTGAATGTTGAGTTGAAGGCCACATCGAGTGATTAATTTTTTTCACATACAAGTTTTTAAATAAATTATACTTCATATGAATACAAAGCTAGGTCTGCTAACAATGGGGCACAATTGGTACCCATGGGAATTCCAACAGATTGTTGGAAGAATTGATTTCCAAAAACTACATTGATGTTGTTCATCAGAAACTCAAGCATATTTTTTATGTCAACTTCAGAGTACTTGTGTTTGCAATCAGAATGGTTTTTAACAAAATAATATTTTAGATTTCCAATGACAATGTTAGCATTTTTACGAGTTCCATTTTTATTGAAGAAACAACTGTTGATGATATCAAAAAGCCTAGATTTTAATTTGTCATGGGGAATGGTCGTATAAAGCGTTGAAAAGTCGTTCGTTTTGATCTTATTGATTTTGGTAAGATTTTGTGACCTCAAAGTTTCTAATAATTCTTTAGAATTTTTTAGTATCCATATCTGATTTACAACGCGTCTGGAGTATATTGGTGTACAGTACTCTTGAAGTTTCTCCTTCACTACTGTAAGAATTTTAGTAAGGAATTTTAGTAAGAATTTTTAGTAAGAGGTTTGGTAGAACATTTACTGGAACATGTTATATATCTCTGTTTGTAAGGACTTTTATGAAGCTTTGGAATCCATTATAAATAAGGTAAATCAAATTCAATTTGTTTATTGAGGATATTAAAGATATCCAACACCGATTTATGATTTTGACGTACGGAGAAATCATCTGCTGACTTATAGGAACTCTAAACCATCAATTGTCTAAAATACGGTTGGTATTAAAATCATGTGAGGTCAATGATCAGTTGTTTAGATTTTATATATTTTCAAGATTTGTCTTATTGCAGGTCGAGCAGTTTTCTTACATTATATATGAGATTATATTATACAAACATAAAATATGCAAAATGATACCAAAACACAGAAAAAAAACACGTAGAACTACATTATATTGCTACAAAACCGAACAAGTGAAAACGATTTTTTTTTCCCGAAGTTCCTCTGTTTTAATTTAAATCTATAGGTCTGCCGTTGCAAATCTTCCTTAAATATATCAAAATCGGTATCTGTTTATAACATTGTTATTTTTGTGTTTTAAGAGGGCTTGATGATCGTGGCCATTTTTAGACAATACAAATCTTCTTAAAAAGAAGAGTTCTTTAGAAAGATCTGGGAAAACATTTTTAAAGTGAAAATAAACGAAGTTTTCCATTACTAGATAATAGTTCATAGCTAAACAAATCATTTATAGAAATTTGAGGTAGATCTTACGCTAACTTGTTGACCACCCAGCATCCTTAAAACAAAAAATGACATTATCAAGATACTGAATTATTTAACTAATATATCTTAGTAAACTTGAACCTTAAAATTGAATATTAATATAGTTTATGATAGGATTGAAAGTTTGAATTAAATTAACTTTATATAGATCACCAATTATTTCCATATTTTTTAAATTTAATATTAATCTATTACTCGGTTCCTTTGAGAACAGCCTCTTGAATATTTCTGATTCTTAAAGACGTTTGTAGTATTAAATTAACTAATTCATTAGCATTGTCTATAGTTTGAAGACGTGCTTACTAATTCAAATAATTTAACACGCATTTGACTACTGGTCGCTTATAGCCCTGGTTATTCTAATATGTTATCCGAATACAATTGAGACAGAGGGAGAGTATGTCCCTGAGAAATAAAAACTTATATTAATATGCGAGGTTAAGTAACAATATGAAAGGAAACTAAACTAAAATGACCTTAGCCTGTTGATAAGAAGACAGTTCTAGAAGAGGTCATTAGGTACACACTACCGGAAAACAAACAAGAAAGATCCTGTTTGGTTCTTTAAAATCTGCTTTGAAAAAATATTTTAGAAAATATACATGATAAGAGACTATTTTGGTCTCCATGAATCAACATTTTTAATTCTATTCTAGAATGTTTAGTTTTTTCAAGAATTTGATAATATTTTTAAATGTTTCTTTCTAAAGTTAAGAAAACATTTCATTTTAGATATTTTATTCTGGAACAGTGTTTTGATAAAAAACCATTTTTCATAGAATAAACTCGATGTTTTCTGGTCAAAAATTAATTTTTTTGATTTTTAAAAAAAATCATATTTAGGGCAATATAATTTAGTCATCCAGAGTCAAATAAAAATTCGCGTTTTATACATAAAAATATTTTGTTATGTAGATTAAACCTTAGCGAAATTCTAACTTATATCATAAAATCAACAATGACATTTTCGGAAACCTAGGATAATATTTAAAAAGAGAGAACGACCACCGCTATATGCGTTTTCATGACCAATTTCAACTCTATCAATGCTTTAGTGGTTTTGTTTTAAAACGAAATGAACCTTTGCTATTCATTTAATATTGAAAGATCTTTATACCTCAACGTAATGAGATAACTAAGCAATTAAGTCACCTTTGAATAACTTTACAGATACCTTCCAGTTTAATAAACGGTTGATCTTGTTAACTTATCATTTTCTTGCATTTTCATCATAAACAACTGACATTAAATTATTAAATCATTTCTCTGCATTGATATAGGCAAAACAACCAGCGCCCCTTTAAGGACAGGGTATGTATGTGACGTCAACTTCATACTATGATTTTAAATCTTTATACGTGCTTTATAATTGAAAAGTAAACATCAACACCATTCCAGTGGAATTTTAAGAAAAACTGACAGATAATATGAGTGCTTACACATCTAATGGTATACTGATCAATTTTGGAATGCCAAACATAATATTACTGAATGAAATTGTACAAGCAGAAACCTAAAAGGTAAACGTAACAAATCCGATCGTATGCTGACGTATAAACATTCTTATCCATGTCAGTGAAGGCTTAATATTAATAGTTGTGAATTTCAGACAACAAGAAGACTTCGGCTGGCGACTTAAGTCATAACTGAAAGGTAGTCAATAAAAGTCTTCTGTTGTACGTCATCATCGATCTATATTTACATTTTCCCGAAGCTTAGGTGAACTGTGTTGAACATGTGGAATTGTTATCAAGGTGCTTTGCCTTATTGGCTCAATCTGCAATTTTGAAAACTATATTAAAGCTGACATGAATTCATAAATACGCATTATTTCCCTTTTATCTCCGGCTACCGCCATATTAGTTGTCGATTTCTATTGTTCTGTTCATCGCTACACACCTCCTATATAAGGCCGACAGCACTATTCATGCTTCACCGCATTCAGGTATTTCATTCACCCGAACACGTTACGTTGGACGAAAAGAAACGCATTTTGAACAAAAATAATACGACAACCACTGCACTGGCAAGGAATATCCAATGGACGACGACAAAGACAGACTGAAATCCAGGCACACATATTTCAACAATCCTCGAAAATTGTAGACCCTTTTCCTGTGTATGTTATAACATCGCACATGCGCAAACCACACACCGTGGCAGATCGAGCAATGTCAATAATCTTGTGGATTTTAGAAACGGAGCGTTTTTGTAGAAACTGATGTTACGTTACTTTCTTGGTAGTTACTATCATTCATCTACTGTGTTGGATGCTGTGCCGCCGGGGTTTTCAAAAAGATGCAGATATTATGCACTCTATATGAACCACACACGTGTTCGATGTGCATGCGAAGTATAAGGCAGCGCTATCTGTGTAAATAATACGGATACCTTGGAAATTCTTTCAAAGAATAAATATATTTTGTGTTTTATTGATTGTAGTTTCTTTTATTCTTTATTACAAACATTTTACTACAATGTGTAGTTTACTTTTATTCAGGAAACTTGTTTTATGAACAAGCGAAACGTTACAGCAAAGATTTTGAATTCAAGAATTTTTAATTTCATAACAAAAATAACAAAAAATCACTTTGTGATAGAGTTTTCTACTGATTTTTTTTTAATCTTGCAAAACGTCCAGATGTATAGTGTAAAAATATATCATTCGCAGAAACATTGATCTATTAATTAAATATGATTGAATTTGTCTACTTTTTTTGATTTATTATGATACTGTCTATAATGATAAATGTTTTGTAAATAAGTTTACGTATCAAATGGCTGATAGAACACTTATTCTTGGGGTTTTTTCTTTTAGCTGATTGTTATATCTCTTCAAAATGAAATTATCATGTTAAAATATGAATACTGAAAATGCAATGATATGAAAAGGATCTCTCATTTTAAACCCCCCCCCCCCTCCTCCTTATATTATATGTTAGGATTTGTAATTATGTTCGATATTTTTCAAGTTTTCATGCTTTTATTGTTTTCCTTTTTTGTTTCTATTCCTCATAATGAAATTGATATTAGAAAACTATTACTAATAAACTGAATATCATATGACATAACAAAATAATAAATGATTTAAAGAACTATCTGTATCTTGAACCTTACTAACTTGTTAATTTATATAAAGTATTTCGAAATTATGTTGTTAGATATAGAACAACTATAGTAGTATTAGTAGTATAGTAGTATAAACACAATAAATAGAATCAGCAGAGGTTGCATAAGTCAAGTGTTCCATACGTACGTATCATATGAATTACAGATAAACCAGATACTGCTCCAGAATACAGAGGCCAGTGTGCTTTTGATACGTTATATACGTACTTTTCTATGTCAGTGTAGTTTCGGTTAATTAGTTACTGTCTCTGAAGTGAAAGCATTTTATCCTATCAATGACCCTACAAGTGTCTTAAATATGAATGGACAAAGGTTGGTGAACTTGTCTGGGAGAAGTAATTGTTCAATCATACACTGTTGACCCTACTACATTAAAAAAAAAATGTATATAAAGCATGACGTGTTTAGTATGTGTTCATCGATCGTCATCGTTCGTGCTTGTGAATGTGAAGATGTTTAAAACAATTCTTGCAATCTCCTTAGTCTTAGTGACTGGTATGTTATATTTTTTATTCTAAAACCAAATAAGAATTTATGTAAGTAAATAATCATCTTTGTTTCTCATTTAGATATATATTGACTTCATTAATTTACTAATTTTAATGTTTTTGGATACGTAAAAATCTCAAGTCTTAAATTCTTCTGTTACTTGTATTTGTTTGTTTGGTTTGTAAGTATGACATATCAGGCACACTAATGCAAATTATGAGCTGATGTATATATCTTGTATTCTTCAAAATTAAGTGCGACCTTATGTTACCATATTTATAAATATGAGCGAATCATTTTAATATCTGATAACATCTCCGTAATGATAAAGAGGATGATAATTTTCCTTAGTCTAATCTGCAACCAGTTTATTCTTTCTGATATTAAAACAATTTTTATCTTGGCGTCGTGTTTAATTTCGTTGTTATAATCCACGAGTATCTAACGATGTTACCAATTCCATTTGTATGGCTATTGTACATAAAACAAATTTATTATTGTTTTCCATTTGGTTTTGTTTAGGTGAAACCACAGCCAATATGGGACATGAATCTCACAGGAACCATCATCTTTCTTCACATCACAAAAATGGTAAATCAAGCTTAACCATAATTTTTCATTTTCTGATGGATGAAAGTTTTTTAAGTTGAATCAGTTTGAATTAGTTTTCCTTTTAGAAGTGAAGTGAATAATAAAATAGAATGTTAAGTGAAAATGTTGTGTGTTATATGTAGTGCATATATTACATAATATATTGTTACAAAAAGGGAAACAGACAACACTTTTGTTAATACTGTATTCTTACAATTTGGTTTTTCTCATATTCTATTACATTTTGTTTTGATCTGGTGCACAGTTAACAGGGAATTACACGTCCATCTTCACGTGCATCAAGAGGAGGACCACGACCATTCCTCGGATCATGAACGATGTAACGAGGTCGCAGGTACTTGTATATTATTTCATCTTCTGCCATTAACATTTAAATAATGAAATCATTTTCAGAGTAAAACTTTATGTAGATAATTCATTTTTAATCGGTATGTAATCACAGAAAATTTTACTGCAGTTTTGATGACCTTAGTTCAATCATTTGACAACATATTAAAAGAAAGACAACTCAATTAAAAAGAATTATACTGTTAAACAACTTGCAGGCGTAACCTAATAATACACTCATACAAGTGACTTCACAGAACATAACTAATGCTTAATGTTATAACGGTATGTTATGCACATATACCCATATTTCTTTCAGATCTTAAATGAACTAGTGTTCCTGACCATGAAGAGATTAGCTCTACTCCTATTTTACCCCAACATCCACCCGCCATATATATATATATATATATATATATATATATATATATATATATATATATATATATATATATATATATATATTAATTACTCGATACAAAGGAATAAATGAAATACTATCTATAGGGTCATGAAATAATAAAACATAATGTAAAAGAATTAAAAAAAACAAAAGCAACATGGATGAACTATACCGAAAACCCCCATAGCATTCATAAAATAACTGATTAATATTCTGTTCCTGTTATTTGCAGTCGAACACTTTGCACACTGTGAAGTAAGACCGAATTCTCTCCTGGGTGATTCTGTCCATCAAATACATGGAAGTATTAAATTGTCACAAAAGGTACGTTATACTGACGGCTTTGGATTACCGTTCAGGCGCATATAACACTTTTGCTTATTAAAAGGGCTGAATGGTCGAGGTCATTTTTAGACTAAATAAATCTCCTTTTAAAAAGGAGCTATATATAAAGGTATAGGAAAACATTCAACTTTGAAGGTGAAAATGTATGAAATTTTTCTGTACTAATCAATGGTTTATAGCTTAAGGAGTCATTTTTTAATCAGATTGATCTGATGGTTAATTTGTTGACTACCTATCCTCCTTAAAATATTACAAAGTCATTCAAAATAACTTCTTTGTAAAGAAAAGAATAATAAACCACAAAAGAATAATTCAGCCATATATATTGTTTATAATTAAGAAATAGAGAAAAATGATTGAGAGATGTTTTGCTAAATTATGATTTATAGGAAGATCAAGGATGGTCATAGTAGTTAGGTCTGGTGTTCGGAATATCTGCTTCGTTGCGACCGACATTGCTCTGTCCAACATATTATATAAATAGTCAATAAGCATGCATAAGCTTGATGCTTAAATTTGCCAGAGGTAGCTCAAAAATATTGCGTTGTCAATGTTTTAGGTAAAGAATATTAAGCTCAAAAGTTATTAGTTGTGGAATGGAAGGTAAACAAGAAATTATCTATTGCGTATTGTTTACTTTACTGTATAAGTACTGATATTCTTCTCAAGTACTTAAACGGATCTTATCTATATAAGATTTTCGAATTTTTCTCTCCTTCAACTTGGCGACTAATTTCACACTTGTTATGTTAAAAATAGCAAGCATCTAAATAAAGCACCACAATTTATAATAAATTTGCATTCACTCCTCTGTCCTTTTTTTTCAGGGCCATGGTCCGCTGACAATGAAAATTGACCTCAGCGGTTTTAACGTTGACGCAGAGTCAAACAATAAACATGGTTTCCACATTCACGAGTTTGGAGACCTAAGTAACGGTTGTGATTCTGTGGGAGAAATGTACCATTTGAAACATAGCGATTCCCATAGGTAGGAAAATATTATAGAACTTTATATCATGTGAGACAGGTAGGAAAAAGATGGAAATATTGAATTTCGAATCGTTTTATGTTTCGACTCAAATACTTGTCGGTGGAATCCTGAAATAAACTCCAGACTCACTGTCATGTGTTTCTGAGCAAAAATTTAGTTACGCTAATAAATAAAGTGTTAACAATTGATTCAATGTGAAATAGAGGATATAGTTCAACGATATTTAATTCGTTAATATCGATTGAAAAGCTCCTGTTGAATATTAACGAGAATGATTTACCTCAAGAATGGCAGACAGTTAATATTTATTTACGAGGACTGAATGGTCTTTGTCATATTTGGTCTACTGTTGACGTGGATAGCATTACGATGTTTAAAATTTCACTATGTTTGCGATTAAACAATTTTCTGCGAACATTAAGCCACTACGAATATTGTGCATGAATAATATTTCTTTTCGAAGCAATTAAAAGGGTTATGACATATACTTAATAATAAAAAATTATACACGTGAAATTAAAAACGTTTACAGTATATCGATCTCCTTGGGAATAAGAGCTCTGCATAAAGATATAGAAAAATATAACAATTTTAACGATAATACATTTGGATTTTTCTTCTATACTGATCTCCTTAAACTAAAATGTAATATGCATTTGAAACTTTTTAAACATCCATGCTTTTTATTAAAGGCAATACATGTATATCCTACTTTCAAAAGCATTATCGGTCAGGTTTAAAGTGAAACAGAAAAATCTAAAGAGCTTTATATATAGGGATTTACAAGAAATTCCAGGATATTATCTCCAATCTCTATTTGACTTCATCATAGATCCTGCTGTAAACTATAAGGCGGTTATTTAGTATTTAATCGATCAAAAAAAGTCAAATGTGAATCGAATGACGTAAACATTTGATGAAAACTTAAAATGAAAAAAGGATACAAATAATAGTAATCGTCATTATACATTAAATAAGTAACACGTTCTACTGGAAAATTGAATCCATGGTAAACTTTCGTTAGTTTTTAGCATTTGATAGCTTCATATTCTCTTACTTTCTTAAACAGTCATTCAGGTGACCTTGGGGATCTATTCCATGATGAGTATGGATACGTCAATGATACCAGGAGCTTTGATTGGATGTCGATGGACAACCATGACGGAATCTTAGGACGCTCGTTGGTTGTAAGTCGTAAAAGTGCATGTTTAAGGAGGCTGAATGGTCAACAAAATAACCATCAGATCTACCTTAAAATTTCAAAAATGATTATTTAAGCCATAACCTATTATTTAGTTAAGAAAATTTTCTAATATTTGATCTTCGAAATTTTAAAAATTTTCCTTTATCTTTATAAAAAGCTCTCCTTCTGTGGGAGTTTAAAATAGTCTAAAAATGGCAACAACTAACCAGCCTTCTTAAATTATGTTATCAAAAGTGTGTCGCACTGAATTCGTTGTGAGTACAATTACACTTCTATAATAATCAACAAGATGGGTACCTTACAATACCTTCGGATTTCATTCCAGATATATCAAGGAAATCATAGCAGCCACACAGGAGCGCTCGCTTGTTGCGTAATTGGTCGTTGTCGTGGTCACTAAGCGTTTGTCGTGAACTTAAATTAAGACTGTACGACTTTTGGCGGAGAGAGATTGTTTAACAAGTTAGCTTGGATAAGAATGAGCATTATTCTTAATTTACCTTTTTATACACATATGTGTATAACATTTAATGATGTATATTTTTAACGGACGTCATTTTCCGTCAAAAGCTTACTAAAATACTCAAATTAATATAATACGTTTTACACTTAACTCAGATGAAAATATTGTAATTTGATTTAAACATTGCCATATGTATATTTCCCTTCATATAAATATGTTATTTTCTTATATTGATATCATATTCTAGAGAACCTTTGTGCTGTATGAGAGGATTAAAAGTAATTACTAGTTCTTTTCACACCGATAACCTGCTCAAACGTTGACCATAGTGCGAATTGTTTATTATTTTTTCTTGTAATTCAATAAAAATCAAATTATTAAATGGTTAACTTCTGGTTTTCTTGTTATTTGGTTGGAGTTTATTCCTTAATGGAGTTGGATTGCCAGAGCTAGGCGGACGATGTAGGAAAACAAACTTAACAATTCGAGAGTGATTACTTTTGATAATAATAACGTTATAACGTTAACTATATTGACTAATTACTTTTTATCTGTACTTTAACTTCAAAAGATATTTAAGTTTTTAAAATGTTTTATTTGTTGAACTCTTGTAACTTGCTTGGAGTTAATTCTTTATATTCCGTATTACTGGATTACAAGAGGCGGATGACGTTTAAAGAAAAGAAAAACGTACAATTCCGATGACTCGACAACGTGGTCTATGAATTCTTGAGATCAAAAAATTCAATAAAGAGATACAATATATTTCTTGGAGGGGGGGGGGGGGGGTTCGCATGTTAAACAGAAATTGATCGATCTCCTGTTATAATGCAAACAAAACAGGAGATGTGCAGTATGCGCACTAGACCAATAGAACATTTTTCAATAGTTTACCCTTTAAAAGTCTCCAATCATCTATTTTTTACTTTACATTAATGATTCAGTGTTGAAAACAAACAGTTAAAAATTTCTCGCCTCTTCATGATTCTGAGAATTGCATTGGAGAATTCGAAAACTTTATCAAGAAATAACTATACATTTTACGTTCCATAAAACAATGTAAATTGTAAATTTGTCAAAAACAAAACTGAACTGAATAGTTTTTGTTTCACTTTAGATTGTTAAAAGAAAAGGAAATCGGGCATCAAAAACATTATTGGTAAACGGCATTCCGGTTTATTGTTTTGATATAATGAAACTGATAATTATTAGCAGTAAATCTTAATAAATATCACTATATGCTTTAATATTTCTATAAATTAACTAATTTCTACATTAACTATATCAGAACATCAAATTTTCTTTATCAATTAAGAAGTAGTTCCTCAATGCCAATTGCTATCTTTGTTTAAATATAATTACTTTACCTTTAGAAAATGGCCCAATATCAAATGTTCAGGATATACTGTTTATTCGGTCAAAAAATGCAATCTTCAATTTTCATACAATATTAACATTGTCGTTTTGATTTATGTAACTGTCAATCTAGTGTTTGTGTTTCAATTACAAAGATCACACGTCTATTCTCCCATATACATGTATATATATACACGCATAATTATTTTTATCATTTTTGTTGTACAAACCCCAAAAACGAGCAAAAGCCTTGGGTTACTGATATTATGAAAAATTATATTAATTCAATCTCACTTGCGAACACTTTATTTTGTACATGTACTAATTAATTCCATCATTTTAAATTTGAGGTAAAGTAAATTAACGAACTAATAAATGAACTCTTTGTGCTTATTGTAAACTTACACAGCCCAGAGCAATAGACGATGGTTGTAATTTAAAAAGATCAATACGACATAATTTGTATGAGTCAATCAATTTTATTCACATCATAATAAGTAAACCATTTGTTTATCAAATTTTAGTGCTTTTCTCTCCATCAGAATCTGAAATATTGGGTTTCACTTTGACTCTTTACCTGTTCGAAACGATTTTGTTTAAAATAAATGTTTTTTCTGATAGAATATCTTAGTTTTCATTTCAGTTCCGAGGTTCCAATACCAGGTAAACACCATGCTTTGCTTTAAGAAGAGCTCCTTTCTCGAGTGTTAAAGGGATCTAAGCAACAAGATAAAAGACTGAGTCAGATGTATTCAAAATTAAATTTAATGATGATATTTTTCTGATTTTGATATTTTATAAAACATATAATATACAATTTTTTTCAGTTATAATATTTTCCCCTAAACGTTGGTCAGTTTTAATCGGTCTACCCAACATCGCCATATTCTTTTGCAAGCTCCTTATCAGTTATATATTTAACCCTTACGAAACAAACCAAAAGACCATTTACTTTTTCATTGTGCTTGTCTGATTATCATTTATGTACATTTATTAAATCTCACTTGTATTGTATATGAAGATGGTTAAAAGCCTTTGCTCTTTAAATGAAAAGGAGATGTTGACACACATTTAAAACATAGTACAACATAGTTCAGCTTTGCTTTCGACCCATTTGGGTGTCAGAATAAAATTATATAACCTTTTCTTTCTTTGTATTTTGTGTTTATTTATATTTAATGTATTTCGATATTTATCATCCGCATGCCGATTGGCTTAAATCTGTATATTTAAATTAAAACAACTGTTGTATGTTGTTCATATTGATGATGAAAAAATTACTTGAGTGAAATCTGCTGAAATTCGGGAGAAAATTGCAGAATGGAAAGTAAATGTCATTGTATTTGCCAGTCCTCTATATCTAGACCTTTAAACGATGCTACAATAATTCCCTCTTTCCAAGTGCCGTGATAGCGCTCCATATAAAGGCGATTTATGATCGACATTCAAGAAAATAAAATAAAGCCCATGTCTTTTGGTGTAATTCCAAAAGTTTCACACGTCAACATATTGGCATGCCTATAAGAAACAAACGTTACAGATCCAAACCATTTTGCTTTGCTTTATATGGTGAGACCAGAAAGCCTATCTCTAAATCGCTTCTACCGATCCTTGCTCCATTCAATTCAACGGTCGATTTTTTGAAAACATGTATCAAAATTAAGTCATTTATTTTGTCTACTTATATTTACATGAAAGTGGTCTTAAAATATATTGATGAGAAAGCAGCAAAAATAATGTCTCAATATAAATAGGCTTAGTAGTCTATATCATTTAATCTTTAATCTTAAGTATTTACTCATTGAGCCAACAAAATTAAAGTAATTGACGTTTCATCTTGGAGATTTTTTTAAAGTTTTAGGTCAATGAAACATTTTTTTTATGAAATATTTGAATTTGATACAGAGAAAGTAACACAAGATGAAATATTACTTTGAATTTGTTCAAAGGAAAGAGTTTAATATTATAAATACTAACTTTAAAAAATGATTACATTTTTTAATATCGACTGAACATTCCTTATTCTTCATTTAACATAGAGACAGAGAGTTTGGACTACTTTAGATTTAAGTATCCATATTGGCCCGTCACATTGTCCAAGAGGTAAAAGTTCAAGGCCATATCAAAATCTGTGCATCAATGAGTTTTCATTTCTCCTTTGATTAGACCGGTATAGAATAAGGGCCATATATGTAAGAGAACGTTTCCAAAGTTAGTGCCACTTTTGAATAATATGTTTGTTATCACTGCTCCTCTGAAACAGCAGGACTTAGAAATACAAACATTTTACCAATAGAGGTTCTTTCAATATATACTTTTTTATACTATTATTGGTCCTTCAAAAAACACGGATTTTTAAAAAAAAACATCTACAATTTTAACTATGCGTTGTTTAAACGTTCGACTATTTTAGATGAAATATCTATTTTGACCATCTTTTTCAAAATTATATCAAAGTTCAGGTTCATTACAATTTTCTTGTACCAAAGAGTTTTTGTATCAATTTTTGAAATTAAAAAAAAATACATCATCTTTTTAAAGACATTTCGTCAAATTATATTGTTGGTTTGCCCAAACCTAAATATTTCTTCTAATTCTTAAAAAATGTTAAATATCAAATTAATAAAAGAACGTGCATTGTTTGGATAAAAAAAATCTTTTTTTCGCATTGGTAGCAAAAAATAACAAAATAACACAGAAACATCGAAGATTTAAAAATAATTAAAAATGTCAATTTTTTATTTATATGGTATATAAACGTATAAAAATAACTGTCAGTAATACATGCTACACTGCTGATCGTACAAAATATAGAGATGATTGAAAGCTATGACTACTGTTGAGCCCATACATGAAGGTCTATTCTAAGTATTCTCTCTGTAGAGTTTCTTCTACATCGCAGTAGTTGTTTCGTAATAAGGTTTTCAAAAATAACATGGTTCTTGTGTTTCTTTGGTGAAGTCTGTCTTTGCCCCTCAGGTGCGTGGTTCCAACAGCAGCTTAACGCCATTTTCTGGCTTCAAGAGCCCAGCTTTAGATATTTTCAGTGGAATCTGAAAAAGAAAATCCATAAGAAGATTTTATGAAACATCGAAGGGATGCCATTACATACCCGTAAAACGTCACGGTGTTATATTTGTTGGCCCTATTTTTGCTTTCATTTTTTGTTTAAGGATTACAGCCACTCAAATATTACATCCTTTCCACATAAAGGAAATAATACGGCTTTTTTATAGAAGCTATTAAATATTAATTAAAAATTTCCACAGAATTTTACACCTTGACCAACATTTTCTATAATCTAATAATATTTGGCAAAAAAAAATTGTTATTTAGAGGGTAAAAAAAAATTAAAACAGGATAATTTTTAATTCTGAGGCTATTTTCAAATGGAGTTTTTCATATAATCATAATATAGTAAGTAATTCTTCATATAATCATTGGTGTACATATCGAATGCTATGGTGAATATTTTATTGATTGATCTCACCTCTGTTTCTGCGCATGTCTTAAATCGAAAATGTTGAAGGATGTAAACCATGGCAAACTTCATCTCAACTTGTGCCAGGCGCATGCCTATACAGTTTCGGGGGCCGTGTCCAAAGGGCAAAAAGGCGTACGGGTGTCGTTTGGCCTTGTTTTCCGGTGTGAACCTGGTTTTCATAAAATTAAATTTCGAATTATTTCAAATCAATTACTGTATTCATTCTTTATGACACAGAATTTAGTACGATGCCCTTGGATAATAAATACAAATAATATCAATTTATATAGTCCACATGTATCCAAAACTGTGTCTTTTTCAACCTTTTCAAGCGGTTGTGGCACTTAATCTTTAAAATAGAAACAATTGTCCCAATAAGTTGGGCCTGTTATTTCATAAGTATTAAGTCCCTCTTTTTATATACATGTATACCTTTCAGGGTCAAACTTTGTCGGGTTTTCCCAGTAGCGTGGATCCCTGTGGATACTGTAGATTGGGAACGAAATGTCTGTCCCTTTTGGAATAGTGTATCCTTCGATAACCAAATCGTTCTCTGCAAGACGGTTGGTTCTTAAAATAAATATATGGTTGAAAAATTAAAACGCCTGCATGGACATTGGTTTAACAATTAATACATGCTCGATATTCACACAAAAAAGACGTTAAAAATCCTTAGATAGTTGTAAAAAATGTAAATTACTGTTGAGTCTTTAATTTACATAGGTGCCTATTTTCATGAATTGTTAATTCATTTCAGGACCATGAGGACGTTATTTCGCGGATTAACTTGTGGTGGATTTACTTTTTATGGATTAACTAATTGTGGATTTACATGTTGTAGATTACTTGTGTATTTACTTGTTGTTGATTATCTTGCTGTGGATTAACTTGTGGGGAATTTACTTTTTGTGGATAAACTTGTGTATTTACTTGTTGTGGATTAACTTGTTGTTTATATACTTGTTGGGGATTAACTTCTTGTTGATAGACTTGTAAATTAACTTGTTAAATTGTTGATTTACTTGTGGTGGATTTACTTGTGATGAATTATCTTGTTGTGGATAAACCTGTAGATTTACTTGTTTTGGATTTACTTGCTAAATGAATGTATTGATACTGTGATTTGAATTTGGATATTAAGGAGGGTCCTCCAAAATCCACGAAAATAAAACCACCAAAAAGTTTAATTACTGTGGAATCATCATTTTCCTTGGGGACCAATGTTCGTGGCTATTGTAGGTATCCCTTGCCCACATTTTACATCCACACGAACGTAAATACAAGCATTTGATTAATATTTATTGATTTTAATATTTATTATCCCGAACTTGCTACCAACGAAATTACGTCCCCAGAAACCAGGAAAATTTTGGCTACCCACGAACATTGACCCTCACGAAAAAGAATGATTCCACAGTATTCCATAGTTCTATACATTCTGCATGGATCACTACTAGGTGTACCTGGCGGCTGATGGATAGAGCCTCAGAGACTCGCAGAACACTTTCTCCAGGTACTCCAGTTTCTGGACGTTGTCGTAGTTAGGACACTCCTATCAGTGTAAAAACAGGTTTGATTATTTAACATCTCACAGGAATAATATCATGATCATCAAACACTTTTTCCTCTCTGAATTTCAGTTCCTTCCTTTATCATATATGTGTCAATTTAGGCTAGAGAAGCAATTTACTCTTCTAAAGTTATATTATATGCAGTACTTAGCTTCCAATTAAAATCTTACATAGTACAAATACTTAATCACAAAATTTTAATGTAATCTACTTTTTTGCTAAATTGCACTAGGGCATTACAGTTTCTACCTTGCCTACTAATAGTATATGCAAAAATATTTCAATTGTTTTGTTGCAGAGATTTATATCAAATCAGTTCGAACCTTGCCAAGCACTGTGTCAATTTCCTCGATCAGTTTCTCTTGACATTCGGGGTTTGTAGCCAGGTTGTACGCTGCGAAAGTCAGAGCGTTGGATGTTGTATCGTACCCCACCAACATAAACAGAATGGAGTGACCAAGGACTTCGTCCATTGTTAAACCTGCAAAATAGGTAGGGTATTTATTTACAGCGTAATTTACATGAATTCTCACGATTGTCTAGAATTTTAATCAAGATATTTAATTAACTTAATAAAGATTTATATATAGTTATTTTTCAAAGGTTACTTAATAACACAGCTCAAGGTGTGTAACATGTTGAATTTTTTTTTTTTCAAATTCATTTTTTTTTAAATTTTTTTTTTCATTTTTATTTTTTGTCATTTTTTTATTGTAAAATTTGCAAACTTATTTGGAACTTAATTCACAAAATAACTAAACATAAAATATCTTAAACAAAAAGTTTAATTATAATAGTTTTGAGAGGTACACCTCACAATTTAAAGCGTCTTAGTATTTTACTGTTAAAATGTGTTGATTTTTAAGTCATAATTTCATCATCACCCACTATTATTTTTCCACTTTTTAAAGAAAACGATAGATACATATGTACAATCAAATAAGAAATGCTATATACAAAATGTCACCATTGGTTGCACGTTTGAACATCATTTTTCATTATTGTAAATAAATGAATATTTTAATTTGACATGGAAGCAAAAGATGTATCAAATCCTCTTCAAGAAAATACGAACTTGCGTGTTTGTGTTGTCATGGTATTTTTTTTGCAATCATGTTTACGTATGTCTAACATGATGAAATAGCAATGTACTGTATCCCTCTGTTAGATACGATTGAATAGCAATATATCGTACCCCTTTATTTGTATAAATACGATGGAATAGCAATGTACTGTACCCGTCTGTTTGTCTACTACGATGAAATAGCAATGTATTGTACCCCTCTGTCAAATACGATGAAAAATCAATGTACCGTATCCCTCTAGATGTCTAATCCAATGAAATAGATGTCATATACGGTGAAACAACAATGTACTGTACCCCTCTGTTCGTCTAATATAATGAAATGGCAATGTACCGTACCCCTCTGTGTGTCTAATACGATGAAATGGCAATGTACCGTACCATTCTGTTTGTCAAGTACGATGAAATGACAATGTACCGTACCCCTCTGTTCGTCTAAAACGATAAAATGGCAATGTACCGTACCCTTCTGTTTTTCTAATACGATGAAATGGCAATGTACGGTACCCCTCTGTTCGTCTGAATCGATAAAATGGCAATGTACCGTACCCTTCTGCTTTTCTAATACGATGAAATGGCAATGTACCGTACCCTTCTGTTCGTCTAATACGTTGAAATATCTAGTACGATGAAATGGTAATGTACCGTACCCCTCTGTTCGTCTAAAACGATAAAATGGCAATGTACCGTACCCTTCTGTTTTTCTAATACGATGAAATGGCAATGTACCATAACCCTCTGTATGTCTAATACGATGAAATGGCAATGTACAGTATCCCTCTATTTGTCAAATACGATGAAATGGCAATGTACCATACCTTTCTGTTTGTCAAATACGATGAAATGGCAATATACCGTACCCCCCTGTTTGTCTAACTCGATTGAATAGCAATGTATACCCCTCTGTTTGTATAATACTATGAAATAGCAGTATACCGTACCCCTCTGTTTTTCTTATACTAAGGTATAGCAATATATCGTACCCCTCTGTTTCCACTTGTCGGCGCCTTCCTCGTAACTCTGAGCTTTCTGGTCCTCGTTAACGTCTGTATCATGATGAGCGTTCAACATTAATTGCAGCAGGTCTTTTCTTGACTGTAAATAAATTGAAGTATATTTTTAAGTAAGTAAATTATTTGTCATACCAACTTGGTTTTAGTCACATGTATCCAACACAAAATATATATATTGAAAAACAATTATTTCTCACATAAAAACCGAATGACCTAAACAAATCATTATATGCGTATACAATGTATATAAATTATTATTTCATAGATTACAGTGACACTTTGAACAATTATAAACAGATGAAATTGGTTGAATTTAAAAAGACACTTGCATCTATTGCTAAAATAACAATGAAAGGTACAAAAAATCTTTCTTGGTATCTCACATAAATCACGTACCGAACTATCTTCCTTCCTGATATCTCACAATAATCACGTACCTTACTATCCCTCTCCAGTTATCTTATATAAAACATGTACCAAACTATCCTCCTTCCTGTTATCTCACATAAATCACGTACCTTACTATCCCTCTCCAGTTATCTTATATAAAACATGTACCAAACTATCCTCCTTCCTGTTTTCTCACATAAATCACGTACCTAACTATCCTTCTTCCTGATATCTCACAAAAAGCATGTACCTAACTATCCTCCTTCCTGTTATCTCACATAAATCACGTACCTAACTATCCCTCTTCCTCATATCTCACAATAAGCACGTACCTAACTATCCTCCTTCTTGTTATCTCACATAAATCATGTACCTAACTATCCCTCTCCCTGATATCTCACATAAATCACATATCTAACTATCCTCCTTCCTGTTATCTCACATAAATCACGTACCTAACTATCCCTCTTCCTGATATCTCACATAAAGCACGTACCTAACTATCCCTCTTCCTGTCATCTCACATAAATCACGTACCTAACTATCCCTCTTCCTGTTATCTCACATAAATCACGTACCTAACTATCCCTCTTCCTGATATCTCACATAATTCACATACCTAATTATCCTTCTTCCTGATATCTCACATAAATCACGTACCTAACTATCCTCCTTCCTGTTATCTCACATAAATCACGTACCTAACTATCCTCCTTCCTGTTATCTCACATAAATCACGTACCTAACTATCCCTCTTCATGATATCTCACATAAAGCACGTACCTAACTATCCTTCTTCCTGATATCTCACATAAAGCACGTACCTAACTATCCCTCTTCCTGATATCTCACATAAAGCACGTACCTAACTATCCTTCTTCCTGTCATCTCATATAAATCACGTACCTAACTATCCTTCTTCCTGATATCTCACATAAATCACGTACCTAACTATCCCTCTTCCTGATATCTCACATAAATCACGTACCTAACTATCCTTCTTCCTGTCATCTAATATAAATCACGTACCTAACTATCCTTCTTCCTGATATCTCACATAAATCACGTACCTAACTATCCCTCTTCCTGATATCTCACATAAATCACATATCTAACTACCCTTCTTCCTGTTATCTCACATAAAGCACGTACCTAACTATCCTTCTTCCTGTTATCTCACATAAATCACGTACCTAACTATCCCTCTTCCTGGTATCTCACATAAAGCACGTACCTAACTATCCCTCTTCCTGATATCTCACATAAAGCACGTACCTAACTATCCTTCTTCCTGTTATCTCACATAAATCACGTACCTAACTATCCCTCTTCCTGATATCTCACATAAAGCACGTACCTAACTATCCTTCTTCCTGTCATCTCACATAAATCACGTACTGAACTATCCTCCTTCCTAATTTTTCACATATCACGTATAAAGCTATTCCCCTTGTTGAAATTCACATATATCACGCGTGTACTTTACTTTATCTCACATGAAAGACGTGCCGATTTATCCATTTTCCTGATATCTCACATAAATCGCGAGGAACTATGCTTTCCGTAATATTTCACATATATCAGTCCCCCTTCCCGATTTCTCACATAAATCACGTAACGAATATACTCTGATATCTGACATGACTTATATACCGAAATATCCATCTTCCTGGTATCTTATATGATTCACGTACCTGATTACTCCCTGACACATGTATCTCCATAAACCACATACAGACTATACCCCTTCTTGATATCTCACATAAATCTCACATAAACCACATACAGACTATACCCCTTCTTAATATCTCACATAAATCTCACATAACCCACATACAGACTATACCCCTTCTTAATATCTCGCATAAATCTCACATAAACCACATACAGACTATACCCCTTCTTGATATCTCACATAAATCTCACATAAACCACATACAGACTATACCCCTTCTTGATATCTCACAAAAATCTCACATAAACCACATACAGACTATACCCCTTCTTGATATCTCACATAAATCTCACATAAACCACATACAGACTATACCCCTTCTTGATATCTCGCATAAATCTCACATAAACCACATACAGACTATATCCTTCTTGATATCTCACATAAACCACGTACTGAGCTACTCCCTTCTTGATATCTCACATAAATCTCACATAAACCATATACAGACTATACCCCTTCTTGATATCTCACATAAATCTCACATAAACCACATACAGACTATTCCCTTCTTTATATCTCACATAAACCACGTACTGAACTACTCCCTTCTTGATATCTCATATATATCTCACATAAACCACATACAGACTATACCCCTTCTTGATATCTCGCATAAATCTCACATAAACCACATACAGACTATACCCTTCTTTATATCTCACATAAACCACGTACTGAACTACTCCCTTCTTGATATCTCACATATATCTCAAATAAATCACGTACAGAACTATCCTCTTTTCGCATAGTGACCGCCTGACTGGCCACGCTTCGGAAGAATGCCATGATGCTCGTGCGATTCAAGGGAGAGATCCCCAGCAAGTCAAACAGTGCGTCTATTTTAGGAAACATCACTGTTAGGAAAAAAAATGATCCTAAATTTATACGCTTATACTTTTCTCGAGAAATCTTTCACCAAAACAAAAATCAACATGCATTCTTAGCCAGTTTTATAATAAAAATTATTAATTATGTTAAAGTTTTTTTGTACAGTGCCATTTGTTTTTGCATAATGCATAAACATTTGCCACTTTTTGATAGTGTCAATTAAAAGTAACTATAAAGAATTTGAATTTCCAAAAATAAAGTCTATAAAAATATCACCTACGCCGTCACATTCTCACACCCCCTACCCACTCTCCCACCCCCACCTCCAACAAAAGCATGCATGCTTACGCATTAAGAAACTTACGTATCAATAATAAAACTGGGTTGAAGGTAATATTGAAGAATTGTTTAGCATTTTTCACAAACTCGCTGTCTGGATTTTTCTGGGAGTCTATGTCCACACCAAAGCCAGTTGAGGCAATGACGTCTAACGTGTATGCACCGAAAACACTAGAGAGATTACGAAAGTGTTACAACGGCATGGATTAAAATACAAGAGAGATAGGAACTCCTAATAATCACAATCGGAGGTAAAAGATATCATAGAATCATTATTATCTTGTGCAAGAAGAAAGGAATTGCTTTTAATTACTATTCATGGCAGGAAAAAGATATTATAAGTTATGGGAAAATTCAAGATAACGTGAGTGACGTTCAGACATTATGCTGTCAAAGTGGTCAATCAAATCAGAGGACTGTTTTAAAACATTTAAGTTAACAACGATTTAAAAACATATTGGCACAACAATGACCAGATAAGACACTATCAAAGGTGGACGATCTGCAACTTACTCCTTGAATTCTATTGGCTCTCCTGTCTTGGATCTTTCTTTCAGACTGGCCAAAAGTTGCTCATATTTAGCTTTAAACAAGGGTTCCATCTGTAATGTAAAACCACTAATAAATACAATTTATAAAACAAATGATAACATTATAGTTTCAGTTTGTACAACATTCAGTCCGTTAAATATCTAAGAGTAGTTATATCCTATAAAGATCAACCTAATTAAACTATCAAATCGCAATTCCTTTAACATTTTGTCATCGTTGCACATGTCATAGTTTATGAATGCAAAAGCTTTGAACAAAGTTAAAAATAAAAATAAATGAAAGCATATATTCCCATTTGAGTTGAAGGAAGAGTTTTGATAGCTTGAGGAAACTAAAGCCAATTGTGAATCGATTCTTGGTAATTTTTGGTAACTTCACTTTCGCTATGAATTTAATAAGTTTGATTTTCCAGAGATTTTCCAGAACTGAGGGCGGACAACGTTTATAATGGGTAGTTTTACCACCGAAAGTGTTTTGTGACACGTGGACACTCACCATCCTCATCTTGCCGGAAGAAAATGTCGGTAGCAGCGTGTTTCTAAGGAAACGCCAGTGATCTCCGTCTGTATTTATAAGAGTGTGCGCCATTTCATTCCTGGGAATAAATGTCTTCTGTAATAACAAAACATTTTAACATTAAACATCTATGTAGGTATTCAATGACAGCTCTTTCTCACCTCACGATAGCAAATCAAATCTATGTTCATGTATATATTATGATGATAATTGTCATAATACTAGTATTATCAATTATGTCTGCATAAACCTCTTATACTCTTGCTCTATATTCCTTAAAACCAACAATTACGTTCATAGCTTCATCAACGAAATTGTTCCCAATAGAGTTTTTTTAAGTAAAAAAAAATAATCAAGATAGAAACATAAGTAATAAGCAAATTTTTTCAGTGATGGTGCTCTGTAATTGATCTGCTGATATTTTAAATTCTAGCGCGCATCATGGAATATACACCATTAGCCGAAGTAATTGCAAATCTCAATGTTAAGGTTTCACACAGGTAATTGACCAATCAAATGTAGTTTCAGCTATTATTTCAGATGTAGTATTTTTTTTCTTTGACTGAAATTTTAGAATTTTTGTTATCATAAAAATTGGATTTTTATGTGTCTCGTTAGATTTACGATTATTTTTATAGGGACTACCTCCTGTTCCCAGCTACATGCACCAGCTTCCTGACTAAAATGCAGGATGTTTACATACAAACGGAAACCACGTGGTTTAGAGGGTGTACCTGTTTGTAGCTAGATACTTTCAGAAGATGTCGTATCTAGTGCCCTTTTTGTGAAAGCTGATACAGATGAAATGTAAAAATTATCAATTCTCCTTATAAAATATATTGTCAAGAAACAAACATACTAGTTCTGTAGATTTTTTATTCCCCTTTAGTTCGAATTACCGATGTGTAACCTTTTAGTATCACTGGAAAAATGTTGATCATTGTATAAGGTTGACTTACGGGCCGATTTGGGGTCCTAGAGAAATCTTTGACCATGATTTCCTTGATGGTCTCAGGGTTCGAAACCAACAGCATCGGTGAGTGTCCCATATAAACACTGGCAAATTAATTCAGTAACAAATTAACATAACAAACTTAAAGCCCAAAAATTCTTTTCTTTTCAGTAACAATCATATTATCATTACAATATACATTTAATAAATACAAATGAATATTTTTTTTAAAAACCATAATTATAAGAAATTTGGCCATGAGAAGAATATATTTTAGTAGAAATAGTGTATTTGCTATCCTTCTAGGCTAACCCTTATTCAGATTTAATAAAAATCACGTGGTGTTCAAAGAACCCTACAACCGATATAGTCGATATATAATATTATTTTTATAATACAGATTTTATGAATTTGATTAGAATGTTTCATTCAAAAGCTCAGTTATATTAGTTTAATTTGCAAAACTCAATTTCGATAAATAAGTAGAGAGTTCAGACCTTAGTGTTGATGGGCAGTAAGAAATAATATAATTAAGAAACAAATGAATTCCATATATGTATGGGTTTTTTTTTTAAAGTTTCGCCAGTCATGCTGAGGTTGGATTGTGCAATATTTTCTTCAATTTAAAATCATGAATTATGAAGTGATTCTTAAAATAACCTGAATTAACCTTTGTCGTATTGACCCGGATCAATCTTAGTCGCATTGACTTGCATTAATCATTGTTGTATTAACCTGGATTTACCTTTGTCGTATTGACCTGGTTTTACCATTACCTTTGTTGTATTAACATAGATTTATTTTTTTTTAATTTACCTGGACTATTTTTTTGTCCTTTTACCTTGATTTACATTTGTCGTGTTAACCTGGATTTACCTTTGTTGTATTTACCTGAATTAACCTTTGCCCTTTTATCCGCATTTACCTTATTGTATTGATCTGGATTAACCTTTGTCGTATTGACCTGCATTAACCTTTGTCGTACTGACCTGGATTTATCTTTTAATCTGAATTAACCTTTACAGTGTATACCTTTGTCGTATTGACCTGGATTTACCTTTATTGTATTGACCTTGATTAACCTTTGTCATTTTACCTGAATTTACCTTTGTCGTAATGACCTGGATTTACTTTTTTTTAAACTCTGAATTAACCTGTAACGTGTGTACCTTTGTTGTATTTATCTGAATTTACGTTAGTTGAATTTTTCGAAGTTTTATGTCTACTTACCCAACAACGTCTCCATACTTCTTTGCAAGCTCTTGGTCTGTCAGAGCCAGTCCCTTTAAAGATTCAATAATGAAACATTTAGTAGTAAAGTATGAAAACAGATCTTAAATCAATACAGATTGCAAATATCTCTAGTGTAAAATGTGAATTTTGGATATCGTGGAGATTGCCATGCAAAATAAAATGTTTATACAGTCA
This sequence comes from Magallana nippona, assembly GCA_033439105.1. Taxonomy (NCBI): domain Eukaryota; kingdom Metazoa; phylum Mollusca; class Bivalvia; order Ostreida; family Ostreidae; genus Magallana; species Magallana nippona. The sequence goes on along the minus strand of CM065924.1, from coordinate 3,190,665 downwards.
GCAGAACGTATATTGTAGTTTTCTGCTCATAGCTTCAGTCTGTCTGATATATTTAAATTGTCTGCTACCGACTGAGCATCTCCATTTCTAGACTTTTTGTCCGTCTCTCTGTCCGTCTGTCTATCTGTCTGTTATTCTGTCCATCTGTCTGTATATCATTTTGTCCATCTGTCTGTATGTCATTCTGTCCTTATTTCAATACATTCTGTCCTTTCGATGTCAGTCCTCTCTTGTTTTTCTTGTTTTGTGTGCATTTTGATTCAAAATATTTCCTCCAATTTGTTAATTGATCACGATCGATTATCTTTGCTCTACATCTGTAATCTTCGTTTTGCTTTTTCCTGATTATTCGCTGACTATGTCGTATGGCTTATCTGACCTATTTATTTTTTATATATATTGTACATACATGTATTTTTCTATAATTTTATTTTTATTTGCCCTGTTTAAACTAGATGTAACGTCCAGTAGATATTCATTATAATATACTAGTATTCTAGCCATTTCTAGGTTATTACGTATTTTTCCCTCGACTATGACGTAATTGATGTTTTATTCTGTTTGCCTTTCATCTATTGTTTAAAGAAAATTAATATTTTACTAGTGTCTACATACTCTATTCATGAGTCATATACGGGTTTTGTATTCTTGTAGTCGTTGGTAATAACGTCGTTTATATCCATTAAAATAAAAATTACACCCGCCCCCCTCCCACCCAAATATGACTCTTACCTCTCTATTGTATCTCAGGGCGACCCCAAAGAACGGTGTGGGCGAGGGACCGGGGATTCCATACTTCCGGAATACGCTGTGCTTCCATCGCGAGTATCTGCCAAAAAGGCAAAACAGTTGCAGTGCACCTTTGAATTTGTTGTTTGCTGTTTTTTCCTAATATAAGGATTTACTCAAAATATCTTTTGTGTGATGTTAATCATTTTTGTTTAATGTTAACTTACATTGAAATCTATACAGTCAATTATAAGATGCTGATTCTCATTATAAAAATGTATTAATATGTAATTAAGCTAACTCTAATATTACAAAAACCTCTATCCTAAGTAGCTTACTATGTAATAATGCGTACGACAGAATCATTGAAAGATTGTAACGTAACGGACAGCAGAATATTACTTGTAACATACATGAATGATGAAGCTGAATTACTTGAAATAACATGTAACGTAGATACGTTTATAATGTTTATCTCCCCGGTAAATCGCGAAATAAGGTCGCGAATGAAAGGTGGATGTAGATAGAAGGTTCAATTACTTCTATTTCTAAAAAAGTGCAGAGAAAATAAGAGAAATAACGGTGAAATTGAAGTAATAGGTATACAACCCCCCGCCCATGGATTACAAATGTAGGATGTTCATGATTTTGGGAAGTTGTCCTTTTTTGTTTGGTTGGGTTTTTTTAGGCTTGTCACGGTTTTTTGGTTGAGTATGCGCCCCCCCCCCCCCACCCCTTTTCAAAAACAATGCTACGTGTCTTGTTTGTAAATGTTAAAGTGGAGCCGTTATTTAACATTTTTGGGTTGCGTGGGTACCTTAGTGACATATATAAACATGTACATCGTGCTACCTCAAGGTTTGCTGTAAATATTCGATTTTAGGTGACGGCAGAGGTTATATATATATATATATATAGAGAGAGAGAGAGAGAGAGAGAGAGAGAGAGAGAGAGAGAGGTCTGATTTTTTTTAATGCTTGTTATAGGTAATTTTGTGCAATGAATGTATAAATTAGATTAGAAATATGTCATAAAAGGATAATTTAATAAAATCGGTCCTGTTTTCAACCACCTGTGGGTTCACCCTGCAAAACAAAACAACTTTTGCAAAGTGTGGATTTAGCAAACTATATGCAAGTGGGGGGGGGGGGGGGGGGGAGGGGGTCCCTTTAACATTATCCCTTCGGATTTCATTGGATTCGATCACGCCCCGACCAAAATTATCACCTCATAATACTCAAAGAATGATTCCTTATTCTTTAAAATATGATAATAATATACAATTATTTAAGCAATAGTGGATATCTTTTTGCTGAACAATCAGTAGTTACCGTCATCATATTCAATAGTAACCGACATCATCGCATTTTAAAACGTCAATGAAATTCATATATAAGCACATTTATGACCTTTTAACGCTTCATATTTTATTAATTTTAAATTTTCGATACGTTAATGGCAAAAGAGTTGACCTAGCTGAGAATTTTATGCCTTTATGGGTCATCGCCATATTGGATGACGGTTACTGCAGTATCGGTCAGTCGCTTAATTCATACCAGTGATATTTCACTCAAAACAAGCGCTCACTTTTAACTTGTTTTGATGCAAATTATAAATAGTTACGTCCTACCGAAAGTCCAAGGTCTTGTTAAAATTGTTCTTTATCATTATTATTGTTAAATGTGAGAAAATCGTGTAAAACCGCATGACGTGCCAAATGTTCCCATGCAAGAGTTTACATTATTATTTGAATACACTGTTACACAGATACCTACAGGCATGTTCACGAAGCTATCTTAGGACTATGGTGCGTCCTAAGTACATCTTAGAATACGTCTTAGTCTTAAGTCTGTTTCTCGAAACTCTCCTAAATTTAGGAACCGCCATAACTTTGTCCTAACTTTAGGACATCACATACCTTGTCCTAAGACCATCCTAAGTTGTAAAATCACGTTTTTGGGGATAGTTGCACTGTTGTGGAGCTTTTTCCTAAGACCGGTAAAATAAGGCAATCTTTTATACAGTTCCAACATTTCCGACAAACATTAAATTCTTAATCCGGGAAGGGGGGCATAGTCATTTATTCTATCATGTACGTTTATTTTAACATAATTATGTAGAGAGTGACCCGGACCCCCCCCCCCCTTTTTTTTTTGTTGCTACATGCCTGCCTGAGAGCAGACAAATTAAACAATTTTTGTTTGGCAAATACTGTCTTTGTTTGGCGAAAGAAAATTATTGACTTATTTTGAATATCTACATTAAGTAGGTTACATTCATTGTTTTGATTACTGGTATCGGCCAAAACAATTATTCAAATGTCCTTGGCTACATCGGTTTATATAAGGCGTGCGTTATCATTCTTCATCCTTAAGAAATTCGTAATGTTTAATAAACTATATTTATGTATTTTCGAGTTTGATTACAACTTATTTCTTATTTAACCTGTACGTGTATTCTATATATTGCAGATTAAAGGAAAATTGTGTTTGTACATGTAACGTTATATTCTATTAAAAGTGCGTACTTATGTATTACTTGAATGGCAAGAGTTAAAAGTTAATTTACACTCATAGAATGCACATGTGTTGTTTAAATACTAGTAATTATTTGCTTGTAAGCCAAAAGCTGTCCTGATACATATTTTCTTTACACAAAATAGCATTAGATTTCTGTTTTGTTTTTGTTTTTTGGTTTTTTGGGTTTTTTTGTTTTTTTGTTTTTTGTTTGTTTTTTTGTTATTTCGACTAAATTTGATATTCGTCACTGATGTAGATTTAAGTAAATGTATATTTCTAAAAATGTACACAAATTCAAATTAATGGTTTTAGGCCTTGTTACCGACACGTATAATTTTCTCTGGCGGAATTTTTAATGATTTATCCCTGCGCAAGTCTCTCAAATTCTATCTGTATGAATTGATGTGAAAAATAAGAATGATTTTAGTAGGTTAGGATATCCTAACTTAAGATGTTCCCAAGTTACCGTCGAGCTACATCTTAATACGTGTCCTAAGTTGATCTTACGATGTTCCTTACTCTTTTCCTAAGTCATATCTTAGGAAGACACTTAGGTCATATCTTAGGAAAGTTTCGTGAACATGCCTGCTGGTATATAAACCCTTCGATTTCGTTACACCTGAATGCACACCTGAAACTTGTGGCCGACGTGTAGTATTTTCGTGGTTTTTGGATTTTATGCATTGAATTCTTATTTTATGTGCATATTCTGTTTGTAAATAATGCATTGACCAGTTTATTTGATGTTAGTATTCTCCTGGCTTGAAAAAGTGCGTAAAACTTTATAATTTCATCGCAACCGAGTAAAACGGCGAGGCAATACGTACATCCACACAGGTGCGATCTCTGCAGCGAAATACTTTGAACTGTTTAGAGGTCTGCACCTTATAGAGAGGTTGTAGGGACAGCAGTGGTGAAAGAGAAATATGGCGGACATGGCCTATTTACGGTGTTCAGCTTTAAAAGTATACTGAATCTGTGAAATTAGGAAAAACTAATCTGATTTATATTTGCGATTTGTTATTTGCGTGTTGTTTTTAGCTTAATTCAGCTGTAATTTGTAAAGCATAATTATACATTGCCAAGCAATGCACTGTACCAGAACGAAGAGGTAACTTGAATGTTATGGCCGATAGAGTTTAGACAGAATTACGTAATCCCCAAAATCTACAATATCGAGAGGTGAATCGATCAGTTGTTAATGAGGCCATGTTGTTTACATAATGATAAAAAAAATGATGCATGTGTGTTCAACAAATGGTATTACTAGTATTCTCTAATGACATTGGACTACGTCCATATTCATAGTGTGTTTTGATTATTTGAATTTGAGCATATTAATATTCATAATTGTCACATACAGATTTGATTATCATGAAATCAAATTTTGAAGGATACTTATTTGATGATTTGAAATAATAACTAAATCTTGCTGCACATAGGAAAGAATACACGCTGGCTAGGGTTTGACATTTAAGGTGACGCGGCCTTTATACCAATATGAGAGAGAGAGAGAGAGAGAGAGAGAGAGAGAGAGAGAGAGAGAGAGAGAGCATTGCGGATCTTGAAGGGGTGGAGTCCCTAGAAAAGAGTATAATTACCAGAAAATAGGCCACGAACCACCCCATAAATAATTACAAAATTACTCACCCCCCCTATACACGAGAGAGAGAGAGAGAGAGAGAGAGAGAGAGAGAGAGAGAGAGAGAGAGAGATTAAACATGTAACAAAATGCATTTTAAACATGACATATTAAAAGACGCCACGAACAACCCCCTGCATGGAAGAACAAAATCCCCCCCCCCCCCCCCCATCTTCTCAAGTCAAGGGTTTCTGATCCGCACCTCTCTTCACAAGGAGCAGAGTGGACCGAAAACACTTGGCTAGCGAAGATGCCCCCCCCCCCCCCCCGAAAAATTTCTGGATCCGTGCAGAGAGAAAGAAAGAAAGAAAGAAAGAGACAGATACATTTGACATGTTATAAACTGAATTATGAAAAGTAGATGCATTTTAAACATGACGTATGAAAAGAATCGAATATTGGCAACGGCATAATTGCTGTGGAAAGTTCAATTTGAAAAATTATTAAAGTAATAAGGGTTTTATGAACATGTACTGACCACATTTAATATGTACATTTCCATATTATAAGTATATAAATACTCACAAAAACACTGTCACACAGAGAAGTAGTACGGTAAGTATCCAGTTATTTATGTCCACCAGTCCTAGAATGTCCATTTTTCTAAATGACCCAATACCCCGCGGCTATACCTACATACCAGATAGATAATGAATGAAATCTCGACACGGGCTTTATCTTTATATATAAATAGAAAACGGGGCACCAGCGTGCAATGACGAAATATTTAGTCAGATTGGTTGACTTTTATTCTCATGACGCATTTAACCTATATTACATAAGCTTATGAATATGTAGTCATTTTTAAATTCTTGTGAAACCAGAGACATACACTAAAACCTGGCCTGGCCTGGCCTCACTTTTGGCCTCAAATTTGGCTTGGCCCCAAAATTTTGGCCTGGCCTCAAAAATTGGCCTGGCCTCAAATTTGGCCTCTACAAAAATTTTTGGCCTCAATTTTATTTTTTTATTTTCTTTACACATTTGTTGATTGTATTGATTTTTTATTGATTTATTTGAAACATCACGCTAAATGGCTTTTAGTGTCTTAAAGTGATAGTTCTATTGAAACATACTGGATATATGACTTAAATTAACTTAAACTGCTCTTAGGATCGGACAATACCTATATCAAATACTTGTGTGAGAAAAAGAAATAACGGCAGAGACCAATTTGTTTATTCTAACCAACATTAAATTCTGATATCGAACTTCCCCTATTGAGGAAAAATTGTTTCCTAAATATACAAACAACACATGCATGAAACTTCTCTAATATAGGGGTGATGATTTATGACCATCACTGAATCAAGTTATCGAAGGTTACAATGTTGCAGTCATTCACAAATGACATTAATTAAATTAGACCGTGTAAATTGTTGAACGGCACTTCTTACAATGAACCTGACCCCAATAAAGCGACAGAGGTGGGTGATATTGAATTTCTGCTGGGGAGGGAAATTTTGGTTTGATTGGTATTGACAGGTAATGTTAGCGAACTGGTATTTTTAAAGTATAATGCATGTGGATATAGATTTGATGTTATGAATCAGTTTACAAATGTTTGAGACATTTATTGATCCTTCAAACAGGTCAGTCTCTTTTTAAAAATGATGTTTTACTTTATTATTCTGATATCTCTATTCTACATTTCGTCTACTTTTTGAAGTGGGGGAGGGGGTTACGTCTCTGAATTTTAACGCCGATTGCTTCAGTATTGGGCATAATCCATTCCTTGGCAATAGAAAGAGCAGTGTTGCACATGCATATCATATGCATTTGTGTGTGTAAACTTGAATAAAATCAATTAAAACTCAATCAGCCAGGTCACTTGTTATATATTTTTTTCCATATGATTATCTCTTAAACATTAAAAAATCAATTTAATCCAATGAAAACTTTTTCAAACTGCGAGAAAAAGAATTCTAATTCGAGGCCAAAATCTTTTGAGGAGGTCAAATTTGGGGCCAGGCCAAAATTTGAGGTCAGACCAAAATTTGGAGCCAGACCAAATTATAGGCCAAAAGTGAGGCCAGGCCAATTTTGAGGCCAGACCAGGCCGATGGGGCCAGGTCAGGCCAGGTTTTAGAGTATGCCGAAAACAGACTGCGCTCGCCTAATTCAAGGGTTCAGTGTTCTAGATATTGGCCTAAGCATTGTGTGTTTACCAGGGTCTCGGTGTGAACGTGAATTTTGACTACCTAGGCAAACATTGGAGGAATTAAGTCTGTTAGCCTGATAAACTAGAGTGCTGTGCTTATGTGAATCCAATTGATATTAGTATCCCTCAACTCCCCCCCCCCCCCCCCCCCCCCCCACCAACCCTAACCCTCATAATGTATTTTTAAGAGTTAACCATTTTTTTTAAAATAAATTTTTGGATACATGTCAAATCATAATTGAAACACTACCAAATTTTTTTCTTAAACGCTAGAATTTATAACAGAAATTGGAATTAATTCTGGAGATAAATAGAAAATCTAGGGGAAGAAAAAAGTGGTTACGGAGATATTGGTGGAATAGCTTAACAACATTATACAAATATTGACTGGGGTTGAGGGCAACATTAATTATATTAGCCCCCGAGGGACAATATGTTCGTCCCAAGGGGACTAATATAATCAATGTTGCCCGAAAACACAGTCAACATTTGTTTTGTTATATGAAGAAACAAACCAAAAATCAAATAATGATTAGAAAACAGATCAGCTCAACATAGAATTCACAAATTCAAGTCTTTTTCCAAAATATCGTCGGCATCAAACGGTCACTAGTTATTTTCCGCCAACCATAGAAATTAGGCTACAGATGTTCTACATGTACCTAATTTTACTTCACAATAATTTGCAAAGCCTTTTGTTTTACCTCAGACTAGAATGTCGCGACGTCATTGGATGAAACGCGTCACGTAATTGCCTTACAAATTTCTTTAAACGGCGAGCATCAAAATTTATACGGCAACATGGGAGACGTAACGTTATTTGAACTGATTTTTTTTACACAAACGTTTGTTTACATATCAAACTTGAGGTCCTCGACAAAACAAAACACTTATTAGGTTTGTTACTGACTATTTACAGAAATTTGTGAGGTCCTACTAAAACTTCAGTAAAGTATATCAATTTGCCCTGCAAGAGAGCAGTACTGCAGTTATCGTGAAAGGGTCGATATTAAAAAAAGTATTGACCGGTCAATATTTTTCGGACGAGCTAATATTACAATTATTGACTATTCATCTATATAGAGTTATATAGTGAGAACATACTACTGAATATAACAATATACAAATATTGACTGGGGTTGAGGGCAACATTGATTATTTTAGCCCCCGAGGGACGAAATGTTGCCCGATGCGAAGCGGAGGGCAATATGTTCGTCCCAAGGGGGCTAATATAATCAATGTTGCCCGAAAACACAGTCAACATTTGTTTTGTTATATGAAGAAACCAAAAATAAAAAAAAAAAATGATAGAAAACAGATCGCCGTAATTTTCTCAGCTCAACATAGAATTTACAAATTCAATTTTGCGCAAAGTCTTTTTCCAAAATATCGTCGACATCAAACGGTCACTAGTTATATTCCGCGACCATATACATTAGGCTACAGATGTTGTACCTAATTTTACTTCACAATAATTCGCAAATCCTTATATCCGTTATGATAGCAAACCGTCACATTGCGCGTCCGTGTCTTTACTGACTGCTTATCATGACGTCACCTTGTTTTGGAGTCAAGAAGACTTATTTACGTCACCGTATACGAATCAACGAATCAAAAGCGATTAATTGAAATAGAGGAAAAATTCTCTTGATATTATTCCTAGCCGGTCAATATTAAAAAAAATATTGACCGGTCAATATTTTTCGGACGAGATAATATTACAATTATTGACTATTCGTATATATAGAGTTATATAGTAAGAATATACTACTGAATATAACAAAACAAATTATGAGCTGCAATTTCATATCGGAAGTCTTTATTATGAAAGTGAAATTAGCGCTAAAATGGCCAAAAAATGTATTATGGTTTAAAAACAAACTAATTATAGGCCCTGATTGAAGCAAAATAACAGCATTGTTGTCCTGAGCAAAATTTGGGTTGTATACCGTATATTCCTTAGTGAGAAAGAACTATTTCAATGTTATTTTTAAGCAACAGGAATTCTAAAATAAACAGCATGTTCATATTGCTTTGACGGAAGAATTATTTTTCATTTGATTGTACCGATGCAGGTTACCGTACCAATTACAGGGCCATGCCCCCCCCCCTTTCTTTGCTGTCTTTCATTGTCGAAAGAATTAAGTTGTGTTCGATTTGTCATATTTTAATATTACAGCCGAACCGAGTATAAAAAATAAACTATACCCCCCCCCCCGACCCCAAACTTTTCAATTGGTCAAACCTGTATATGACTGTAGGTTGCTGGGGCAGAGCCGCCTGAATTTTTTCAACCATCGATCAGTACATAAAGAAATGAAACGGAAAAGAGTTTGCTTAATGTGATTGCTTTCAAATATTTTGATTTTTAGCTTACAATTTATGTAACTTGTAGAAAAGTCTTCGAGCTAGTACATTTTGAATATATTGCCAAGACTCATCGATAAACGTTTTACCTAAGAACTTACGACTTGCAACCTAATGAATGAATGCTTCTCGATCTCGAACTGCACCATATTTCAATGAATGCCAATAAAATATAATTAAGAGATTTGATATATCCCCGGTTTCCGCGGTGCTAAGCGGATGAGAGTCATGGACTCCCCCTGGATGGGACATCCATCGCAAGTTAACTCCCAGCGTAAGCCGGTACCCAATTTCAGCTGGTTGGACTGAGACAATGTAGATAAAGTGCCTTGTCTAAGTGCACAACACACAACATCAAGTGACCACAGCGGGGTTTGAACCAGCAACCTTTCAGTTATCGGCCTAACGCCCATGGCCACTGAGCCATTTGCTTGATGTTTGTGTTTGATTAAAACCACCTTTTTTCCCTTACACTCGAGTGTAAGGATGGTTTATATCAGACTTTTACAAAGAAAAAAAACTAACAGAAGTTGCAAATTTCTATTGATAATTAATTGATTATACATAACTGCCAGGGATTTTAGAAAACTGGAGATGAGGAGTTTGTGTGTATGACATTAATTAATTGTTCAAAACCAATATGGCCACCATATTTAATATTTCCTACGGTCGATGTCCACTTTGAGTTTATTTCAATCTTCTCTGCTTACTCATCATCGTTTTTCCAAAGGCTGATACAGTCTGCAAAAAATAGAACTGAAATGTTAAAAAGATTACAAAATTACTGCACGTATTAAAGGATTTCTTTTTTTTTAAAAACGAAGAATTAAAAGTTTTTATGCAGTGTTTTGCGTTTTATATTAATCTATCTGCTAATATGATATATGCATCAAACGATTTTGAAATTAAAATTTCAGTACAAACTTTTCAAGGTAAAAAACTCTTAATGAAAGTAGCTCTTATTATCCTCTCCTAAGTGCTATCTGCTTTTACAGTATGCAATATCAAATTGTCTGAGACTAACACATAGATACATGAAGTTAAGCCCCAGTTTTATAAAATCAATCAATAAATTAAAAACAATCAATGATCGATCGAATTTTTTATTAGAATTTTACTCTGTCATTGATCCCTTCACCTTGAATCAATCAATCAATCAATTCAATGATCGATCTATCGGTTTGCTAGTATAGACAGTATACCGTGGTCATTGTGTCCCCGTCCACTTTCCTGCAGACCTTGTAGTCCTTCCATGAGTCGCCCGTCTTAACTTTCAAGTCTTCGGAGATCTCATTGTCACTAACCACCAATATCACAAACTGTATCCATTGTAAAAAAAAAAAAATCCACATATTTTTTCCAGATGCTAAATTGTGTATGCATTATTCAAAAGCTAGTTATTGAGCTTTGACAAATAGTACATGATGATTCCTATTCTATTTATTGAATAGTTTCTAATACGTAACAAGTTTCTCATTTCAATGTCATAACAATATCTTAATCCTATGTTTACCAACGGCATGGTGACGTCATTATGCCAACTGGGTTGCGGATTGGCGAGACTCATTATACAAAACCACCGACAGGCTTAATCAAAGAAACTCACTTTAATGGGATTGCCTTCTAAACCGGTATCATTTATCTCTTTCCCGATTTCGAAAGTGTAGACTTTCTCCTTTCCAGGGAAGAACGTGCTAGAGAGGTTCATGGTCCACGTGTTGCCATTGATGCCGTACTGAAGGGTGTGTTTGGTCGCCCGGTATTTCTCCAAGGTGTCTGCTGGTAAATCTTACAAACAGAGTGAGAGTAAAATTAATTCAGAGAGAGAGAGAGAGAGAGAGAGAGAGAGAGAGAGATCACATTGACGTTGTAAAAATAAAAGGTCGTAACTAGAATTTTCATAGTTTTCAAGACGATATGTTTCTTTCAAATTGTATTAAATGGATACCTTTTCTAGATGTATTAGTGAAAACTATAAGCTTTTAAAATTAAGATATAGCATAGTTTTTACTAGATTAAAGGTTAAAATAGAAAATAAATGAAAAAATAGATCAGATACGACTTTTCATTGTTTGGTTACTGAGATATGAAAAGTTGTAACTGACACTTACAACTTTATGAAAGTTTGGTTTTGAGAAAACTATGGTCTTATGTATCACTTACAACCTTTCAATTTTCTCTATAATTATTTTAAGAGTTTTTATTTTATCTGTACATAATACATAACGGTTTAAATCCACTGCATTTTAACGACATATAGCTAAAATACCTCTGTAGATCATACCGTTATTTTTTGTGTCATATTTTCATAGGCATCGCAAATTGTCCAAACATCTTTCTTGGGACAATAAAATCCAATATTGCATTAAGTGCAAAAAACATGGTCGTATAGCTAGCTGCAGGTCTGTAGCTCCCGGTCTGAAAAAATTTCGAATTTTTTCAGACCGGGAGCTACAGACCTGCAGCTATCGTATAGCCAATATTTCACGGGTTCTTTTTCTTCCAACAAGCATTTTCCTTGTATAAATCATACATTTTTCTGATTGATCTGAAGTGTTTTTCTTGATATATTTTGCTTGTCGTTTTCCTACAATAATCAGACTGAAGTGTGCGGAAGGATTCAATGTGCTTTTTAGCAACATTTATGTCTTCCTTTGATATTCTTTGATTTCCAGATTTTTTCCCCCTCTTTTGTCCACACATCGCACTCTATTACTTCTGCTTAACGTATGTTACACCATTTCCCACCTTTATTGAGGGTGTCTATGAAAAAATGCTTTCCATACCCGTTTCCTTTCATCATTACTTTCAACAAAATATTGATGGGTGTATTTCCTTCTTGATCTTACTGTTGTGCGATTAGCCTTTGTTTCATTTTTTTATATTGCCCGATGAAATTTCTTTGCCCACTATAGCCAAAACTCCAATACTGTCTAAATATTTTCTATTGATCATCTTCTTTAACTTTTTGAAAGCATTTGAATCTTGTTGCAATTTTTTGCTATTTAACTTTCTCTCCCTTGCAGAAAGTATATTCATCACCTGCATTTCTCTTTCTTATATTTTGTTTCCACAATCCAGGATTTTTCAGTGGACGTCGAAATCTAGTTGTTTCCCCTAACTCACTCCCTGATTCAGATATATTGTTAGTTTTATTTTCGGTACCAGGTCCTGTCTCAACCAAGTTGTCTTCTAACACCTTATTATGGACCCCCCCCCCCCCTCCCTCCACACACACACACACACAATTGTCACAGCAAAGAATTTTCTTTTGGGAAAAATCAAAGTGAAAAAAAGAAAATGATCAATGAAATGGAAGTTGTAGGTATGCAACCCCCATTCCCCACGAATTAGGATTTTCATGATTTTGGAAATTTACTTTTTTATGCCCGTCAAGATTTCATAGATGAGTCTGCTGACCCCCACTTTAAAAAACGATGGTACGTGCCTGGATGTTCCCGTATTAAATAATTTCTTTGTTTAAAACTTTTTCCTGTGTTTCTAAAGATCTATCTGGTTGATGTCATTTAACAAGTAGCAGATCGAAAATGACAAGTAGCAAATCTAAAGATTGTAAATATAAGGGTGTACATCTCTTTCATGTATAGCTATATATAATCTTTGATAGTTTTCTTGTAGTAATAGTAATTCTTTCTCGACAGTAAGTAAAATTTCTTTCCTTGATAAGCAAAATTCACAAGCCTTATCGGAAATGCATGTATTTGAAATTTGAAAGGTCGTAAGTAATTTTTAAACATTAAAATGTACGGTTGGTATTGGTGTTAAAATTAAAGTTAAGAAATATATTCTTTTCTTCATAATTTTTACTCAACATTATCACATTTATCATTTTTTTCACAAGCTGCAGCAACTCTGTAAACTTTTTGTTTGCATCAGTTAAGAGTCATGAAAAGTCGTAAGTGTCACACACGATGTTTTTAGAAATTATTTGCATGCATACAAAATGTTGTGTGTGACACTTACAACCCTTCATATCTTGGCACTTCAGATACGACCAAATAATTGTCTTCTGTTACCATGGAAATTCTTGGAATACATTGACGATTTTTACAGGTCACATGAAAATAATTGTTTATCTTTATAATTTACAAAAATTAAAAAGTCGTATCTAACACTTACGACCTTTTAATTCTACAAGGTCGACATGTGCGACATGTTGGGAAAGTGAACTTATCAATCCTAATAATTCTCATTACTGGTAATGACCAAAAAATAATACATTGTATAACATTAACTGTGGTATCCACATACGGGCAGGAAAGACCTTTCTAATCAAGATTGCTTTCATTAGAATCAATAAGAAGTGGCGATCTACGTGTACAGATAGGTAGTAGTGATCTACGTGTACAGATAGGTAGTAGTGATCTACGTGTACAGATAGGTAGTAACGATCTACGTGTACAGATAGGTAGTAACGATCTACGTGTACAGATAGGAAGTAGTGATCTTCATGTACAAATAGGTAGTAGTGATCTACGTGTACAGATAGGTTGTAGTGATCTACATGTACAGATAGGTAGTAACGATCTACGTGTACAGATAGGTAGTAGTGATCTACGTGTACAGATAGGTAGTAACGATCTACGTGTACAGATAGGAAGTAGTGATCTACATGTACAGATAGGTAGTAACGATCTACGTGTAAAGATAGGTAGTAGTGATCTACGTGTATAGATACGTAGTAGTGATCTACGTGTACAGATAGGTAGTAACAATCTATGTGTACAGATAGGTAGAAGTGATCTACGTGTACAGATAGGTAGTAGTGATCTACGTGTACCGATAGGTAGTGGTGATCTACGTGTACCGATAGGTAGTGGTGATCTACGTGTACAGATAGGTAGTGGTGATCTACGTGTACAGATATGTAAAAGTGATCTGGGTGTACAGATAGGTAGTAGTGATCTACGTGTACAGATAGGTAGTAGTAATCTACATGTAAAGAGAAAAACATCATTAACCAATACATTGCTGAGTAAGGACCCATGCACCTTAAATGGTTCATTGCAAAAGCAAGTAGGTACCTTTCATATAATCATTATCCCTTAGATTATGCACGCTTTATAAAAAGCATTTTCAATTTTTCAATTTTTCAATTTACTCTTAACAACTTCAGATAAAGCAATTATAGCAATAATACTAATTCCTTGTATTTACAGGGTCTTTTTCCATGATATACCGGTAATTAATCTTTTTACTTTGGGTAACTAAAATCTACATTCATAGATCTTACTCATTGCCTTGGCAAAGTCTTCAAAGTTCTCTCTCTCGCCAGTGTCTTCCCATCGTCCCACAAAGTTTGCCATCTTGATCTTTGGTAATTTCTGGTCTGCAAATCAAATCCTCAACGTCTCCCTCAAGTTTCTACACGGTTTCAACGACAATGTGCCGTGTCAGAGCGAACCTTTAACTGGCGTGGCGAGAACATTTCCCAATCACCGTCCTCGATCATGCATGCCCCCCCCCCTTTCCCTTAATTCTATATTTATTTAACATGGACATGTTTGCATGTAGTAGTGCTCATACATATGGAGTTATCTGCATTTAAATTCATTGGTTGCTTTGATTTTATGTGTAGATGTACCCATTCCCTGACTTGGCATATAAGTCTATGTGGTTCATGCACACTAAATAGCGGCAAAACCTGGGGAAAATTAAATCCAAATACAACTAAATCAATGCTTAGAACAATGGCGGTCAAAAACTAGGACAATCTGACAGACAGATTTTTTTTAATATCTAATGCCCTCTTAAACAGAATCCACACTATTCCTGGCATGCCATGATTCCTTTGTTTCCATACGTTTTGATAATGTCACTTGTTGAATTTTGAATTGCAAAATGACATTAAGTTGTACTTTACATTGTTATACATACACTTAATACAATGAGCTTAAGGTTGCTGGATAGTAACAATCTACCTTAAAATTTTAAGTATGATTTTTTTGGGGCAATAAATTATCATTAAGTAAAGAAAAATTTAAATATTTCAACTGTAAACTAAATTCTATATCTTTGAACAGAGCATTTCTTCTTAAGGAGATTATATATACATGTACAGGGTAGTCCAAAAATGGCCACAACCAGCCAGTCCTCTCAAATGTAATTTTCATTGTAAATTGTGGGATTCGGAATAGTTTATTTATACTCATTCATATAGCCAAGGTTTATTTTGTTGGTTTTTTACATTGTCCCAAATCCAGGCATTGCCCACTGTGTACACAGGCATTGTCACACTGCCTTACATGGACCCAAATAGCTGCATGTCTCCTATTTTCATGAACGGTTATACCATCGTGACTAATTGCATCAGACATCGAACAATGGGGATTATTGAAGGGATGTTATACAACATGTCAAGTATGACTTAGACAATTTTCTTTCCTCCGGAAGTTATCGTAACGCGTATATCAGTTTCCGTTTTAGGCGTTTATCCAATAAAATATGTTGAAAGAATCAAGCAAAATAAATGAAGAGCTGTTGTGTCTCAATCGGTAATGACGACGCTGTCGTTTGTTTTGTTTTGTTGATGAATTTGTTGATGTCTTTGTTGTTGTTCTCTTTGTTGTAGCTGACACTGTTGTTGATGTTGAGTTTGTTGTTGTTGTCTTTGTTTTTTACAATGTTGTTGATGTTGAGTTTGTTGTTGTTGTCTTTGTTTTTTACAATGTTGTTGATGTTGACTTTGTTGTTGTTGTCTTTGTTTTTACAATGTTGTTGATGTTGACTTTGTTGTTGTTGTCTTTGTTTTTACATTGTTGTTGATGTTGACTTTGTGTTTGTTCTCTTTGTTGTAGCTGACATTGTTGTTGTTGATGTTGACTTTGTTGTTGTTGTCTTTGTTTTTTACAATGTTGTTGATGTTAACTTTGTTGTTCTTGTATTTGTGACTGTCTTTGATTTTGCAAGGTTTTTTTTTAATGTCATACGGGTTTTTTGTGACTTTGTTGTTGGTTTCTTTGATGTTGATTTCTTTGTTGTTCGTTACTTTGTTGTTGTTATCTTAAGTTTATTGTTGATGTCTTTTGAGGGTTTTTGCCATTGTAGTTTTTGTCTTTCAAATTGTTGTTTTCTTGTTTTTGGTCTTCACCGAAACATAAAACAAAGCATTCTTGCACATGGGTTTTCCTGTAAACCGGCATCGCCGGATTTGCCGGCGTTGCCTTTGTTGCCCATTACTGAAAACCCGTCGCCGGCGAGCGAGCGCATTTTACCATTGCCGATTAGGAAATGATATGGTCTTGAAGTTTTCGTATCCTACAAAACGGGGATTTTATATGAACGATCAAGACCCAATCTTAAGGTAGATTATTGAGAAAAAGAAATATCGGGCGGTAAGTTTAACTTCAGAACTTATACGGAAGAATCTTTTAAAATCCTCTTCTCCCCAACTACAATTGTACATTCAGTATTATTACCATCCAAGAAATCTGACAAATCCCTCTGAGCCAGGGTTTAGTGTCAGAGGAACAATAGAAAATAAAGATGGGGCTTTACTTTAGAACTGCTCGGGTGAGCGACGAGGTCCATGAGCTTCATGTTCTAATGGGTATATATACTTATTAATGCCCTCCTGACTTTTTCAAGTTTTTACCTTTACATTGAAACTTCGCAGTCGCAACCTCTCGGACCTTTCCGACAGAGCTCGGAAAAACAAGGTACGGCCCGAGAAACTTCAATGAAAATATTTAAAAACGTATTAATGGTCTTTTTATTTGGCGTTTATAAATGCTGATGTACTCTCATCCACATCAATAATTATCAAGTTCTTCCATACCTCCTAAATATCTGAATACTATAGTAGTCTATGCTGGTCTAATGATATAATATAAAATATCAGATCAGGTAAACTAAAATCAAGTTAAATTAAGTGTTTCGTACGTGCACGAAAATCTGTCTTTCATTACGCAACAAATCAGTAAATTAGAATCAATATTGTCGTAAGACTCTTAAACACTTGTCCTTAACATTTTAGAAATTTCAATGTTGTTAAAAGAGATATGTGCCTCTCCAGGGGCTCTGTGATAATCCGTACCTGGTGCATTAGGGTAGTAAAGAACAAAAAAGCTAAAATTTTCCTATAGTTTAATTTTTCTGAAAATTTGATATTTTTGAACGAAATCTATAAGTATGTAAAATTTGGAGTGAAAAAAATCCGACCTGACAATTTTTGCCCACATCGCCTCAAACCTACATGTACCATTTGAATCTCCTTTCAGTGGAGTGTAAAATGAAATACATGTAGTTATTGTTAGAATCAAACAAAGGATATGGTTCATTGAACACTACTTGTCCTAGAGTAAAGATTAATTGGAAGTTAAGTAAACGGTCAAATCGATAAGTTTCCATGTGTGAAGATGTCATCTACAGAATGTATTCATATAGCTTACTAATTTTGATACATGTAATTCTATATCATGCCAGATAAGTTTTCGAGAATGCCAATTCCAGAGAGCGGGTGCAAAAAAATCCACATAGTAAAAGTTACCAAAAATAGGCCTCCTGTCTCACTGGCAAACAAAATTAGTACTTGACACCCCCCCCCCCCCCCCCCCCACCCCACGCTTAGAAAAATGTCCGGACCCGCGAAAGACGTTCCTGGTCACTTCTTATTCATTTGATACGATGTACCGTGTACATTAATATTAAAAGGCACCTTTGTGATCAATTTTGGCACTATAATACTATAATCTAAAACAAAAGCATTTTAAAATTTTGTTGACATATTTTATTAAAATATCAAGTGATTCTCTTCATAACATACATAACAATATCAATGGACAAAATTTCATCCAAGATACCTATACACACAAAAATATGTACTCAACAGAGTCGCATCCGACACTGCATTCTAACTAAAAACTCCCCACTTGTATTTCGTTTCCAATGCCTCTTCAAATTCAGAGCTATCTTTGCTTACCAAGAAAGGACTTGTATCTAGATATCAAAATGTTCAGGGTTTTGAAACATGTAACGTAAACATCAAAAATGCAAATGTTTCTTTTTAATGACACAACAGAATACAAATAAAAACTCTACAAATCTCATGGCTACAGACTCAACTTATGGCTACAGACTCGACTCATGGCTACTGACTTGACTCATTCTCACCTGTAATCATGGCTACAGACATGACTCATTGTCACCTGTAATCATGGCTACAGACTCGACTTATTGTCACCTGTAATAATGGCTACAGACTTAACTCATGGCTACAGATTCGACTCATTGACACCTGTAAAATTCTCTTCCTAAATATATACAAATTAAAAATCTTCTGCCCAAACAAGCATTTCATTGTAAGGTTAATGAGGAGTAAAGAGAAAATTTGATGCAATGAATCAAAACAATTCCTGCGGTTTCATCAATATTCGTTGACTACCAATTTTCATGGATTTCGTTGTTAAGTTGATCCACGAAATTAAATGTTCATTAAAGTGAAATTTCAACTAACATTTTGTATTGATAGGATCAATGGCCACAAATTTACGTATCCTTGAAAAAATCTGAAAATTGATACCCACGAATATTAATGAAACCACAGTACTAATTAATATATTATATCAGTAAATTTCTCTGGTCTCTATTCTTCTATACCCATTGTAGGAGTAAGTAATGTCAATCACAGATTTAATACATTTCACAATACAATTGACAACTTATTTCCTAATCATACTGAGCTTGGATGTGCAAGAATTTGATTGAGGTGGGTAACGCACTTACGGTTGCATTTACCACAATACATTTTATATTCATCTTTATATATATATATGATAATAAATGAAATTCTAACAATTGTGCAATTACACATTGCATAACAAAAACAACATGAACCTAAGACAACAAAACTTGAGACTGTTATCTGTTGTTGCCAACAAAATGGTGTTTGCTTGATAGATATTGATCTGAAAATTCTTTCTTTAAGTCAAACTAGACATGTTACTTTGAGAACATCAGTAAGTGCTGAGAGGATAGAGAGTCTGAAAGGGGAATTAAGCAATGAAATCATATTCATCTTTTTTTTCTTCATTAAAAGCCGACAAAAAAAACTAAAAAAATTCAACTGAATAATCCAAAATAAAGTTTTCTTTCATATAAGCATATGAAAAAGGCATCAAATATTTTTCCCTTAGTAAAAATCAAAGGGCCTGTCATGCATTCAAAGAATTAAAGTAAACATTAAAAAAAAAATTCTACGATATTAAAGGTAGGATGTGAAAGAACAGAATTACATAGGTATGCATTGTCTTAAATTAAATCATATACCTTCCAAACAAAAAAACCCAGCATGGGTAAACATCACTGAACTATCCAAAATTGGCAGGAGAATAATAATATCTATAAGCATTTAACAGGAAAAAATATCTGAGCAATTCGCAACAATAACATCATTTAAAGCTGCACATGAATTAAACATTGTCTCTTTTTCTTTTTTTTTTGATGGGAGGGGGGGTAAATGCAAATGAAAATGAATACTGAAAATACTTCACACAACTTCTCTCTCACCCAAGAAACTGGGCAAAGACTTTTACAATTCTAATTTCTATTATGCTAACCTTTCAAATTTAATCACGTTTAAACACCCTTATCCATTCTGAATATCTTTGAAAAGACCAAGCAGATCACAATGCATTTCAAATCATTAACAAGCTGTTTGAAGGGCAAAAAAGTACCTTAATCTGGACAGCAAATGAGGAAGTTGTCTAAAGTATCAACATGTAAAATGTGAGACCTTAATGGGCAATATTTAAATATTTAAATCGTGCATTCAGAACATCACATTCAGTACATATTATAAAAAAAATATGAAATATTCTGATAAAAATGAAAACAGATGTTTACATATATGTATTAAATGCATTTTTATCTTGCATTCTAAAAAACCCCAATGAAGAATCTTGAAGAAATATGTATGCATGATGAACGTAATGCTTCTTTTGGCCTCTCTCTCCCTCAGTACAAAAATACAGACTTTATCTCTGGCCCGAATTCCCCTGGTATAGTCGCATCAGAACGCCATGACATGGACATGCGACATATCTGCCTTGTTCACATTAGCACTGTCAGACTGAAGAGTGATCTCCCCCTGGTGGCTGCTACCCTTCCTTTTGACAATAGAGTTCTTTGAGGGCCTTCAGTTCCTCGATCAGTGTTTTGTTTTGATTTTCTAACACAGCCACACGGTTTTCCAAACACTTCACGTAGTCCTTCTTTTTTCTCCTACACTCTCTAGCCGCCTCTCTGCAATAGAATAAAGAGAGATTTAGTCATAAAATAAATCACATAATCAGCATTCACCCAGCATTTAAAACTATTCTCAATACCAGTAGCTCAGAGCTGTTAAAAGACCTCCAAGCAACATTAAATAGATTATTTTTCATCTCACAGTGACCATCGCACACACTTTTAGTTTTATTGTTGCTATATCATTTTATATTAAAAACATAAACCTTAGCGAGTTAACTTTTGAAAATGCAAATATAAGTACATGTAATGAACAGCAATGTTAAAAAGTTCAACAGGTCATGAACATGGTTGGTACATGATCATATCTGAGAAGCAAATCAGGCTTCACAGGATTTGATCACTTGACTAACTAAGTTCATATCCCAGTGAACTTTTAACATTGCTGTTTATTTCTTTATTAAATAGTACTACAAGACAGACCCTGTAGCAATCTTTTTGAATTTTAAATAATCCCCCCCCCCCCCCCACCACCACCCCCGCTGCTGACATGTGCTGTGGCAGTGTATCTGTATTTGTATAACACTGACCTGTTCTTCAGTAGTCGTAGCTCCCTCTTTCGGGATGCTTCCTCAGACAGATTCTGTGGACTGGACATGGGACTTCCTGTGGTTGCCATGACTACCCCCTGTGGTAACGCCCCAGATGTTGCTATTTGGTATGCTTGTACTGTTCCTGACATGTCTGGAATATTAAATAATGTGGAAAATAAAACACAGCAATGCATCTTTTTTTCTGCAAATCTTCACAAAGAATTTACTAACATTGGACTAATATTGGTTTGGTACATGTATGTCTCATCAATAAAGGGACCAAGATATGATAAGCATAAATTACTATGTATACAATGCATGCAAACATATCAAACACATTTCAAGAGAATACTACAACTTTTGTTTTTAAAATCTCATTTGAAAATAAATCAAGATGCACATCTTAGAGACATTCAATGTCCCTTTGTAAATATACTCATTTATAGTGAAAATTACAATGTCAGATCTGCAGTAAAGAAATCCTGTCAATCAATACAAAAACTTGAAAGTTTGATTCAAGTACTGTATAAAAACTGACGACGTACCAGGGATGAAGAACTGTCCGTCAGGTCCCTGTGCATACTGGACGATGGTGGCGCCGGTGGCTGAGGTGGTGGATGGACTGGCGTTGGTCATGGTCAGTGTCTGTAGGCCCTGGGACACCGCCACCCCATCAGAGTTAGAGATCTGTATTGTGCCAGCAGGTAAAACTACAGAGGAATCAATGAATGATGTCAGAATATCATGTTGGCTTTGAAGTATTATACAAGTCTACATTGAAATTGAAATTGAACTACAAAGAAATCATAAGTTTCATATAGTTTACATCTGTCAGAAAAATAAAAGCCAGATTTTAAAATCTGCAAGGTTGCTTCTTGCAATTTTATGCCGATATTCAATCCTTGCGTTTAATAAGGTATCTACTGTAATTCCATAATTGTGAGTAGTTTGTTCACTTACAATTACCTTGCTGGTACTGCACCCCAGATAAGTTAGAGGTCCCCTCGGGGGAGTCCCCATCCTGGCTCTGACTACTGTTGGACTCTTCCTCTATTTTTGACACCGCAACCGGTGAAGATAGTTCATTCAAAATTTTTCTGGAAAACAATTTGAGATGAAAGTCAACAAAGGGAATACTTCATGAAAGAAATGATCTAGAATGATCTAGGAATACCTGACTTTACATGATGCAAGACTTTGCCATCTATTGTTGATTATACTGTAAAAAATTTATTCTAAGGTTAATGTCAATATATTTTTTTAACATTTGTGAGTATTCAAGTTACATATAGATACACTAGCCATTTAATGATCTTTCCTGACATTTATTAAGACAATCCAGTGAGTATCTGCCATAATATCCATTATGTGCCCTAAGTATTTTGTATTTCAAAAGAAAGCAGGTTTTTATTTGGTTGTTGAAAAAAAGAAAAATCCAACTGGAAATGATAAAATCAATCACAAACATGATAAAGGGATACTTTGAAACCATCGTAATAAAGAGAAACATTCCATTTCATTGTATTACAAGGTACATTATTTCATTGCAAACTATTGACATACAGATTATATCTTTTCATTGATAAATAATGTCTTGAAACAAGTTATATTTTATTCTATACCAAATCCAAAGACCACAAAAACGCTAAATCGGTTAATCTAATAATCGGTTAATCTGATAATTTTTCTCTGACAAATTGACTATCAGATTAAGCGGAACCCTCTGTATGGGTTTTTCTTCTTCAAAACAACAATTAATCCTTAACATACAATGTAGGTGACATTAAACAGAAATTAACTTTGATAAAGAGATGTACATGTATTCTTTACCACGTATACATAGTGTGATAATTTTTGCACTCCGATAATTGGATATGATACTTTTTTTTATGTATTACAATGTATGCATAAATTATCACACTCTAAGGAGCCTGGACATGTTTGTGTATGAATTACCACACCTGTATGAAGGTCTCCTTGAGAGCATTTCTCGGCGCTTTTTATTTTCAGAATCATCTGACAAATCCTCATCTACTGGTGCTACCTGAAGGATAAGACAGAACAACATTGTACAGCACTCAGTTGATGATTTCAGAACAATATTTAATTCTATATATACACTCTTTTACCAAAACTGCACTTGAGAGATAAGTTGTAAAGCCAACACAAGATTCAACAAACATTCTTCTTAAATACTACATGAATATTGTAACAGGTAATAAAAGAGAAATATATACTTGATATTACATGTATTTCATACTTCTTTATATGATTTCACGTCAAAGTACATATACTCGTTTAGCAGTACATGAATATCTCCTATTCATTATTTTATAAAACACTGATTAAGCATACATAGAGAAGCAACTCAACAACAACTTGACATTTTCTAACAAAATAATATCTAATTGTTTTGTTGTTTGGTTGTTCAAACAGTGTTCAACAATGTTTAACTTGACACTTATTTTCACAAAGAAATTGAAAATAAACTGAATGATATGTGCATGAGGAATTGTTTGACTGGGCCCCAAGACTCAGCATTTTGAACAGATGCTCACAAGCAGGGCTTCAAATAAGGGGAGGCAGGAAATAATTTGTTAACATTTAAATAATCCATTTCAAAGGAGTAATTCACTTTTTAACTTAATTTGTTGGAAGTCCTGCATAAATTTGCCATGAAACCTGACATGATACATTCCCTGACCACCTGAAAGGTTTGAATGCTGGGTCACTTTTTTTGGAAAATTCGTAAACATTTAAAGTTAACATAATGGAGTTGTGCATGAGGTATTGACAGATTGCTCTGAGCCCAATACAAAGTTTTTTTAATAGATGCTCACAACTCACGAGACATGACACAAAATGTACCCTGACAACCTGAATGGTCTGAGCTTTTGGTCACTTGATCTCCTTTTTTTTTTCATTTGAAAATGTTAGTAAATGAAATGGAGTGGGGCATGAGGTATTGGCAGATTGCGCTTGGCCTGACAGTCACAGTATTTTTAATAGATGCTCACAACGCACAAGACATGACAAGATACATACCCTGACGACCTGAATGGTCTGAACGTTTGGTCCCGCCGTCTGAATGACTGATGGTGTGTTGGAATGAATGACAGACTGAACTTGAATAGGCTGGCTGAGCGAGGGCATATGTACCACAGATATTCCCGAACTTGTCTCTAAATCTCCTGCTTGTGAGGAACTTACTTCAGTCATCTCTGAAAATATAAATACACGATGCAGCATACAAAAAAGCATCAATTAAAATATGCAAATTGATAGAGATTTTACTGACTAAGTTCAGTAGCATTTTAAAGAAAATAAGTAAACTTAGAGTCATCTACGGAAAAGAGTACATTAAAAGCATCAAGAGTTATTTATTTCAGTTGAGTATGGGCAGACTGAATTCAGAGTTGGGTTCCTTAATTAATAAACAAATGTCATTCAAACAGAAGAAACAAAGACACTTTTCATAAGTAACCGTTTTCAATTGTATTCAGGTTTTGTTTCAGGTTATAATTAATGCTGATTTATCTCTTTCTTATAAAATAAACAAAACAACCAGAACAAATATATATATATTCAAAAATATACATGATTGAGGACATATGATAGGTTTCTCAATTTTAGACAACTTTCCAAGAAAATTTATTCTTTATTTTATTTGCATTTAAACCTGTTTATGTAAAGAAATACAGGGTACATTACCTGGCTAATTTTGGAGTTAGAATATTTTGGATTTTCATTTTTATAGCATACAGCATGCAAATGCTCAAATTTTGCTCAAAAAGACTTGTTGGGTTTTTTAAGAAGTTGAGCTATTCATAAATCATAGTACTAAATGGGGAAATTAGTGTCTAATATCAACATTTAATTGCATCATGAACTTTGACAAGAATTGATTATAGAAAAATTTCCATCCATAATCTTTATTTTTCTTAAAGAAATGAAATATGTCTCAATTAACAAAATGCTAATCATGTAATTACAAAAAACTAAAGTTTTTTTTTTAGTTTTTTTTTTAATGTGTAGAAGTTAGCATAGGCCACACAGCCAAATATATAATTTTATGATAGGTCTACATGTTATATAACTACAAGTGCACTGTCTATAGTATATATCTTTTTTAAAAAACCCACTTAAAATGGGAAAGAAACTATTAAAATGCACTTCTGAGTATACATCCGTCAAAATTTGTATGATTTATAAGGCGCGCACTTTTTTTAACAGATTTTCCATGTGCAAACAATGGATGTCACTGAGGTAATAACGGTGTCATAGGGTTTATA
This sequence comes from Magallana nippona, assembly GCA_033439105.1. Taxonomy (NCBI): domain Eukaryota; kingdom Metazoa; phylum Mollusca; class Bivalvia; order Ostreida; family Ostreidae; genus Magallana; species Magallana nippona. Next base: position 3,165,157 of record CM065924.1, on the reverse strand, counting down.
AATCCCAACACAAGAATTTATGAAAATATCTTCTTCAAACACTGAATACGGGTGCGCATCTTTAACTTGTAAACATTCTGAAAATTCCCGGGAAAAAGTCAGCTGAAATTCAGATTGGTAGGAAATACCAAATTTACATACATTTTTCTTCATCCATGTTTGAAAAATCTGCAGATCTCGCCGTAGACTTTTTTCACTATTCACCGTTTTTTGCTCAGCTGTTGTATTTCGTCAATCGAGTACTTACCACTTACGTACTTTTCGTCACCAATTTTGCAGCAATCGGACTGGATAAATTTGCAGAATACGTAGTCGCCACGTCAAATTACACGATCAGCGTCACAATCCCAAACAACAAGAACCGCATACTTCATATTCATACACTAGAGTTTCCGCAGACGAATAATGTGATTGGTTAACAAATATAGGATGACGTCATTTTACTAGTTGAGTGAACTACTTTTTCTTGCGGTTTTCGTGACTTACATTGCGATATAAGAACTAACGTTTTTTATTCATTTATAGTATGAAAGAACTCTAAACTGCAATAAATTGATAACATTTTTGTAATCAGATACATCGAGGACAAACAACTTTTTTCAATCAATAGAAATAACACGGATAACTATTTACACGCGTAATCTTATCTAGTTGGCGGTAAATAGGTAGGTCAACCGAGAAGGTGTGTATTCATAAATTGGAACAGGATACATATTATTTATCGCTGTGTTATTCAACAGAGCGTCAATTTTATTTTGACAATGAAAACTACACATTTTTAATGAACTTATCATGACTTATCATTTACTCTAAAGTCCACATAAACGGCATTGCAAAGGCGCGGATCTAGAGTGGTGTCTGTTCGTCCATCTATATAGACACATTACATATAATTACGTAATATTTTTTTGGAATTCCACTAGAGTGATTATTGATTAAGAACAAAGTCTGTAGAATGCCATTGGGAAGGGGTAAATACGTTTACTGTTATATTTTCCCCTGTTATATTTTTGTAGATGCATATGCATGCCCCCTTTATATGCTCCAAACTATACTCGGGGTTAGTTTTATCACTTCATTTTCTGCAATAATCCAGTGCTTCTTACTCGGAAGGGTGGGGGATATCCATGTAGATTTATTTCCTTCTATTTATGTCGATAGATATCATATAATATCTCAGATTAGGTATCCTGTATACACTGATGTATTTCAATATATTTATATCTAACACAAAAAGTCATAATTTTACACGTCGTAGAAAACCGAGAAGCCAGTTTGGGCGGACCTCTTAAAGTTTTCAAGTTTTTTGTCGGCAAAAAAAAAAAACACCAAAAAAAAAACTGCTGTGATGCCCCCAAAAATCAGCCGCATCTAAAATTCTTCAGCTGAAGGCACATAGCATATGCATATCGTATTTCTACGTGTGTCATATTGACTATAATAGATTTTATGAACTTACTTTTCAAAAAAAAAAACAAAACAATTTTTCCAATATTTTTTTAATTAAAAAAAAAAGAACAAAAAAATCCCTTGGTGAAATGGGTGTATAACAGATTCATTAATATCTTCGGTCATTTTTTTTTTTTTTTTTTTTTTTTGAGTCCACTGCGCCAAAACCTGTTGAAAGGCCAGTGAGCGTAAACAAACCGTGAGTCACCCACATTGTTATGTCTGGAGGTACAATACACATCACACGTATATGTTTAATGCATGTCTCAAAGACAGTTGATATTCGGCACAAAATGTATTAGATCTAAGCGAGTTAAAACAACTTGACAGGTATGTGAATTCTTGACAGGTGAGTGAACATTAATTAGTAGTCCAATTAGTAGTCTAATTAATATAATTGCATCTCCATAGCTCGGTGTGTAACGCTTTAAGGTCAAATCTGAAAATTATTCAAGTGGTCAACCTTTAAAAAACTCCTAGGGTCATCTATGTGTCAGCAAGATTTGCTGTTCCCTATGCAGATAATGAGCGACATGTATCGAGATAGGTGCTGGATATATGCCGAATACTCTTCAGTACGAAAAAATGTGAGTTGGTTAGGCGCTTTCGATTTTTCTTACATAAAGCATATATCGTGTGTACTTTAAAGCATTGCATTTAAATGGTTTGGAAAAGGAGGGGTGTCGGACACCTTAATCGGAATATTTATAAGCTTTCCTTATCCCTGTCAGTGGTAGACATTATTTATTTTGAAAATGGGGTGTTGTTGCTAAATGCCTGTATATCAACAAGTCCGCCCCTTAAAAAACAAACTTACAAGTCCAATTCACATTTATAGATTATAAAGTTACACTGTAACAAAATCCAAGTATGCCTTGCCCTCGGCATATAAAATTATCCCTCGGACCCTTCCTCTTGAGGAAAAAAAATCGAAATCTGGATCCACGAATGAATAGTTAAAATCGGCGACAGGGAGCAGCATGGCCTCATAGCTCACATGGATATTAAGCAGAATTAATAACGTAGATGACATGGATACCGGGAAGTTAAGAGCAAACCATTTTTTTTGTATCGCGTGCTATATATATAGTGCAAGTCAGGCAAAACAATTACTTTATGGAATAGCAGTGTAGCACATTCCATCATTATCATTTTATCACAGGCGTTTTGAAGCGGCAATGTAATATACATGGTGTAAAATAATCACACTGCATGATGTATCCTGTTAATGCGACAAATAAATGTTTTCAAACTTTCAAACAAAATCCGTTGAATATATTAACCGAGGAACAGAGAAGCAGTGAGGAGGATCCAAAGTTTACATGTTGTATATTAGATTAACTGAATTTTGACTGTTTTACGTCCCGTCGAGATTCTTCAAATTATAATAAAACGTCGCCAAATTTTAGTTCACCATTATTATGCCAGCGTCGACGGAGACTAGGTCCTTGGTTTTCAAATGTCCACACGACCCGCATATTTTTCAATTTTAATACCGATACGCGCGGTATGATAATTTGTCTGCATAGTCTGGTGTGTTATATGACCGACGATATCCAAAAATGCATTCAATGTATTAAGATGTTTATTTGTATGAAAATAAAGCCATTATATAAACCCTCTTTGTCATAGACGGAAAAGCCAAAAAACATGTCACTTAGTGCGCTTCTCAATCTGCGGCTAAACATGTAGTGCCAGAATCTTTGCCGGGAAAACTCTCCTTTTTTGAGATAGAATAGATATAATTTCAAAAGTACGTATCAAATCGGTTAAGTAAGGTTATACGTTTCATTAAATCTAACAATAATAAATCTATTCAAAACGAGTGATGACGTTTACTTGTGCTCACACGCCGTGATCAGGTTTGGCGTGTATTATTGACATTGAACGTCACAGACTACCAATGCAGACATAAGGGGAAATATACACTGAATGTTAAAATTTATTTTTAGGTTGTTCATTTTTGTGTAATTACAGGCACAAACACCATGTTCCTATCCCTAGGTGTCGCTCTAGTCGCTGTGTTTCTTACACTGAAGTGGACGTTAAGTCGCATAAGGATCAAACAGAAAAACAGTGACCTTTACGTACTTATAACCGGATGTGACACCGGGTTTGGCCTCCTGGCGGCAAAGTCTTTTGCCGAAAGGGGAATAAATGTGTTTGCTGCCTATCTGAAGGAGTTTGACGCAAATACGGAACTAAATCAACACTTGATTCCGATACAACTTGACGTCACAAAGGAAGATGATATAAAGAATGCCGTCAAGACGATCTCCAATAGGTTGCCCCCAAATCATGGTATACATTGTTTATAATCATCTAGTTTTAAATTCATTCGATCAAACAAGCCCATTTGCCTTTTGAAAAAAAATACCGTGTTTATTTTTTCGATCATTGACATTTGACGAAAGAGATGAAATTGGCGTATCATATGTCATGAGAAAAGTCTAGACTTAAAATGTTGGATTTGTTAAATCGAACTTCAACTGAATGCACGCAATAGATAAAAGAATACGAGAGTTGCTTGTGCTGCGCTATCCAGAGTTGTCGTTCCTTCAATGCTCCCAAATGTTGAGAAAATAATGTTGCATGCCATAAAAATGTATTTTTTGAAATGTAATTGTTGTATTCTTACCCAACCAGAAAATTCAAAATTTACCATCATTATCATTTTATCACAGGCGTTTTGAAGCGGCAATATAATATACACGGTGCAAAATAGTCACACTGCATGATGTATCCCCTTTCATCAAATGACAATTAATGAGTTGCGGCTGGCGATTAACGATTACCTTGCTGATGAATTTTATCATTGGTCTTTGATTTGGACTTGATATGTCATAAATCCAATGAAGTAATCAAAATATCTTCTGAAACAATTTCCAAGACATGGGGAGACATATTTCGACTGTTTTAAAAAATTGTCATATAAGCCAGATATCAATGTAAAATAGTTGTAACAGCACTGTTAAGGCTTACTTTGTGGTCGCGCCGATCTATACAAAGCACTTTCCAGAATCTACAAGATAAGAAAAATTTAATTATCATCAAAATTTTGAATTCAAATAAGGGTATGCCCTTGAGATATTGAAATTTGTTTATGACCTCCATTCACGAGAATTATCAACACACATCACGTGACTGTCAATTCAGGGAACCACAATCAGTGTCATACAAAGTGGCATTTACTATGCTGTTTCAGTTAATATCAAATTTATATCATGATAAAATAGCTTTACATAAATATTTTGAAATAAAAAATGCATCGTTTTACGAACGTTAAAATCCATTGATATTTTGATAGTAAGCCTTAAGAGTGCTGCGAATCTTGAGAGTGTTCGATTGGTTTATCTTGTATAATATGCATGTACATGCATGCGCGTTCCTAGATTGTGTTCATATAGTTGCTTGTTTCTAAAAGCAGAGCAACGCGCAGAAAATATAATTTTTATTATAACTCCACCACTTAAATCCGCCATTGAGTTTAGGGCATGGAAAGACCGTTCATTGAAATATAATTTTTTATAATCATTAGATCCCTGGTGTAAGCATACGTATTTATTTCTCCATTTTTTTACAGGACTTTGGGCAGTGATAAACAATGCAGGTGTGTCTCTACATACGGGTCTTTGCGAATCCCAAACGGTGGAGAATTTCAAGGATTGTCTTAAAGTGAACTTGTTCGGACAGGTCTTAATCATTAAACACTTCCTTCCGCTCCTGCGGAAATCCTCGGGACGTATTGTTAACACGGCAAGCATAGCGGGAAGATTCGCTTTTCCATTTTCATCTCCGTATGTAGTATCAAAATTTGCCGTAGAAGGTTACTCAGAATGCTTAAGGTAACGTGTCAGCGCTGTTTTCTTCTTCTTCTTCTTCTTCTTCTTCTTCTTTACTGTGATGAAAGATAAACAGTATACCGTGTGTATATATGAGGATGGGTTTTTTTTGTGTGTGTGTGTTTTTTTTTGTTTTTTTTGCAAATCGCAAACTTTGCAAAATATTAAGTATTTTATAACATTAAAAGTGCATATATATAATTATGGAGCACATTTGCAATAAACGCATAAAAAAGTTTTACTCTTCTTCAAATATGAAGTTTATTAAGTTGGATTGTTGTTTTCTTTGATAATTTCCTGTTTCGAAAGAGCCGCGGCTGTATCGTAGAATGAAAATACAATATATATATAATCTACTGTATTTAATTTAGAGTTCCTATTACGTTTTTTCTAACTGTAATTAGCTCTATATTTTCCAGTGTCTTTGTTTGTGATAACACTACGAATCGAATGTAATGTATAGTCCAATACATTTCATCAATGACTACTTTAATAATTTATCGTACAATTACTGAATATTATATAAATATAAGGAATAAGGAATTATTCTTTGAATATTATGAAGTGATCACGGTCGGGCGTGATCAATTCTATCACAAAGCCCTTCGGGCTTTATTGGATTTGATCACCACCGATCGTATTTGATCACCTCGTTATAATCAAAGAATGATTCCTTATTCCAAATAAACTTTACTTTCCAGACGTGAGTTGTTTGTACAGGGTGTGTCAGTACACGTGGTGGAGCCCGGGGTCTTTGACACGGGAATGCTAAACCGCGCCAAACCCACCGAGTTCTTCCAGAAATCATTCGATACACTCCCGGAAGAAGTAAAGGACTATTATGGCAGAGATTACGTACAAAAATGTAAGGTTTTTGTATCAATATAAATTACTGTAATCAAGCATGTGATAAAATTGCACTTATCATTCTTTAGGTCAGAAATTACATACTTTTGATATACATACTGGAGATGTTTACTGCCTGCACTTGACATGAAAAATGTAAATATTTGTAAAAATAATTGATCCAAATCCTATTGAAACCAAGGATGTATTATATTTATATTGCAGATTCATTGAACTAATTATTAGTGCTTAAGTCCACACCCCTTTCGGTGCGAGAGAATGCATAGAGGAGTTGATTTGAAAACAACTAAAAATCGAGTCAAATTGATAAATACATGTATTACAAATATTATTGCGTATTTTAAAATTTATAATCATTTATAACTCTGCAAAACGCTTTTGATCATTCCCTGAAAAAAAAATCATAGTACGCTTTCACATATTATAACGGTTTTCAACGGCGATATTGTTTTTCTAAACAGATACTGAATAAATAAATTCAGTTGATTCTCTCATTTCCTTATCAACTGGAGTTTATCTGTATGCAGAGAAATTTTCGCCTCGTTTTATTTTCACCGTCTCTGACAAAGAGCGATTTCAAAATGGGGGCTTCTTGAAAAATGCAGGTTATTTATCTTTCATCCCGACTGTGTAACGGATGAAATCATTTAACAAACGTAACTGGGCGAAAATAACACCGGGGCAAAAACAACACCGGGGCGAAAATAACAACGGGGCAAAAATAACCCTGCATATATATATATGATATTTCCCGTCAGGTGGTTTTGTTGTTGCCATTTTAAACAATCATACAATGCCAATGGTCACTTGCTGTGACTTTTAGATAGTTATATATCCACAACTCTTGCAGTGTCTACAGGGCTGTCCAAATTCAAGGGCAGCAAGGACTTCAGTCTGGTGACGGAGGCGTACTACCACGCGGTGACGGGGAGGTACCCTCAGGCCTACTACAGGGTTGGCTGGGACGCCAAGACTGTGTTCACTCTCCTTATCAACCTCCCCACGTGGGTCACGGACTATTTGATTGCACGGAGTCAGACCAAACCAGCTGGGGCAAGATAAAAAAAAATGATTTACATACTAGTATGATTATTGGAATATTTTATTTGAACATATTTTATTGTTTTTATAGTAAATTTACAAAACGTTCAGGCTTGAAGACACTTGTGTATGGATGACGAGGGTTGTCCCAAAATTGCGCAAATAAAATAAGAACATAATATAATCAGAAATCCTCGGTCACGCCTTAAAGAACTAGAAGAATAAGTTATTTCAGAAGAAGAATGAACTATTTATAGATTCTTCTGAACTTCAGAAGTACCTTGCCCCACTGATACCAACTTTCCCCAAGTCAATATTCAGTCTCAAGTCTGAATATTGACCTCAAATTTATGCACTTTACTTTAAATAAAGGATTCGAGTTGAGAACTGAGTTTAGTGATATGAAAATATTGGTGGCGGCAAGGCCTGGTGTATGTACAATAGTGCATGTACTATAGCTAGTTGATCACTTTTATGTATGTGCTATCTAGTGTATCATATGACACAATATAACGAAATAAATGTATTGGAATGAAATCAATTTCTACTTTAGTAAAGGTACGATTGTTCTAGGTTCAGTATGGTTTTGATATGTTTATCTATGTTTTACTATATGTATATATAAGATAACAAATAACACATTTATTTTATTTGTTTCCCTGAATTCAACTACCACAACTTGTATGGTTTTTTTTTTTTTTATTAATTTCCATATGAGTGTTATACTTAGTTGGTATCAGCTTGGAATAAATGCATGGTTGTATGATTTTTAAGATTGAAAAGTACATGTATTTATATGTTGCAGACACGGATTTATTATGACGTTGTAAGCGATAAATTGTAGAAAAAGTCGGATAGAAATGTGAGCATGAAACAAACTTGCACATTTTTTATGATTATGATTTACAGAAGTATATTCTATAACTGCAATTTTTACTGTATTAAGTATATTTAAGGTTTTATTAAAAATAACCTATAGTAGGGATATTAGAGATCTCGAGGAGAAGCAATGAGATTCGAAAAAAAAAATACAAGTGCGCGTAATTCTTCAGTATAAGGACATAATGTTTTTGTAACTGATCAGAATGAAATATAAAAACAAGTAACAAGAATTTTGAATTGTCATAGTATTTTATTTTTATAATAAAACAACATATTTACATCTGCTGAGTATTTTCTCATCTATTTCTTAAGAAAACCGATTGTGATTCATTATTCTATAGAAACTGACAGGACTGAAATCCTCACGATCCAGTTGAAAGAAATACGTGTGTTTTAATTAGGATAACGAAATCTCTATGACCCCAAAAGAGACACCGGATTATCTTAACGTTTCCTGATATAACTATATATATAGCTGAGATAGTCCGCTCAGTGCTCTCTCAAAGACAGATAAGAGTCAGGCAACAGAAAGGACATGTTCCAAGCACTACTTTGGTGCCCCCTCTTTGTGGGTTTTGGTTAGTAATTTTATAAACTTTAATATTTTTTCTTCTAGCTAAACCAGAAACAATCCTGAGGCAAAGATAATTAATAAAATTTGATGTGTTTCAAGTTTTCCATTCTCAAACCAAATATGTTAATCAGCTGACCCAATATGCTTTATCGACACAATTTAGCGTGTCGGAAAGTTATCATTTTGAAATTCTGAATCACTAGCTTTCAAAAGTCTCATCTTCGCATCATCCCAATTAAAGAAAACGCTAACGCCACCAGGAAGGAACGACGTGACTTCAGTTTTTAATATGTTTAGTGAACGAATCAAATATTCAATAAGTAAATAAGAAAATTAAAACAAGATGTAAAGCTGTAAAATAATCAGAAAACTATTACGGATGTTTGGATTTTGATATGAAAACAAAATGACACTTCTTTGGGCAAACTGGCATGACCCTAAGCGACCTTCCTGATAAATCTGCAATAAGTAAGATAATACAACTAACCATTCATGGATGTGTCATTTACTTTCAATAAGAGGCCCATGTTCCACATCGCTCACCTGAACAATAGTTTTTGCATCCTCCTATTTCGAAATGTTTAAATATGAAACTTTTTAAAAGTATTAAACACTCTCTTATATTCCAAGATTTGAAAATACATTAAACAACATATAAAAAGAAGCCCACTTGTTTGGAAATCAAATCCTAAGTTCTAAGATGCATCAACTGGCCAATCTTATTATCCTAGGCCTCATAATATTAAAGATATCAAAACTGTAAATTGAACTATTCATAATTATAAAAAGTGAAAAAAGTGGAAAAAAAATAAAAAAAAATTGTAGCATTGCAGTTCTTGAGAAGAAGATTTTGAAATCTTTTTCATATATATTTATATGTAAGACTTTGAACCCCTCTTGGAGCCCAAGTATTGGCCCGGGGGTCACGGTTTTTACAATTTAGAATCTACACTATCTTAGGATGCTTGCGTAGTTACCTCACAAATTGTAGCATTGTAGTTCTTGAGGAAAAGATTTTAAAACATTTTCCCAATATATTGCTATGTTAAACTTTGAAACCTCTCCTGGGGCCCCAAGTATCGGTTCGGGGTAACAGTTTTAAGAATTCAGATTCTTCACTATCTTAAGATGCTTGTATAGTAATCTCACAAATTATAGCATTGTATTTCTCGAGAAGAAGATTTTTAAACATTTCCCCTATATATTTACATGTACATGTATATGTTAAATTTTGAACCCCTCTTAGAGCCACAGTATTGGTCCGGGGGTCACGGTTTTTACAATTTAGAATCTACACTATCTTAGGATGCTTGCATAGTTATCTCACAAAGTGTAGCATGAAGAAGATTTTTAAACATTTCCCCTATATGTTAACATGAATATGTTAAACTTTGAACCCCTCTTGGAGCCACAGTATTGGTCCGGGGGTCACGGTTTTAACAATTTAGAATCCACACTATCTGAGGATGCTTGCATAGAAATATCACAAATTGTAGCATTGTAGTTCCATTTTCACTGTTTCATAATTATCTCACTTTTAAAAAGGGTTACACCCTTTATTTTAACAGTTTAGAATCCCCTTCCCATAAGGATGCTTTGTACCAAGTTTGGTTAAATTGGTCCAGTGGTTCTAGAGAAGAAGTCAAAAATGTGAAAAATTTACAGACAGACAGACGAACGGACAGACAGAGAGACAGGCAGTTGGACGGACGACGGAAAATATATAGTTAATCAGAAAATCTTAATTGAACCTTCGGTTTAGGTTAGCTAAAATACTATAAAGCACAATTCGTAAAAAGTCCGCATGCTCAACACTGAAGCAGCAAAGTGTCTTATTACATTATTCGTCAAAGTGACATGATCCTTCCAGAATTACCTCCCATTAAGCATTTGGTCGTTGTGTTTCAGTCCGCGGTGGGACCTGGAGTAACCCGACCTGTGCCCCGGGACGTCACACCATCACGCACCTGTTTGAGTGGAAATGGAGTGACATCGCAGAGGAGTGTGAACACTTCCTTGGTCCCATGGGGTACTGCGGGGTCCAGGTGTGTATAGCACAACGGTTGATCATTCTCTCTTAACCACGTACATATTAACACATTGTGTATTTATTCATCATCCATATATCATCTCAACCATGGACATGCTACCACATAACACACCTAGATATCATCTCAACCTTGTATCATCACACATACCCACATATCGTCTTAGTCTGTCACCGAGTAAAACTGGATGTTTCCTATTTAAAATTCCACAGGCACGCAGTATCAGGGTGGCATGTAAAAAGTTATTGGAATATCAACAAATTCAACATTAAAATAGAAGATTTAGAAGAATAGAACCACCCCCCACCCCCCGGATTAGGATTTGTCAGGTTTTTTATTTTGCTTGTCAAGATTTCGGATGTTTGCCCCCCCCCTTTTCAAAAACGATGCCATTTAAAAATTTTTAATTAACGCAAATATTCAATTTTCTTGATTTTTATCTATATTGCACCAACACTAAACAGACATACACCTACATTATAAGTGATTCTTTTTCATATAGGAGTGAGCTATGCTATTGTATGTCTGTATTTTTTATCCAATAAACCGAAATCGATGAAAACAAAAATTCACGTACATGTAGTCAGCATCACACTCACATTCTGGATATACATGTACAGGTTTGAAGGGCAATCAAATGTTTTTGTATCCTTGACAAGAACTGTTGTTGAACTTTTCTGTTAGAAGGTCACTCTACCTCGTCATTTAAAACTTTTAACGTTTCTACGACGACCTTTCTCGTCATATAGAACTACCTAATTACCATATCCAAAACATATCTCTAAACTTCAGTGTAAGTAAGGCTTAAACATCGGTCGGATGTGTGAGGAAAATCTAAGTAAGAACAATAGTAGACAAAAAATGTCTGCAAAATGAAAGGCATGACATCTAAGAAAATCTATTGAAAGGTCTTTTTTTTTTAAATTCCACGACAAACCTTTTTCGTTTTTCGTTACTGGACAACTGTTGTTTGTTCTAGATCTCCCCTCCCAGTGAGAACAGAATACTTACTAATCCTAACCGACCCTGGGAGGAAAGATATCAGCCGGTGTCCTACAAATTGGTCACTAGAAGCGGAAACGAGGCTGACCTCCAGGATATGATACAGAGGTGTAATAAAGTTAATGTGAGGTAAGCCTTACAGTTTATTTCATTCATAATAAAGTCATACCTTTTATTAGTTTTTTCATCAGCTGTTAAAGTATCGGGAATTTCTCCACAGCATTTAATATGCATTTTTAAGGCGTTGAGCTAATGCTCGGCAGCCTTCTAGCGATCGTCTGGATTGGCAATCGTCCAAAATTCACGCGCTGCACCGCCTTTTAAATACGCATTATTAAGAAATAAGTTCCTAAAAGTATTAAACGTATTACAAGATTTTTTTTCCATTTATTCAACTAAATTGTGTACAAAAAACCCAACTTTGCCTCCCTGGTGATTGACAACTCATTGCATAAGAATAAATTTGCTTAATCAAGAAATGGCGGATGAATACAATCAGGCCTAAGTGTAAAGATTCACTAGATATTATTTTAGTTTATCGCTTACATTTTAATTGGAGACAGTGCCCGATAGAAATAACATTTTAGATGTAAATTTATTTGTTATCGGGCACGGTCTCCAAAATAAATGTAAGCGATAAACGTATCTAGTAATTTCGTTGCAAAAAATAAACTCGATAATGCAGTTAGTTTGGTCGAGCATTTTAGATAGCACGTGTTGTGGATTTGTTTGTAAACAACCATGCCATAGAAAATCTTGTTTCAAACGGGAATTGAAATAAATAAATGTATGTTTTATTATTATAATTAGGGACACACTGTTAATGTATTCAAATTATGAACCTGTGAAAGTTGTTCAAAGACTGTTTGAAGCAGAAAGAAACAAATTATTTTTGAACTTTGGAATTTCTTCGATTTTTGCAATTATGATGAGTTATTGTATTAAAAAAGCACCACTACCTATTTTATAAGAAAATATACTGATTTTTGTTTTTAAAGCAGCAGAAAACATAATTCATATACTTTCTATTCTAAGTCTAATATCATTTGATATGACTATTAGTACAGAAATTCAAATTATTGGTATCATTCTATATAAAAGAAAAAAATGTCAGCTCGACGCCTTTGTGGCCGTTCCGGCCTTTGATTTTTTATATGTAATTGGATGAAACACGTTGAGGATGTTGGTCATGAAAAAAAGGACCAAAATGTAAATTGAATATCTATTATAATATATTCTCTATCTTCTCCGATCTTTATTTGAGTTTATCCCGTCATTTAGAATCTACGCTGACGTCGTGTTTAATCACATGACCGGAGCTGGAGCATCCGGAACCGGAACTGGTGGCTCTCATTGGGATAGCAGCACCCTAAGCTATCCCGGCGTCCCTTTCTCTGCCTGGGATTTTAACGGTGGTACCGAATGTAGCACAGGAGATGGCAGCATTCATAATTATAACGACCCTAACGAAGTTCGAAATTGTCGTCTGTTGAGTATGGCAGATCTGAAACTATCGAAAGATTACGTACGTGACACCGTCGCGGGATATTTGAATCACCTGATAAGTTTGGGTGTGGCTGGTTTCAGAGTGGACGCCGCTAAGCACATGTGGCCCGGAGATCTTCGCGCCGTTTTTGAGAGACTGCATGATTTGAGTGCTGCCTATTTCACTGCAGGAACCAAACCTTTTATATACCTGGAAGTGATTGACATGGGAAATGAGCCAATCAAAGCCGCGGAATATACCGGTATTGCCCGCGTCACAGACTTTATTTATGGCATAAAAATAGCTGAAGTGTTTAGGTAAGGTCAATTCTTTTCTTATTTTTCTTGCTCTCTGTGTCTGTCTGTTTTAGTGTGTGTGTGGGGGGGGGGGGGGGGGGGGGGGGGGATACCGCTTTGCAGTTATGTTTTTTAAAACAGACACCACAATGAAGCAAAATGGCTGCGGACCTGGGGAGACCATTGGGGGATGCCTCACTCCAATGCCGCTGTTGTTTTCATCGATAACCATGATACCCAAAGAGGGCACAGCGGGGAAGGTAAACATTTAACCCAATATCTATTTGATAGTACATTCTTACGTGTTTCTTTGTAAATTTTCTATAGGGGTAACGAATTCTTTACATTTGCATGTATCAAATTTAGCCGAAATTGATCAGGTAAGTATGGACCTCTTGCTTACATGTAATTTGCAAACAATGGTTAAAGCATGGACATATTGGTTAATATGCCAACAATGTTCAAAGCATTGGTCTATTGTTCAATATGCTTGCAATGATTTAAGCATGACACTTTTGTCCAATTTGCCAGTTATGTTATGGTAAGCTTATGAAAGATTTCGACTGAGAAACAGTATAAGGATACTGTTATTCAGAAAAATGCTGGGGTTCGATTTATCTACAAGGTTTTTTTTTCATTGTCAGGAACGTGTGCTTTATAAAGATTAAGTTAACATGTACCATGTACCGTAGGATCTTTATTAATTTGCCTTTGTTTCTAAAACAGGTGGCGTTCTGACATTTTATGAACCACGATCATACAAAATGGCGACTGAGTTCATGTTGGCGCACCCTTACGGCTTTACGCGTGTAATGAGTAGCTACCGATGGAACAGAGACTTTCACGATGGTAAAGATCACAATAGCTGGATGGGGCCCCCTCATAATGGCGACATGAGCATCAAAAGTCCCTCAATACAACCAGACATGTCTTGTGGGAATGGATGGGTATGTTATACAATGCATGAAGGTCAAGGACCTGACATTGTTAATATCAAAATGCATTATTTGTTTCGGGACTCTCGGGTCTATATCGTACATTAATTTGTTGAACGTTACGAAACACAATTTGATTTAAATATTAAAAGAGAACTCTTGTTATGTAAAGGTCTGTGAGCACAGATGGCGTCAAATATACAACATGGTTGCCTTTCGTAACGTTGCCATGGGAACGACATTGACAAATTGGTGGGACAACGGCGACTACGCAATTGCTTTCTCTAGAGGAAACAAGGGCTTCATCGTCATCAACGCGGGAACTTCCGATATCAATGTAAACTTACAAACTGGCTTGGCACAGGGAACATATTGTGACGTTATTTCCGGTAATTACGAAAATGGCCGCTGTACCGGAAATGAAGTTCATGTTGGTGGTGACGGACACGCCCATTTCCACATCAGTTCCGGTAGTGAGGATCCAGTGGTAGCTATACATATAGGTAATAAACGATATATTGTTAATCATATTGACTGATATTTTTAACTGATAATTTAATTTATTAAATTACATTATTTGGTTGTTCATTCGGGATTGAGGTGGCAGATTGTGCAGCAATTAATGAAACATAACTCCGTCAGCAACCTCCATATTTCTTCAAAGAAAGCTTAAGATACAATTCATTTAAACAGAATGGTTACTTAGCCGGAAGCTGCGTCCGTGAAATCAGTTTTTTAATGTTGTTAGAACCGAATCAAACTTTAAAAGTATAATTATATAAAAAAGGCATTTAGAAACAACATGAACATTATTTATAGTAGCTATCTGAACACAATTACAGAACAGACAATATTGTTTTTCGAAACAGTTTTAAACAAGTCTCATAAATTTGGTTTACTCTGCCTTTAAGAGGGCTCGATGGTCGTATCTATTTTTAGACTGTATTTTTCTCCTTTGAAAGGAGAGCTCTATATAGGATTATAGGAAAATGCCTAAATTTAAAATGTAAAATATATGGACTTTTTCGTAACTAAATAATAGTTTATAGCTAAAGACATCATATCTAAAAAAAAAAAAAAAAAAAAAAAAAAGTAAGGAAGATCTGATGGTTAATTTGTTGACCAACCAGCCCCCTTAATAAGATATGTAAAATGAACTTGGAATCTGGTTACATAATTATATGAACTGTTATAAAATTAAAAACAAATAGTTTTGATAGGTCGTAAATGGTATTAGTAATAGCAGTAACTCGCTTGATCTCTTTAAATAACAGCTATATCATACTTTTACCCAGGTGCAAGGAAAGGTTCGGCAAAGAAGGTGACGACATAGTGAAGGGAAGGATTACAAGTCTCTCATAGAGGAAGCATAGTTTTTATATTTTACATATTAAACAATGACAAACCATCAATGTTTTTTTTCGATTTGTTATTTTATTTTATTTTTATTTTTATTTATTTTAATTGATATTTCATTTTCATTTTAATTAATTTTAATTTCAATATTAATTTTATTTTGTTTACCATTGATTTTTTAACAAACTTTACAACAATCTTCATGTACTGGAGTTATGGAGTTATTGAGAATTTGAAAAGAAATCCTGACTCTTATTGTGACATTACCACACAACTCAATCTGATTGGACTATGACAGCTGATATTGGGATCATTCAATCAGCGTATATTGTTTTCACCAAACAATCTAGATGGTAGTATATGTTTGATTGTTTCAATCAAACAACAGTCGCGACAGAATGCATAAAGTTTTTTGGTTTTTTTGCGAACAGTTTTTAGCGGGATACACATTTAAAACCGACCCAAAACAAAGCAATATCACCACAAGAATTGTAATAAGTTATCAGTGTTATTTAATGGATATAAAAATATATTTTTAACAACACATTTTTGTATTAAACCTCTTGTATTATCTTCAAATAATGTCAACACAATAAAGTTATGATACTGTTAATGTTATTCAGCATGAACTTATTTTTGTAAAAAAAAAAAAAAAATTACAAATACAGTTGTCCAAAATCCAATTACTACAGAGTCAATAGAGGGCAAAATACATTTTTAAAGTTTGGTAGTTAAAACAAGCTTTCATTCAATCGTTTACAAATGACTTGTTAGCGATTGTACCCATTTTTAAAAGTTCATTTTATTTTTCCCCAAATGTAAATGAAAAGTATGGTTTTAAATGTTTTTCATAGTTTTCAACACTTTTTAATAGATCTTGTTTTATTAACAATCTTTATCAAAAAGTTAATTTTCTCTACTGTATATAAGTGGTATATCATATCCATCGACAGCCCACACCAATCCGAAATTCAAACGATGTTTAGATCGATGTAACGATCCTGACCTCTGGTTGTGAGACGCGACCTGGGTCATTGTTGGATAGCACGAACACTTAACTTGATTAAAAGGCTCTTGGGAATCAGCCCCCCCCCCCCCCCCCCCCCCCCCCCCCCCCCCCCAACGGCAAGTCGTTTAAAGGATCTCAAACAGTCCGCAGCTGCCTTAAAGAGGTACATTTACGCAGCATTTACGCAGCAGATAACTGAATTAAAGTACTGACTCGGAGATATCGAATTTAACGTCTAATATTTACATTTTCAACTGTGTTTGTCTGTGATAACATTACGATCAATTTTGAAGCCTTTAGCCCAATAATTTCATTAAAAAAATGAGCGACACAAAATGAGCGTGTCTTATAGCATAACCGGCCACGAACATCCAGCCCTCTTAACCAGAAAGAAGAACCGTTCAGATTTAATTTGTAAAGACCTTTCAAAAAAATACTAGATATAAGGAGGTTAATTAAATTCACAATACCATTCCCATATCAAAATAAATGCTACCCTGGGCATCTTTCAATTTATAATCTTTTTGACGTCACGTAAAATGGTAGTTTGAAAGCACTGATTATAAAAGCTACATTACAATTGGATGAAAATTTTCTTGAACAATTTGATGTACATGGATGATTAATACCCAAATCCTCAATGCTTGGCCTCAATCTCATTCAGTTCCGTTTAGATTTGTGGGTTAAAGGGGGATGGTCAAAATTTTTTTCGATTTTAATTTTTACAATGCTTCAGTAAGGCATTTTTAATAGGCAACCATAATTTGAGCTTTTGATTACATTTTGAATGTTGAAGTGAAAATTCTTGTTTTAGACCCAAAATGAATGTGTTAAAGGTTAGGGCCTGTTTAGTTTTGCTTAAAATGAATAAGAAAATAGACAAATCAGCTTGAAAAAGATTTTTTACTGGTAAATTGAACCTATGTAAACAAAAAACAGGGCACGAGCCTTGTTTACATGACAAGTTGTGAGTCATGTATCCTGCTTATAACTCTACGACTGAATTTCAAATTTCATTTGATCATCCATTTCCAAAGCATTGTAAATAATAAAAACAGTAAAAATGGAATTTGACCAAGATCGTGACCATGTCCTTTTAAAACTACACAGAAAATGACCATACACATGCAAGGTGATGTCACGCACTATTCCAACAAATGTTTCAATTAGGAACCAACGTTTAGCGGTTCAAACTTATTGGTAAGATGCTGTTTGGACGTTTTTCAGGATAAACATACGGCCTTGATCATCCGCCTATTCTCTCATGCCACTTTCCGGAATCTGCATAGGTCTCTTCTGCCTGTCAAATCGGAGAGGATCGTACATATTGGCCTTGGTTTGTGACAATGTGCTCAGCCCAATTCAATCAAACTTAAATTTATTCATCTTAATCCCGCAAAGCAGAGTGTTGACAGAGGGTTGTCAAGTTTTAAAAATCGTATGTTCAAATAAAAAAACCAAAAACGAAAAGTACATTTTTGTTTTATTTTATAAATTATCAAAATATATAAAATTGCCTTATGATACACGAGACATTTCAGTCCTTCCTTATGTCGTCACCTTCTTTGCCGAACCTTTCTTTGCACCTAAAAAAAGTGATTGAAGATACTGTGTTTTAGATTTTCATGTGAATTCTCAAACATTCTCCTAAGCCTACAGATGTTTAAAACTGATTATGTCATTGGCCATATCTGTTCCCATCCTTAAATACCTGAATGCATTATATTGTAACCCTCTATACAATGCACACTAGATTATTCTCTTTCTGTGTTTCTTTGGTGCATATTCAGCGATCTTATTTTTAATGCAAGATAGAATAAACAGAAGAAATCCTCTGACAGAGAAATTAACAAGTTTCTTATTTTTACCTATATGTATTGCCACCACTGGGTCATCACTTCCGGAACTTATATGGAAAATGGGCGTGTCCGTCACCACCAACATGAACTTCATTTCCGGTACAGCGGCCATTATCATAATTGCCAGAAATGACGTCACAATATGTTCCCTGTGACAAGCCAGTTTGTATGTTTACATTGATATCGGAAGTTCCCGCGTTGATGACGATGAAGCCCTTGTTTCCTCTAGAGAAAGCGATGGCGTAGTCGCCGTTGTCCCACCAATTTGTCAATGTCGTTCCCATGACAACGTTACGGAATGCAACCATGTTGTATATTTGACGCCATCTGTGCTCACAAATCTGAAGAAAAGGTCAATGTCAATGTTAAAATATTACATAAGAGAAGTGTTATACAAAGTGATATTCAAAATGTTAGCACGTGCATAATTATCTTATCGAAATTGCAGTCCTCCCTAAAGTCCCTTTACCTATTGATGCGTTGAGTCAAATTAAGTTGAGATTGTAAGTAATTCATGAGAAGATTGTGAAAAAGTTGTGCCAGACAAAGAGTGATTACTAAAGAAAATAACACCATATGATTCAATCTTGAGAAGATTTCTCACATAAAATTTCACAATTCCTTTCATAATTTTACCCTTTGTTCCCCTGGCCTTGTTCAAATACGTACCCATCCATTACCACATGACATGTCTGATTGTATGGAGGGACCTTTGATGCTCATGTCACCGTTGTGAGGGGGACCCTGCCAATTGTTGTGATCCTCCCCTCCGTGAAAGTCTCTGTTCCAGTGGTAACTGCTCATCACACGCGTAAAGCCGTAAGGGTGCGCCAACATAAACTCAGTCGCCATTTTGTAAGATCGAGGTTCGAAAAATGTCAGAACGCCACCTATAGGAGAAACCAGAGCAAATGATTAATAGAATGTGTTCGAGACAATGGTCCCTTGGAGGTAAGATTGGTGTTAGGCTTCTATGGCAACCCCTGCCTCAATACTGTAGATTCCTTATTAAACACGAGGAATTAATATCCGCGTAAAATCGCAAGAAGCAACCTTCGCGGATTAAAAATAAAAAAAAATCCCGCTTGTACTTTTTAAGACAGTTTAAACTGTATGAAATGATAACAAAAAAAAATGGTGCTCGCGAATTGAAATTCTCACAAAGGCCCTTCCAGTCAATATCATCCAGAAACTAAATTGGTGATGAATTGAAAGCCATGTTGCTTGTACTGTAAACGACCCGGTATGGATAGTATATATTTTACTTTATATTGAGTTGAAGATCGGCAATGAACAGTCTACAACTCTGGACATATAACCAGTCCCTTCTAAATTTCAAAAGAGACTTTAACTTGAAGATTACTGTAAATCAACTTTCATTCTCGACGACACTGTTTAACAATTTACCGGAGATCAACCGGTTCGCAGCGACTAATTTTCGCGATCATTTAGACAATAATACACTAGAGACATAAGAGGACTGGTTTGCGGCGATAAATATTCGCGACGATGAGGCTCTTGCGAACCTCGCAAACATTTCTCGTACGCGAAAAAATTTTGGTTTACAGTATTATATCAATGTGGAATAAGCACAGCGCTGTGATTTCTCTAATGTTACCTCCTCCACCGTGTCCTCTTTGGTTGTCATGGTTATCGATAAAAACAACAGCGTCATTGGAGTTAGGCATCCCCCATTGTTCTCCCCAGGTCCGCAGCCATTTTGCTTGATTGTGGTGTCTGTTTTAATATCATTGGGGGGAAAATAATCACTAGTCGGGTACGTTGGAACTAAAATACGAGGGAGAGAGAGAGAGAGAGAGAGAGAGAGAGAGAGGAGAGAGAGATGAGAGAGAGAGAGAGAGAGAGAGAGAGAGACTTACCGAAATACATCAGCTAGTTTTATTCCAAAGATAAAGTTTGTGACTCGGGCAATACCGGTATATTCCGATGCGCTGATTGCTTCATGCCCCATATCAATTACTTCCTGGAATATAAAAGGCTTGGTTCCTGACGGGAAAAAGGCAGTATTTAAATCATGCAGTCTGCCGAACACGCCGCGAAGATCTCCGGGCCACATGTGCTTAGCAGCGTCCACTCTGAAACCAGCCACACCCAAACTTATCAGGTGATTCAAATATCCAGCGATGGAGTCACGAACGTAGTCTTTTGAAAGTTTCAGATCCACCAAGCTGACCAGACGACAGTTTCGAACTTCGTTAGGGTCGTTGTAATTATGGATGTTGCCGTCTCCTGTACTACATTCCGAGCCACTGTTAAAATCCCAGGAAGAGAAAGGGACACCGGGATAGCTTAAGGAACCGCCGTCCCAATGAGAGCCACCAGTTCCGGTTCCGGACCCGCCAGCTCCGGTCATGTGATTAATCACAACGTCAGCGTAAATTCTACATGGCGGGAATTTAAAAAAAAAAACAAAAAAAAACAGAAACTCGGAAATAAAATAACGAATTCTTTAATTTTTCAATGCTATATGTTTAAAAACCCCATTATTTTAAGAAGATCAATAGATCCTGTATATTTTCCTTGCAATTTCACACTTTTTATAATAAACAAACATGGAAATCTTTAATATATGGTTATAGGTATTGTTGTAAATAAAATCGGTCTAGGAGTGAAATCTTACCGGACATTGGCCTTATTACACCTCTGTATCATATCTCGGAGGTCAGCCTCGTTTCCGCTTCTAGTGGCCAGTTTGTAGGACACGGGCTGGTACCTCTCCCACCATGGCCTGTTTGGACTTGTTACTATCCTGTTCTCATTGGGAGGGGAGATCTGAAATGCACGACAGAAGAAACTCAAAGCTATCAGTCACAATATGTTTTCATGCATATTTATACAGTAAGCAATTGGACTATGTCAATGTGATGACATATTGGTGTGTAATGTGATAATATATTGGTGTGCAATGTGATGATATGCGAGTAAGCAATGTGATGATACATATATGGGTGTGTAATGTGATGATATATGGATGTGCAATGTGATGTTTACATTTATGTGTTAGCAATGTAATGATACATATATGGGTGTGCAATGTGATAATATATGGGTGTGCAGTGTGATGATATGTGGATTAGCAATGTGATGATATATGGGTGTGCAATGTGATAATATGTGGGTATGTAATGTGATGTTATATGGGTGTGCAATATGATGATATGTAAGTTGGCAATGTAATGATACATATATGGGTGTGCAATGTGATGATATGTGGGTGTGCAATGTGATGATATTAGAATGTGTAATGTGATGATATAGGGGTGTGTAATTAATGTGGATGAGTAGACGATAGTATGTGGGAGACGATATATGGGTGTGGAATGTTAACATATTCTTGGTT
This sequence comes from Magallana nippona, assembly GCA_033439105.1. NCBI lineage: Eukaryota > Metazoa > Mollusca > Bivalvia > Ostreida > Ostreidae > Magallana > Magallana nippona. Next base: position 3,143,150 of record CM065924.1, on the reverse strand, counting down.
GAGATGATATATAGGTGTACAACTTGTACAATTTGTACAACTCGTATGTAATTGAGATGATATATATGTGCAATATGTAATACGTTCATGGTTCAGATGATAGTGACCAACCGTTGCGATGTACATACCTGGACCCCGCAGTACCCCATGGGACCGAGGAAGCGTTCACATTCCGCGGCGATGTCGCTCCATTTCCACTCAAACAGGTGCGTGATGGTGTGACGTCCCGGGGCACAGGTCGGGTTACTCCAGGTCCCGCCACGGACTGAAATACAACAACCAAATCTGTGGCAAGATTGGACTGATTTGGGGAAAATAGCGAGCATGTTTTAATATAGACCACAATTCGAATACTAGCTGCCTCGGTGTCATATAGTTTACGTTTTTAATAAACTGCAAAGCGGTTTATAAATCGTAAACCGTATACTAGGTCATATAATTGTCATATTGTAATCTTGAATTTACTAGGTGATGTAAATACATACTTAGTAGTTTAGAATATGCAATTATAATTATTAGAGGTAGAAATCAAAATCATTCCATAAATGTATCTCAAACAAGGTGACACTCGCAGCCGCTACGAGTTGACTCGGGACCCTTAACGTTGTGATGATTTTGAAGAGGATCGTTAGGTTGTACTCGGTCAATGGAAAAGGGCAATATAAGAAAACAGCGAGCTTATTCATGATAGAAATGGTAGGCCTATGTTCAAATCACAGTGAGTGTTTTTTGCATTTAATATATATATTTATGTAAAAATCAAAATAAAAAAAAATATTCACTGACCAATTCCCACGCAGAGGAGGCACCAAAGTAGTACTTGGAACATGTCCTTTCTGTTGTCTGATCCTTATCTGTCTGCGGCAGAGCAATGAACGAGGAAAGAAAGATATATAGCTATCTCAGGACGGTCAGATAATCCGATGTCACTTAGTCTAGATTCTTGGCGATTTCGTAATTGTAATGAAAACGTTCGCGTGCACACGTCTTTACCGAAACAAACGGATATGATTTAAAAAAAAAAAAAGAAAGGAATATCAGATGATTAACTGACAACAATCAGTAAATTCCATTCCAGGTTTGTTTTGTTCAGATAATAAAAATTAAAGTTTTTTAGTTATTTATTTATTCATGTTGCGCAGAAAAACAATATCGTGCACGAGATATGTGCATCGAATAACAGAATAAATTTATCTGTATATTTAAGACGTATATAACTTTGTTACCTTGATAGTTATGCAATGCGCAGATAGTTTATCGAAAAAAAATTGAGACCGTTGGTTTCCATATGTACGTTGTATCTTCTATATACGGTACTGTACATATATAACAACATGATATGTTGATTTTGTAATGTATGGCCCAATACATTTCACAATGACTATTTTAATTTGCTGAAAATTATATAAATATAAGTAATAAGGAATCATTCTTTGAATAGTATGAGGTGATCAAATACGGTCGGGTATAAGCAAATCTATCATAAAGCCCTGAAGGGCTTTATTGGATCACTTCATAATTTCTTATTCCTTAAATAAAACGACTGATTTATTTATTGTTTATAAAAAGCGACTAGCCAACTGAGCTATATTAAAATGTTCAAGTTCAAGTTCATTTATTCCACTCAAAACATATAATGTTACATGAGGTGCAGAAGAATTATATACAAAAGTATAAGAAAAGAAGGATTTACAAAAGATAAACAGAAAAAAACAATAATTTTATACAGTTGTTACGTAGGATGACCGACCAAATCAAATATTTTACTAATTAAAGTAAACATTTTCATAAGAATTACATGGTTTGAAGATGACATAAGTGTTCTAAATTTTAACGTGTTTGGATTTTTAAGATAATAATTACTAAACAATTTTTTCTTACATGTGACAATGCACTACATTCTAAAACAAAGTGAAATTTATCGCCAATTTGGTTGGCTTCACAAAAGCACAATTTTTGCACAAATTGATCTTTAAGATTTTGTTTGACAGTTTTTTGTAACCATTTTACGTTAATAGGATTTTGCTGGTGCCATACATAGGATAAGACACAGCTATCAAGAATGTTTTTTATAGAAACTAGCCACTTATTATTGATTTCACCTATAGTGTAGCAATTGTAAAGATACATATACAAAGTTTTACATAACTTATTCTCCTGGCATAAAATCATCTTTGCCCAAAATCTAATCATCTCGTATAAATTGTTATGATGGAAAACGACCTGTCTCCCCATAAACCATAAAGCTGGGGGTACTACTTTTCAAGTTGAGAATGTGTTTAAGAAACTTAAATGTACACGCTCGATAACATCAATATTTTCGTAACCCCAAATTTCACAAGAGTATAGTAAAACTGGTAAAACAACCTTGTCAAATAAGTCTAATTGAATTTCAAAGGACATGTCAAAGAATCTAATTTTTCTAATAATACCATACATATCTTTCTGATATTGAGTACACAAGTGTTTCTTGGCTTTAAAAAAAGAGCCAGATCGGGAAAATATTATTCCTAGGTAGTTATACTCTTTGAACTTCTAATTTATCACTATTGTACATAAATGAGCACTTAGGAGCAGGTCCTTTGGAGAATATCATAACTTTGGTTTTTTCACATCAACTGTAAGTTTCCAGTATTTACAATATACAAAATTCGTCCAGCGCATGTTGTAAATCTTGGGCTGACTCTGTTAGTATGACAGTGTCGTCAGTATAAAATAACATAAAAAGTTTACTATAAACAAGCAACTCTTCTTCTAGATCATTTGTGATACTACTTAACCCACTGACATTTCTCTCGTTCATAAAGTTTTCTATATCGTTGATATAGATGGAAAATAAAAAAAAGTGTTTTCTCCTTGACGTACGCCAAGGTTACAAAAGAAAAAAGGTGAAGTTTCGTCATTCAATTTTACTTTTGACTTGATACCATTGTAGATGGGTTTTTTTTAAATGTACGACATTTGCCAGTTATACCACTTTTATATACTTTTAACCATAACCCTTCGCGCCACACAGTATCAAATGCTTGAAGCACAAAACAATTTCATTTTACAATGCATTAAAGTTTGTGACAAAAAATGCAATAGTATAATGTTATCAAGAGTAGAATAAATCCAGACTGGCAACCACTAATTAAGTTTAAATCATCAGAATACATTTCAAGTCGACTCCTTAAAAAATTCCAGTAATTTGCAGTTTCCGTTCATTTTCTTCGCAGAGGTTACACACACTGAAAAAAAATTTGGTATATACAGTTTTATCATCAGAATATTTAGGTCAAGTTCGATTTGGGGTACGATCGAGCAATTTGTGACCGAATTATTTCCCTTGGACTTAGAAAAATTCCAATAATTTGCAGTTTCCGTTCATTTTCTTCACAGAGGTTGCACATACTGAAATGAAATTTGATATACAGAATTATCATAAAAATATCTAAGTCAAGTTCGATTTGGGGGTACTGATGATTTCGTAAGCTTTCTATATTGTATAGTTCTATATTCTTTGGAAAATCGCTGGCTTTGTTAGCTGACCACAAATTTACGGATGACTGAATTTTGTTCGGTGCGTGTTCGCTACTTTTTGGAGCCCCATATTTAAAAGAAAAACACATTGAAATGAATTATGCACATCTGAGTACAGATTACAAAAATCTAACACTTTAAACTCTTTGATATAATAAAATAATGACGCACTTGATAATACATAGTCAACAGTGCTACTATTTTTACATGTTAAACTACCTACGAGTTTGTCTGTACCCATTCAACCATTTACAATAAAAATGTTGTTGTTGATGCAAAAATCTATTAACTTGTATCCAAAGTTATTAGATGACATATCGGTAACTTTTCTAACAAAAGGTATTTGTAAAGTTTCAAAAGTAACAATATTCTGTTCATTTAAGGTCTGAAATTTCGCACACTTGCAATAAAATCGTCTGTAGTTATAAAATCATACAAATTACCAGTTCTTGCATTATAGTCACCCATTATGCAGATATTTTTACAATTTTTGGTAAAAGTTAAAAGTTCTTGTTCAATTTCTATGAAACAATCTGGTGACGAATATTTACCATTTTCCGGGGGAATATAGACAATACCAAAAAGAATATTATCAACATTATTATTATCGAGACAAACATTCCTGGCAGAATCTGTCAATTGATTTGCGAAAGTTCTTCATGTCTTTGTTAACAAATTACTTCATTCATTGGCTGGCTGCAGAGTTTAATAAGACTACAGTAATCTCCCGAGTAAAATGATACATGCATTTGATTATAGATGTAGGAAAATGCTCAAATTTTAAAGCTAAAAAAATTGGAATTTTCCTTGCACAATAATAATTATTGCTGAAAAATTTCTGTATCAATTATCAATGATGGGTTGACCACCCAGCCTCCATAAATTTAACAGATCCACGCATAATAGCAGAGTCAGGCCGAAAATCATGTTTTTCCAACGGCAAGACTGTGGCCAAAGTAATAAAATCGACTCGTATTCAGCAATTGCCGGTAAATTAAGGGGGCTGGATGGTCGTGGCCATTTGTTAGACTATATTAATCTTCTTGGGATGAAGATCTCTGTATATATATATATATATATAGAGAGAGAGAGAGAGAGAGAGAGAGAGAGAGAGAGAAAATTGTGAAAATTTTAAAGCTTTCGTATTTGAATTTTTTCTTTTTCAAATTGTTGTTTGTAACCAAAATTATCATATTTAGAATTTTAAGGTAGATCTGATGGTTCATTTGTTGTCCACCCAGCCTCCTTGATGAAGTCAATCTTTATCACACGCACGCTTGATTTACGCCAATACCAATAAACGGTGCTTGGCACATGTAAACCCCTAAGTACGTCACAATACCAGTACATATAATAATTCTCATTTTTCAATTAACACATTATTAACCGAATTTCACTATGATGTATTCAGCAAAGGACAGCGATTGTATAACAGCCATTTATTTCATGCATTCAACGACAAAAATACAGATCCTGAAGGTTGGTATAATTTCCTTTAACTTATATACATGTACTAGTAAATATTCTTTTTTATTTATGCGATGTATTAGTAATGGCAAAATGTGCTTGGTGCTACAAAAAAACCCAATACAAATAATATTCAACTTGATAGTCATAACAAACATAATTGTAATAGGTTTACGTTTTTATTTTCAACATCTTTCAAACACTTTATATAAATCTGGTAAATTGGCAATTTGTAAAATACTAGAATCTTCAGCAAATGTCTTGGGTGGGAAAAGATAGTTCCGGAAAGCACTGAACAGCGCATGCTCCACCGTCCACTTCCACGTCTTCTCTTCAGAAACCTCCCCATCCTGTGTCAATGCATGAAAATAAAAATTACAAGCCTTTTGTCAAACTGCATGAAAACTTTAATTTGGTTATAAATATCTACTGAAATATTCTGTTACAGTACTTGAAGACCAAGTGCCTGTGGTGTAAACGTCGATATTCAGTACTGTTTTTTAAGAGGGCTCGGTGGTCGTGGCCATTTTTTGTTCAGTACTTCAGGACTTGTGTCATACTTCTGGCTCACTGCCACTACTTTTCAGTAGAATTTATCGATAAATATGTATAACAGGGAAAACCTATAATAGAGTAAAACCATAAATGTCGGAACCAGGGGGGGGGGGGGGGGGGGGGGGGGGCTGGAGGGGGGCTGGGGGCTTAGCCACTCCACTATGATAGCAAAGATTAACATAATCATAATAAATGAATCAATCAATCATTTAAATTTCCTCACTTTGTGTTTTAATCTGGAAAAAATTAACATGAGCAGTAGCATTCTAAAACTATTTCTAAAATTTACATTGCACAGATCACCCACCACTTATACCACAGAATAGTATTTTGAGGATTGGTAAAAATGGTTTTTCCCTCCTTCTTTTTTCTTTTCGCTTGTCAAGATTTCAGATAAGTCTGTACCCCCCCCCCCTTCCCCACTTTCAATTTGCTTCCGGCTTCCGATACCTATGAAAACACTAAGTTATTCTGAATACCTTTGAACTCTCTGTCTCACTTTGGGGGTCCTGGAACATACTGGGTTTAAAACAGTAAAATTCACTAGTTTCCTTACAAAAAGTTTGGAAACATTCCTTCTCTTTGTCCCAGTTAACCTGTGGAAGAACAGTTATCTCTCTTGACAAAATCTTTCTTAGAGTTATTCCCCTTTTACAAATCATAAAAATTAGTTTTGAATGTATGCTTCTATCTTTAATCTTGGACATCCATATTTTTATAAAATCATGCATTTAACATGTTTTGTATGAAAAACAATTAGTTAACACATACAAAATTGCTTGGCAAATGCTAAACATTAAATTCATTTCTATAAAGGACGATAAGTAACTTCATATTGAACTTTCGGATTATCCACTATGAAATAGCTTGCCTCTGTAGCCAGTCTAAGGACAAACATAGGAACTCCCTCCATGTTGGGGATATAATGATCCAGCAAAAGTGGCAATGTACATAGATTACCATTCTACAAATAAAAGTTGCATGTTATTTTTTCATTCTAACATACACAGAATTTTTCATCAGCTAAATATTCATATCTGATTTAATCTACAATAACACACAATGAATTTATATATACAGATAAATTTGCATCATCATTTAGAACATGTTTAAAGAGTCATAAGTTCCACATAAATAAACATATACTAATATAGAGCATTTAAACAATTAATTTATGATATACATGCACATATAAAATAAAATATATGTAAAACATGATGGTTTTATGAATTTTGAATTTAAGTTCCAAAATGTATGTTCAGTATATGTTGCTTGTTTTTCATATTTAACATGTCTGAAACATATGTTAATCATACGTCAACCATACGCTGAACAAGTATTCCATTATCACACATGAACAAGGATGAAAAAAGACAATACAAAAATCATAAACTTTATAGTACTTGCCTCATCTATCTCCACTGAGAAGTAATCAGACAGCATTTCTGCCTTTGACTTCAGGAAGTCCACAATATACTGGGCCAGGTCAGACTTGGGTCCGTCAGCCTCGGTCCATCCACTCTCCTCAAGGTCAAGGGCAAGCAGGGCAAGGTCATATATAGGGGCCGGCTCCTAAAGATATTACCATTTAAACAATATTACCTCTTTCTTTTATAATGTAAACTCTGTATGGTGTTAAAAAAAGAAAATGTGGCTAGGTTACACATCTCTCTCTCTCTCTCTCTCTCTCTCTCTCTCTCTCTCTCTCTCTCTCTCTCTCTCTCTCTCTCATGATGTTTTTCTGTTATTTTTTACATATGCTGGATTTAACTGCGTTATGTGGTGTGGGTATTGCTCTCTCTCTCTCTCTGTCTCTCTCTCTTGTCAAATAAAGGTAAATCATACATGTTATTGTTTCACAGGTATGATATGCTAAGCTTTACTTCATTTTTTTCATTCTCTTTTTTTTAATACATCACAGAATACACATTAAAACATAAGGAGAAATTCTTAAAAGGAACCCAACTTATTATTTACTTTATAAAACTAAGATAGGAGCCTGGCCTTCATGATTCTATATTCTCCAAATTCCATGCAAAACATTATGGATTTCAGAAAAATAAGAAATCTTCAGTATGTTTCATTCAATTCAATGCAAAACCAATCAACATTTGGTGACACATCAAAACTGCATGTATTTATGTTCTTTTACAATATAGAGATCTTAGGTTAGAAGCTAGTCCTTTATGTACCTAATAAACTCTTCACTTTGGTAATCAAAGAATATCAATGCAATTTTTCTCTTGGGGGTAAAAAAATTTGAATATTTTATGTCTTTCCAATTAATACATCCCAATTAAAAGCTGATTTCTAGTTCACTGATTCATCAAGTTCAAAATTCCTTTGTAAAACTAGTGTAACAAATTTACTCACCGAGAGTCGTAGAATTCCGTAATTTCCAAAGTCAAAGATCATCAGCTGATAAAACAGCTCACGACTGAAAAACAGGGTAATTAGAATCAGAATTAAATTACTTCTGCAGAGAATATACTGACACATAAAACCAATCAATCTTTTCCTTTGAACTCTGAGAAATAGTGCATTTAGATTTATAAAGTCATCGAAAAAGAAATTGCTTTTTGAAAGAATTGCAAGTTGATAATTATTGCAATGTTTTCTCTGCAGGTTTAATTTGAATCCCTAATATTTTGGAAATTTGTTGACCAGTAAACTTGGATAATTATAACACCTTAATTAAGTTGGCTTCATAAAGTTAAATTAAGCTTTTAACATTCTTTTCCTGAGTGATATTTTAAAGTGAAAAAATATTTTGATGAGATACCGACATGTCTAAAATACACATCCTGCCAAATCAATGACTATATGGTGCATAGCAATTCACATATAAAAAATATTTATACAGCAGTTGTTTTAGTTGGGGGCAGTCACATACATGTATATTAGGATATGTGTACATACATTTCTTCCGAATATTGTTAGTTCAATATATAATACAGTTACCTGAGTTTAGTTGTGTTGACCAGGTAGAGTTTGGTCTGATGCTGCATTAAGGAGAACTCTTTGTTCACACATCCCACAAACTTGTGAAACTGGAACATTTCCCTTAAATCTAAATGATCAAACTCTCATTTACTTTAAGATGTTTTCATAAAATGGAATGACACAATTCTTCTGTCAAAAAAATATCCTTAATTTTAGTTAGAGCAATACGTGAAATTGTCCAAAAAATCCCCCCAAAATATTAATATTGAAAGTTAAACACACAGATTGACAAATACTGTAGACTCTTAATTAAATGCCAGGAGTTAATATCTGAATAAAATTGCGAGAAGCACATCTTGCGTATTTTTAAAATCTCGATTCTATTTTTCAGAAAGATGTAAACTAAATGAAACTATGATAAAAGTTTGGCGTTTGCGATTTTATCTTCTCGCGATTTGATGAAAACAGTTGAATCGTAGAATTAAGTACTTGCATAAAATAAGGAAACTACGGTATATGAAAATGCATGAATAATCAGATACAGCCAATAAATGCACAGTTTTCATCGTTACTTATTTCTGCAATACAGTGTTAAAGATATAGTAACATTTACAGTGTTACATGAAATCAAATATTCACTGCTTAGTCAGACAAAATTATTTTTCTCTCTTTGTGTTTTTGTGTCAGATTTCATTGAGCACTGACTTTTATGCATGTTTTCTTGGACTTCCTCTTGAAGACACAAAACACTGGTGAGCTTTACAGGCCTCTTCTTCTGTTGGACTCCACAACTGGGCATCTCCATCCTGCAACAAGAAACACATAATAATGACTCTCACTTCACATTACCCCCCCCCCCTCCCAGCCCTATCCTTCTGTGGAAAATATTACTCTGCATAATGTTTTGATTTTGTATTTGTTTTTTGTTTCATTGTAAAACTGAACAGAAAGCAAGCAAGTATGAAGAAAAATGAAAAGAATTAAATTAGAAGGAATGCAAATGTTTGCATGAAATTTGAACATGCAATCGTATTGTATCAAATATCCATCAGATAACATTGTTGCTCAGGTGAATGATGTTGCCCATGGGCCTCTTATCAAAATAAGAAGTTATGCTTAGCAAATTCTTGAGACATACGTTTGATCACTGGTTGATGTCTCCATTGGTTGGGCAGCATCAGACCTGATTGGTTGAGCGCTTCTGTCTGCGGAGGAACTGGATTGGACCGGTTTCACAAAGGCATCCAGCTTTTGCTCTCTACTGTCCGTTCTCACCATGTGATGAGCATAGGTCTTCTCAGTTCCTGCCATATTTAGAGAAAAATCTTTACAAAAAAATATTATAAGAAATCATAATTTAAATTTATATTTCATTTCTATTTAGTTATTTAATTATTACTTTTACTGGTCTCAAGATGAAATAGTAAATATAGTGTAAAATACATGTCCATTATAATTAACATACTGATAAATTGCTCTGTTTGAAAAAAACTGAAAACCTCAGAAAAAGGTTGCATGAATCGAATCCAAAATTCAGCAAAAATGCTGTTTCTACCTTCTATATTACAAGAGTTATTGCTCCTTGTTTGAGAAGAACATATTGAAATTTTGTAAATTAAGTGGCACATTTGAGGATGAACTTTGGAAGCCCTTCCAACAAGAAGCTGACCGACTGTGTGTCGCTTTTATGAATGACCTCAAGTATCTACATCTTCTGAGCGTTTCATTCCACAAGCGTTCTCCATTCAGTTAAACAATAAGACAAGTGTTTGAGAGTTTTTGGTCACTTAAAACAAGCTATTTCTGTTCATCAAAGGATGTATGCTCTTTAAAATATGTTCTAAAAATAATTTTGCTTATGACCTTTCATGATATTCCTTAACCGACTGAATTACAGTGGCTTTACACATGCAAATTTTCATATTATTTATATTCCAATTTGCATAAAACTAATTTCTAGGAAAAACAGGGCTTCAACAAAGGTGAGTTAGTTATTGTTTGTTTTAATGGTTATATCTGTATCTGATAATTATAAGCACAGAGGAGAGAGAGAGAGAGAGAGAGAGAGAGAGAGAGAGAGAGAGAGAGAGAGAGAGAGAGAGAGAGAGAGAGAGAGAGAGAGAGAGAGAGAGAGCACCAACCAATATAAAATATTTCTGGATATTGCATACTGCTAATAAATGAATACTATAAAGTAATGTGTAGGGATTGATTTGTCCATATTGATATTAATAGTCACTAATATTTCTCAGAAATGTATATTACTGAAGCACTAGATTTGGAAGAGTTGTAAAGTTACATGAGGACTTTCTTCTCAGTAATCTATAGACCTGCAACATTTAATGAGGAAGAGTTTGTTACGTTATTTAATGTACCAGTATAGAATAGCTGCACTACATTTGGAAGAGCTTGTTAATTTATTTGATGATTTTCTCAGTAACGTAAAGACCTGTACCACAAGACTAGGAAGAATTTGTTAAATTAAATGTAGACTTTCTCAATATACATGCACTGACCTGTACTACTGACTTTAGAAGAGCTTGGATCCTCCTCTTTACTGAGTAATTTAATGCACTGACCTGTACTACTGACTTTGGAAGAGTTTGGATCCTCCTCTTTACTGAGTAATTTAATGCACAGACCTATACCACTGACTTTGGAAGAGCTTGGATCCTCCTCTTTACTGAGTAATTAAATGCACTGACTTGTACCACTGACTTTGGAAGAGCTTGGATCCTCCTCTTTACTGATTAATTTAATGCAATGACCTGTACCTCTAGATTTAGAAGAGTTTGGATCCTCCTCTTTACAGAGTAATTTATTGTACTGACCTGTACCATGACTTTGGAAGAGCTTGGATCCTCCTCTTTACTGAGTAATTCAATGCACTGACATATTGTACCACTAGATTTAGAAGAGTTTGGATCCTCCTCTTTAAAGAGTAATTTATTGTACTGACCTGTACCATGACTTTGGAAGAGCTTGGATCCTCCTCTTTACTGAGTAATTTAATGCACTGACATATTGTACCACTAGATTTAGAAGAGCTTGGATCCTTCTCTTTACTGAGTAATTTAAGGAACAGACCTATACCACTGACTTTGGAAGAGCTAGGATCCTCCTCTACACTGAGTAATTTAATGCACTGACCTGTACCTCTAGATTTAGAAAAGTTTGGATCCTCCTCTTTACTGAGGAATTTATTGTACTGACCTGTACCACTGGCTTTGGAAGAGCTTGGATCCTCCTCTTTACTGTCCAGAGACACTGGTGCACCAGGAAGGAGAGCCTTAAGCAAAAGAAACAGCTTATAAAAACAATTTGCAAAGCAGGACCAATTGAAAATTATTTAAACATAAATTTGTTATGGTACAATTTCGCTCTGGTAAGAGAGATAACTCTAATTGAAATCAATGACTTAGCTTTTATTCCTGTATGAACTTACACAGAACGATTAAACACCATGTACCTTGATATTTAGGGGAACCAAGTTTTGGCAAATTTATCAAAAGGGAGTCTGAAACTTTGATAAAAGTCAAGAACTGTAGGCACAAAAAATGGAAAAGTAATATTTTCCACCACAGATCATGAAACCAATGCCCTTTTAAGGATGGTTTCAGTAAAGTTAATTTTTTCACCTGAGTGTAGTAGGTCCGACTGGAGTTGGCTCCCAGTAGTTTGGTCTCAATGGCAGCTTGGATGCTAGAAATAATGGCATCCTCATGGAGGAAATGAACCTCATGCTTTGTAGGGTGAACATTCACATCTATGTTCTGTGGCACTATCTCTACACTGAAGAATTAGGAAGTTAAAAAATTCAGCGTGATATATTTACATCTATTTACATCTAAAGAATGATTCCCTCTATTTCTTACGGAAACTTATTGTTAATTCATAGCTTTATAGAACAGGACTGAAATATACAAGCCCCGTTTATTGATTGGTCAAAACCTACAGCCACTGAAACTGACAGGACTGAAATCTACATGCTCCATTTATCGATTGGTCGAAACCTACAGCGACTTAAGAAAAATCAAACTACTGAAGAATTGATGGGAGTTGATTTTATAGATTATTATTTATTTTAAAATCAACGATATGTTATTTTGCATGGCATGTATAGTTTTTAATCTTCGTTTGAATTTTTTGCACATTTTTATAATATGAATTTCCAGACTTTTCCGACAAGAATTTCGAGAAAACCCCATATGAATCATGTTGTGTGATATTTAAAGATAGAATTAATTCCATCAAACTACGTATCAGTAATCGAAATATTTCTGGAAAATTGTATGGATCCAAGCAATATTGAACTTATTTTTACATTTTGGCCCTGCCCATGGGGTGGTTAAGTCATGAAGCTCACAATTTTGATTCCTCTTATCATACAGATGCTCCAAACCAAAAATGGTAAAAATTGGCCATGTAGTTTTAAGAAGAAGTTAAAAAATTAATGTAAAATTGTTAACGGATGACACATGATGATGGACTAAGACTGATAGCAACCTGAGTGACCTAAAAAGTTCACAGAAATGAATTTGCTCTTCTATAGGTTATATAGGGAAATAGATTTGCAAATGTAGAAATTAATATTAAACTTTTTAATTCATATCAGTAAAAGTGGGTTGAAACAATTTTTGTGTTTTTACATAAGTATAAACCGCTTCATAATTTATAAACCATATGCTGCCTTAAATTCTAAAATAAAATATTTGATTAAAGAAATAATAGATTTTCATTGATATTTTATGCCATTCCCTGTATAAATTTTAACACAGTTTCAGGTAACACTTTAGGACATAGAAATACCACCACTTAAATAACAAATTTCAAATTTAATCTAAAACAGAGTATTATTTGAATTTGGAATTATTTTGATTCTTGGAATTTAGGGCTTTTAAGAAAATTGCCCTTAGTTATAGACTTACATAGACAACTAACATGAATTTTTATTGTTTGATGTGTTAGTTTTAACTAACTTAGTCAACTAACTTGAATTTCCTTTATGAATAGTCTAACTAAGGACAATTTTCTTAAAAGCCCTAAATCCCAAGCATCAAAATAATTTAAAATTCAAATAATACTCTGATTGACTATTAAATGTTTTGCTGATTTATGGACAAAAAAAAGTTAATTTGTATAAAGTCTCCTTATAATTTCAATTCTGATCTTAGATTATCGGGATGGAGTCCCTTTGGAACTATATTCCATGACATCTCATTGATTACGTTTTAGAAAACCTTTCCAAAGCAACACCAATTGAGGTGCTGAAAGCGTTGATTTTTACTGTTTGAAAATCTAACACGATTGGATTAATTTCAAAGGAGTTTCATCACACAATCTGTTCATTCGGGTAATAGACTCCCTTGATTATTGACATGTGTCAAATGAATTCATTATCTTGGAGGTGAATTCTAAGGACGGGTGAAGTATGTCAAGTGCTGGTACCATGATAAATTAATTTGAAAATTGTGTCTTTCAAAACACTCTTTGCACAAAATGTATTCAAGAGGAATCCTTTGAATTCTTTTCATTTGTTGAATTATACTTTTTTGTTTTTAAATAAATATTAAATAATTGAGCTTCTTTATTACACAACTTGATTGGCCAAATATCAATGGACATCTAATTTCGAAATACCACATCTGTGGTAAGATAAAAGACATTCATTGTTCTTGGCAATAATTAATTCATGTGTTCATATTAACAACCCTCCATCCCTATCTTTGTCAACTAATCTTAGCCTAATACAATCAAGAAAACAATTACACACAGGGTAACAAGTTGCTCCCTTGGGTTTTGCTATGTTTTGAATTTCTTTCTTCTGATGTTGGAAATGTCACAAATATCTTGTACTTAACACAAAGATAGGTCAAAACATTAATTAAAATTTAATTTGAAATAACAAACAAAATAGAAATTCACATATATCATTTTTAAGGACTGCGAACAAAAACTTTTACAGTCAAGAACAGTATTTTCTATTTAATAATTCATTAACCCTTTTTGCGCATTAAAAAATAAAACAAAGATTGGCATTCATAGAAACTGACTGCCTCATTGAAAAGTTTTATTGATATTGAACTAGAATTCATGGGCCAGTCATACATTTGTTTCAATGCCAACAAGTACACTGCTGGGTTCAATATTTGGTCCATTTTCATGAATAAATCCATTATCCGAAATATAAAAATTCTTCGGAGGATGTACTGGGCCATCCTTAAAAAAGTGTTTGTTTGGAATTATGCTGCCTGGAGGTTTCTAGACCCAAGAGGGAAGGCGGGATTTTTTTTTATTTTTCAAACTTGAAGTTTAACTAATTAGAAATTGGTAAAAAATGAAAATCTCCATAATAAAAAAAAAAGTATTTCAATGAAGCGGGAGGCAATTCCAAACAAACAATACATGTAATTTTATTTTGGCCCTATATTGGACAAACAGCTTTGAAATTCTTCATTGAATACTGAAGTAACTATTTGCATATATATAAAGTATACAAATATACAGTAGGTCAATATCTATGAATTTAACTACTTTATTAACTTATCAATCCAACACATTGTGTATTTATATCTCATCTATCTCATCACAAACTGTGAGCTTCTTTCCATCACCCCCCCACCCCCCCCCCCTTTTCCTTTATCTTTAAATTCTATTATCCTATGAGATGTACAAGATGCATTCTAAGAAGTTGAAACAATTCTCTTAAGTGTTAGAAATAATATATATTGTTACAGTCGCATTAGGATATAAAATGGAAGTGCGACAAAGGTCCAAAAGGAGGAAGTCAAATTAGTCAGGGGTCTGTACTGATCTCAAGAATGACCATTTTGACTTTCAAATCTGTTGAAATCCAGGTTTCAGCAAAGAAAAAAGAGAAAAATCACATCTCTGGGAGCTGATTACATAATATTACCAACTACATGTCACATATAATCATAAAATCATCCATATTTTTAAGATGTCTCTTTCCTTATTTTGAGAGCAAATGACAAAAGTGATGGCTAGATAATATAACATATGATTACAATGTTTGTCATCAAAATTTAGCCTCAATTTTGGAAGTTTTGACATACATGTATTAGGGAAATTAATGTCGAAAGTAAATACTATTAGTTATTTAGGTCCAATCAAGGGTGTACGGGGATTTATCCTGGGTTGTATTCCATACAAGTATGGAATACAACACGGGGTTTGCGCGGCCTCAGCGTGTATGGAATACAACCCTGGGTAAATTCCCGTACACCCTTGATTGGACCTGGATAACAAATTTATGTCCTATGTTATACAAATTTAAAAATTATATTGTTTTACCAGTGCTTTGCATCTGAAAATCTGGTCTAAGATAACTCAGAATAAAGATAAATAGCTCATATAACATATTTCATTAATTAATCATTATAAACAATGTATTTAAATTCAATTGTTGAACAGGGATTTTGAAAAATTATTTATTCATTTACTTCATTTAACATTACTTTATTTTGCGCAAAGAATTGCATTGTGAAGTCACATTTTATTTACACCCGGCTTCAGCTGGTGGTACGGAAATTTACACCTGGCTTGTTAACAATCAGATCTTGCATTATAAGCGACATAGAAAATAAGTTCTACATCAAGAGCTAATTGCCAGAGTAATGTTCTCCTGATACTCAGGAGAAGATACTCTATTTTCCTATTGACTGTCAATGATTCAAAATGATTTGATAAAGTGCTCTGATTTTTGCCACCATTTACCATTTGCAATTATAACGTACGTGACAAAATGCACTAGAAGTGTTCCACGGACATCAATTAACTGATATCTGATATGAAACAAGAAAGTTGATTGCTATATGTTGAATATCAACGAAAATCAATATCATAGATTTATTATGACTAGCTATGACAGAAAAATATGATTTGTTGGACCTTCAGACAGTATACTGCTGAATGAGGTCATATAGGTTGATTGCAACATCTCTGTCTGCAGGTTTTTTAATCATCAGTTTGAAATTGAATTTTGTTGCACAACTTCCCCAGAAACACTAACAAGGGTTTTCAGATGCAAGAAAACTACTGTGTATATACTTGCCATTTTTATCATGCATGTGATATTAAAATGACTGATAAAGGTGTGCAATCTTCATCTTTTTAATCTTCTAACTAATGTTAAGTTTTTTATTGTCTCTACCTTAAATATTCATTTTTGCATGCCCATTCAAACATGAACATTTATAGAGTATAAAGATTCTGTTTTAGGACAATTTTTTTTTACAATCTGATAACAACAAGAAAAACAAACAAGAGGCCCATGGTCCACATTGCTAACCTGAACAACAGCTTATAATTAGTACCTCTTTTAATATTTTTTCAAAATGAAACTCTTCTAAAATATTGTAAAACTTGCAAAAATTCTCATATATTCCAAGATTTGACAATACATAAAAACAATATATAAAAAGGTCAACGAAACCTACTTTTGGGACATCGTATCCTAAGTTGTAAGATGCATTGGTTAACTGACCAATTTTATTATCTTTGGCTTCAAAGTATCAAAAATAATGAAATTGGAAGAAAAAAATGATAAAAAAGTGGGAAAAAATTTTAGTGACCAACTTCTGAATAAAGATCTAAAGTGGTTGAAAGATAAGCCAACTAACAAAGTTTCATGATCATATGCTTAATAATATCAAATTTATAGATTTGACTATAAATGATTATAAAAACCAAATATAGGTCACTGTGCCCTACTTTATGAAAAATATGAAGAAATAGGTTCAGGCGAGCTAAACACCAAGGGCCATATTGCTCTTGACAAGTTGACAGATACAACATATACCTGTTAAATTTATATTAAAAGATCACTCCAGCCTTCACCTCAGGTGACCTAGGTTGTTAAGGAATTCAGATTGACCAAGCAATGAACTGTCCTTTTCAGGCACAGCATCAACTCATCAGGCCAAACACCAAGGTTGTCATGACTGTTACTGTGTCTATAATGCCTGTAAAGAAGACTTGATAAATTCTGCAAAAGTTTTGGTTTTGATACCTACCTGAGGTAGATAAAAGGATGCATATTTTTAGGGAGATAGGCTTGGTAAACTGAATCTAAGGCTTTTCGCAGTGAAGAGGAGTCAACCAATCGATCTACAACAACAAAAACCAAATTGTTTCATATGCATAATGATTTTTTGGTATAATTCTGCAATAATGCTCGCTTCATTCAAGTTAGCAAAGGTTTTGTTCTTTTAATGTTTTTCGTTATGTCTTTCTCTGTATAAAAATAGGGATACAGCCAATTAAAGTCAATATGAACACATTAATGCCTATTCTGAGACAAAGGGTGTAAAACAATGAGTACAGGAAGTTAACTGACTGCTGATTGCTATACATAACCATTCTGGACTATCTAAGGTGATAATAATTTTTTTAAAGACACATAGGGATGCAATAGGAAACTATGCTTCCTTCCAGAGACTTATTATGAGCAGGTCACCATGGTGCCTGCAGGATCCTTTTTCTTCATTATAATTCTAATATGTTCTTTCCTCAGAGTGTGACTTAAATAATTGTCATTTTTTGGTATATCATCTTAATTCCTGAAGAGTATATAATGATTAATCAACTGATTCCATGCAAGGCGCAATCGATTCATCTGTTTTGGTAAATATCACCATTGCTCAGTGGTTAAAGTATCGGGTTTGTGAACCACATATCACAATTTTTAACCCAAGTGGGGATTTTATTCATATTTTCTAAATCAGTTTTTGAAAATCATAGATTTTTATTCGAAATTGCATATTTTTTTGCCCATTTGACTTATATACTACTTTGTTCATAAAAGAGCATTTCACGAGACTAAAAATATGTACGACTTTGTCGTATTAAGTTCTTTTGTATAACGCAGCCCTGAATTATAACCATTTCTTAAATACCAAGACTCAGTTGGCTTTCTTTTTTAAAACTCACTCCATTCGGTTTCTACTACAATATACCTGTAAATGTTAAACTTACGGTTTATGAACAGAAGAAAGATGCATTTTTTCATGGAATAATTGGCATTGGTTACATAGCCATGGCAGCTGAAGGATAACTTCTTGTCTTCATGCTCAACCTCCAACAGCTCCCTACAAACACATGCAATCTTTGCTTGAGTTCAGGTCATGGTAATGTGAGGGATTTATAACTATGAAGATGCAACACATCTTTACAATATTATAACTTTTTGTGCATTAATTTTGCAAAATAAGCTGAATTATTTTTGGTGAATTGGATATATATATATTATATTAGGATTAGTGTAAAACTCAAAAAATGGCTGTATAGTAGACACCAATGACCTCTTTCATATTTTTAAATTTTTAAAATTTCAATTTAAGTCTGCAGCAATATTTATACTGTGTACTTTCATTTTGTGTCCTTAAAGCCAGGGAGACAGACACTGGATTTTCAATCCATGGTCCCTGCAATAACACATACTACCTCTAACAATGCATGAAGCATTCTTCAGGAAGACAATTTTTAAGTTCATAAATGTATAATTTTCATGACACATATAATGAAAAGGTGCAATGCCCTTTCAATATTTAATTAAAATAAACACCTGTTTTTATTACCCTGTAGTCAGCTCTGCCCTGATGTAAAAAAAAAAAAAAAATACAGAACATGTTATTTCTGATGACTTGTGTGCATACATCATTAAGGTTCTCTGACCCTCAGCCTCAAAGTATTTTTTTCATCATAAATCAACGCATTTTACAAAGTTATTGAAAATTTGCCCACGATAGATATAATGGAATAAATATACAAATTTAAAAAAAAAAAAAGGTTGTACTGGTGCATCCGTGGCTCAAACCTCTTTACCTATTAATATAAGCTTTCATTCACTTTTAAGATGAAAATATTCTTGTCATCTTGTCTTTGTCCAATTAGTTTTTATATGACAAAAAAGAATATTTCTCTCTCCTCTCTCTCTCTCTCTCTCTCTCTCTCTCTCTCTCTCTCTCTCTCTCTCTCTCTCTCTCTCTCAAAAAAACTTTATACCCTAGCTTTTTATTGGTCAAAACATCTGACATGTCAGTGAAAAAAATTATATGCTATTCCTATTATGTATGTGTTATGCATTATGAAACTTGATCTATAAATATACTATTTTTCACTCAAAGGACGACAGTTTAATCCCCCCACCTGACAAAATAACAATGAATACCGTTTACAGTGAGAGTAAAAGGGCAATATATACATGATTTTCCACACCACCGTATCTACATTTAGCAATGACCTTGACCTTCAGAGAATGTGGGTGTCTCTGGAGTCCTAAATGAAGCAAGGTCATGACCCAATTACTCAAGGACACAGTCACACAGGGTCCCTCATTTCCTGCCACATAAAGTACAAAAACAACAAAGGTCATGGCCAGGTGAGAGAGGTAAACAACACCATCTGCATGGTGTTGTTCCATTTTAAGAAAGCTCAATAGTTGTGGCCATTTTTAGTCTATTTTGATCTCCTTAAGAAGAAGAAGAGCTTTCTAAAAAAAAAAATATGGAAAAATACTCAAATCTTAAAGCAAATATTAGTTGAATTTTTCATTACAAAATAGTTTTAATTACAAGCAAGCTTAAAACAACATTTCTGAAAATTTAAGGTACCTAAGATCTGATGGTTAACTTGTTGACCACCCAGTCTCCTTAATCACCTAAATCTGTCATATAGAGCACCACTCAAATCAATGATCATCTACAATTACCTTGAATTTTCTCCCCCTTAACGGAAACTATAATATGATTAAAGCTGTCGGTGAACCTGTAGTTAATGAAGGTATTTCTATCTTGCAATTACATGTACAAATCAAAAATAATTTTGAAAATAACAAGAGGCCAATGGTTCTTCACAGTCACCCAAGTACAAAATGCTTTTTAATTTAAGCATTACTGTCTGTAGTCCGAAATATCTGACGTTTTCCTGGCTTTTTTAACGATTTTGATATTTTACATGCCAGGAAAACGTCAGAACCGGCGCCATTACGAAAACTGGAAATTCACCGCCTCCAACTGGAAGCGGCATTCTAGGCTCGATTTTAAATAGATATATATTTAAACTCAATAATACAGCTTAAAATATAATTTTACTGCACATTTTGATAATCACACTGATAAACAATAGTGTTATGGACCTATTTTCTCGTGAGATTTCAAAAATGCACGATATCAAAACCAATCTCAGCGGTTCGATAGAATATGTTCAACAGCCTGTTTATGGGATGTAAGGACCCATAAAAGCTATATTAGTAAGCAGCAAAATCATCGTTTTATTAATTAGTTGGGAGTGAAACATTTGATTCAACTCGTAAATAATTAAAATCGAGCCGAGAATGCCGCCTCCAGTTAGAGGCGGCGAATTTCCAGTTTTCGTAATGGCGCCGGTTCTGACGTTTTCCTGGCATGTAAAATATCAAAATCGTTGAAAAAGCCAGGAAACGTCAGATATTTCGGACTACTGTCTGTAGCATATCTGATTGGTAATGATAAAGGATGAAAAGATGTAGGATATGTTGTATGTTATGTTGGCAGTAGCCATTTGTAATGTAAAGACATTGCACTCATCTTTAAAAAGACACTTAATTTTATTATTTAACTACAAAGCAACTGTCAAAGTCGATAGGCTTATTGCTCAAGTGGTTGGACAGTTTCCCTTATATCTAGCAAAAACATGCCATGTATGCATTATATATAAATGTTAATGAATCTACATTGGGTCAAGAATTTGCAGGATTTAATATATATCCAATATGGCAGGAGAAAACAATAATATTCTAAAATTTTAGCCTTCTCTGTTCTTATATTCGTATTGAAATAAATCAATAATCTTATTAATGTGAATTAATTACATATTATTCAACAGTTTTATTGATCTTTGATCTTATCCTTATCTGCATATACATCAGACTACGTTACAAGAGTATACATCCATCCCAACCAAATGTTCATCAACAACAACAAAATTTCTCCACAATAATGTGTGAAATTTCAGACTTGGGTGGAAAATAATTTATCAGCTTACATAATTATCTTAGTATGCCTAAATCTTAGTAGGCTAAAAATAAACAAATTCGTCATTTAACAGAAAGTTGAAGTCCGATTGGTACAAAAATATATCCCAAAATATGGCATGCTAAAACAAATAGTGTGTTAAAATTTCAAGCATCTGCAATGAATCGTTGCTGAGAAAAATGTGACAGAAATTTTTGTTACGGACAGACAGACAGAATGACAGACAGACATCATTTAACAGAAAGTTGAAGTCCGATTGGTACAAAAATATATCCCAAGATATGGCATGCTAAAACAAATAGTGTGTTAAAATTTCAAGCATCTGCAATGAATCGTTGCTGAGAAAAATATGACAGAAATTTTTGTTACGGACAGACAGACAGAATGACAGACAGACACACAAGGGTAAAACAGTATACCCCCTTCTTCTTTGGAGCGGGGGTATAAAAATAGTTTGAAGCTTCTTTCCTTCAAATCTTACAACAAGGAGGTATAAGATTTGTGAGCAGATGACAGAATGACAAACAATCAGAGAGTATACAAAAACAATCTTCAGTCTTCAATCTCGGGGACATCAGGTTGATATTGCATGGGCCATGATGTTAGTGGTAAGTAAAAAACTTAGCTGGTTCATGCAGTTCTGTGGGTAACCACTCCGACTCTGTGGATACAAATGCTGATAATGGTAAATAAAATAAAAACAATCTTCAGTCTTCGATCTCGGGAACATCAGGTTTATATTGCATGGGCCATGATTTTAGTGGTAAGTAAAAAAATTATCTGGTTCATGCAGTTCTGTGGGTAACCACTCCGACTCTGTGGATACAAATGCTGATAATGGTCGGTGGGGATTATGTAAATTTGTGGCAAGAGACATCCATGAGCCCAAAAAACATCATGGGACACCAATGGCAATGAAGATTCCACAGCTCTTGTTTATATCAATCATAAAAAAATTGACTTTCATGTAGTAAGTTGTGTAATAGTCTACCAGGGCTTTTTTTACAAAAAGATATTCATTGTGGTAAAACACTAAAATCATGCATTTCTCTATGTTGGAGGTTTGAGGGTTAAACCCTCTAGTCTTTTACCACAGAGCTCCTCTTTCCCTTTATGACAGCAAAATTATGAAGGCAATAAACAATGTACATTCATTGCATTATGAACTGCAATTGCTCTGCTTTCATATTTCATGATCCGCATCAGGGCACCGTGGTTTATACCACTAAAGAAATACTGCAGATCATTATGGCATGAACATTGCAAAATGTTTTTAATAACATAGTTTGCTTTACAAATTTTTTAATCTTTTTCAGATTTTGATGAAAGCAATTGGGTTTATGGAACAATGAACAGAACTGGTAAAAGATAAGAAGAATTGCAAGCACTGCTATAGGTATACAAACGATACATTTTTACTTTGTTATTAAACAATTAATGGATAATGTAAGTAGAATTTCATTTGATTTTTATTCCTGGCAGTGTCATCAGACAACTACCGGTACTTGAATTTCAACAAACCTTTAATCCTGATAAATTTAATTTAAAAATGCTGTCTGTTCTTTGTACTTATACAAATTGAAATTAAAAGAAATTTGCAACACTAACCTAGTACCAATTTTAAGTGTTTAGCAAAGTAATATCAAGCTTTTCCAATTGAATTGTAAAGAAAAATTACTACATGTAATTTAAGGGCCAAATCTATTGGATACAGCTTTGAGAATATAAAATTCCCAGATTTATAGGAGTTATCGAACATTGGGGAGGATACGGAGTCGTTAATGAGCTGTCAGTCTACAAACCTTGTAAAAACAATAAAAAAGCCCCACAAATAAATATACATAAATTTGTAATTATAAATAAACACAGCAAAGACAAATAAAATCATTTTGATTGGCTCTTACTATCGTCAGGGGCCAGAAATAGAGTCCATTAAAGGAAAGTGCTGAAAATGTAGATTTTTATGTGGCCCTTGCTTGACTAGCTGTGTCTATTTTTAGCATTAGCTTATGATCTTTTACACTTTCTGTGACAGTCAATACTAACCCAAACATGACACAGAGCGACAATTTATACGACAGAACCTTATCAAATCTTGGTGTCACATTTGATGTCACTCTGCATTCTTACTAGGGATTTTTATTCTCTTCATATGTTTTTTTTTACGTCTCCCCCTACATATGCCGCCAAAGAAGTCCTTTGCATTTCCGCTTGCATTTTTGACTGCATGCACCATGATGATCAGGCAAATTTTTTAAGGAGTGAAATTTCTGTGAATCTGATATTTTTTATGGAGTGTACGTAAATCTTTCATATAAAAACAGCAACTTTGATTATATACACCTTCTGTTTTGTGAATATTTGGACTTTTTTCTTTTTCACCAATTTTCTGGTAAGAATTTTGTTTTTAAATAATTGGCTTTTTAATGTACTTCTCTTACTGCTTTAAATTTAATTGAAACATTCAGATACCACATTACATCAATGAAATTTAAAAGATTAAAATTTTACAGCTGACAAATCATTTCCTTCCAGATTAAGTTAAATTTCAATCATTATAACAAATCAATTTAATACGTGTTCTAACAGCCAGCATTAAGAATTCTGATTGAGCTGGTATGAATTCAAATGTGAAAAATTAAGATTGTTGTATTTACCTAAAAAAACATTCTAAAAGCCCAATAATAAGGTACTTTTAATAATTCTTACAGAATGTTACATGATTTGATTGTTTTTCACAATGATTTTCTTACTTACACTTAGAAATCAACTGATGCCATTAAATGTTCCAATGCCAAATTGTTCAATAATAATTCTATAAAAGAATCAATGATAGATGTATGTTCCTTGCAGAACACCCGGGCTATTTATTAAATAAGTACACATCTTCACCTTGGATATTAATCTCAAACTAATTGTTTAACTGAATTTTACAAATTTTTGAAAAACATTTGTAAGCATCATTGGGATTTCTAAAGAATTGAGTCATATTTCATTCTATATAATATGATTAAAAATAGTTTAAGAGAATAGGTTAACAAATGCATATCCACTTCCTGGTAATTTATTTTCTCTTTTTTCTGTTCTGACATTTTTTGTTAATCCAAAAAAACAAATCTACTAGTCATTCAAAAAGTAATAATTTATTTATTAATAAAGCACTAAAGTGACGAAAAAATCTTATTGGCTATTCCAGCAAACTGCTAAATTTAAGTTTTCGCATTTAATTCTTGTGGTCTGCATATTTCATTCATCTACTTGGTTCACATTGTAAAAACCATGAAGAAAAAATGCCTTAATTGTCCTAAATAAAGTTCTGTGAAAAAAAAAAATGAAATATATGCATGCATGTGGTTAAATTTGTGGTACAACTTTTGAATTTCATAAAATAATCTTTTTTGTATTTACTTTACCTGAAGAGTATAGTGTTATTTTGAAATGTAAAAATATTTACAGAAACAGCATACTAATTTTGATGTTATTAAAAATTTGCAATGTACTTATCTCCCAAGGCTACGTTTTACAAAATAACTTACAACAAAGTCGTAAAGATTTTCAGTGTCATTGAATGATCTTAGACGAAATTTTTTTTTATATAAAACCATTTATTTACAACTATTTTGATTTCCAGAATTATATTTTACTGCCAATAGAATAAAACATTAATTAGTTTGTGATTAATAAGCATTTAATAATTTGGTCGTAAGTTACAAGTTCTTTCGTAAAATGCTGCCCTGATGACTAACATCAAAGCTACTCAAACAGTGAAAGGAACCGGTTTTGAAAAATTGGGACCAGGATGAAGAGTGATTGTGTTTCAGATCACCGAAAAAAATATCTCTCCTAAATCTGTCTCTATGAAATCAACACTGATTTTTTTTAGAAATAAAAAATTCTAATCAAGTAAAAAAAAATAAAAATTCTAATCCAGTAAAACTAGACAATCCAACAATGCTTTAAGAAATCATCAAATTTGTCTTCATTTTACCTGCATCGATGTCATAATCCCATAACCTGGCCCCAGGTGTATTAGAAAGGTCAGAGAGTGCAATAGCCATGATTGGAACGATCCAGTTACCAAAATAATTTCTATCTGTGAGGTCTTTGACAACAAAATGTCCACAGCAATGCTACATATAATCATATATCATTATGTTAACAGTAACTCGATCCAATGAGCTGAATCACGTCAAGTTGTCAGGAGTTTGATCTCATGATCCGCGCCTGCCAGGCAACGAGATGTTAACTTATAAGCAGCGTTTTGGATCAAGTTTAACTGTTATATTGATAAATTGTTATATATAACCTTCCATTTTTAGATGAAAATAACAGATCAATTCTTGAAGTCAACTTTTTATTGTTTACTTGATAAATAATAACCATTTTTTATACTTGCTCAAAAAAAATTATTATTGATAGTTCATCATTGAGTTTCAGAAAGTGGGGATCTATATAGATTCAAAAAACCACAGAGTTAATGTGATGATCCTGATAATTAATGGAATAAAAAGAAACATGAGAACTGCATGATTGGCATATAATTGCACTTAATTTCAAAGAATTCACAAGCGAAAAAAAGTCAAAACATTTTATATCTCCCAAGTTACTATCTCTTTCTGACCAAAGGTTTGCATGGCCAACTGGATGAAGCATTTGTGAGTTCTATTATGTGTATATATATATCTATAGCTAAGGTCTGGGCATTATATCACTGGAATTCAGGGGCAGAAGGTATTCCTTACCACAAAGTAATACATTTATAATCTTGTCATACTAGGCGGTGGAAAACTGAGAGTGACGGATCAAGAGCCGGTCACTGTATGACTCGTACTAGTAAACAGAGATGTCCGTCATTCAAGATTTTCTAAGAACTGCTATTTCTTATTTTATAAATTAAGAAAACATTATAAATACATGTAGCAACAACATTGCAAACCTTTCTACAT
Source organism: Magallana nippona (assembly GCA_033439105.1). Lineage (NCBI taxonomy): Eukaryota > Metazoa > Mollusca > Bivalvia > Ostreida > Ostreidae > Magallana > Magallana nippona. The sequence continues at coordinate 3,116,683 of CM065924.1, read as the reverse complement.
CTGTTTTTTAAATTTCGAATTCTTGATATTGGAGTATGACAGTTTACATGTAATCAGGGTTTATTAGGGTGCTAAGTGAATAGTAATTATTTTTTCATTAATCTAAAAATCTGTAAAACTACATTAATTTCTTACAATATATCTACAGATATCTATTCAATTCAATGTGCTTTATGGGGTACTTGTTGGCATATTCCATAGATAAGTTCTAGCTGATGACTAGATCTCTCTAATAGTACACCAATTTTTTTAATCATTAAATTGGTTTTAATATACCCACTTAAACTCCCACAGAATGACCTTAACAAGCTAGTCTTCCATGAAGATTTTAAATTAAATATGTATAGACATGTTATTCTTAACAACACCTACTTTAAAATACATCCACACACGATTAAAGAATATCGAGATCATTTTTTTGGGGGGGGGGAAATTTAGAGCAGACATATATTGCTCTTTTATGAAAAAGCAACAAGCATTTCAACCTCCACACATGACATTAAAACCAGGAGGGGGCTTATTACAAAATTGAATCACAAATCGGACAGAAAATCTCAGTGCAGATGTCCTGACAAACCCAAATTCTACAAGTGCTAAAAACTGCTTGATCATGCATTTATATCTAATAGTCATCAGAGTATCTCACATTACGGTATTTGATTAAGTAGGTCGATTTTAATTTCAAACACTATTGTTATCAAGAAAGAAAAAGCCGTTTAAAAAAATCTTGAATTTATTCATTTATGAACATTTTACATTTGTTATATGTTCTGTATGTCTTTAAATTTCACCTGATAATTTTCAGGTTTTAAAAAGCGAAAATCTGTTTAATTTACCTTAAAATACTTAAATCATTTAAGTATTACTTTTAAATTCATTTAAGAATTGAGTATAAAATCTAAAATTTACCTTATCAACGAAAACAACAAAATAAATTTGTTTATAAAAAATAAAATAACATAATATTTCTAAAACCAAACCTAATCGTTGATAACAACGAAATAAATTCATCAAACATAATATAACAACTGTATGCAAAAGAACCATTTATTAAGGTGGAATAACACATCATCACAAAATGGTTGACCTCTGATCGAAACGATATATCGTTTTATTAAAAAGATTTTATCGACGGCAACATGTAACTTACTCCATAGCCGAGTGGATAAAGTGTCGGGCTTGTGATCCGTACATCCCAAATTCGAATCCCGCTGGGGCTTTGTTGTTACTTACTGAATTGAATTTTTTAGATATTCATTTTTTATCCCCAAACTGCAAATTTTTCGCTTATTTGACATATGTACAGTTCATTTATCATTATATCTTTCATAATCAAATAATTTACTGTTAATTTAAGTGCCTTTTTCCAGGTGTGTTATTCCGCCTTAAGTCTGAACAACTTAATAGAGTCTCTGTGTTGTTTTCAATAAGAAAACATCAGGCCAGAAAGAAGTTGCCGATTATGTTACTATATATAAATCGCTGTGATTTATTATCCTGACAGGGCTGGCTTATGGTGGTATGGGACACCTGTCAATATTAATGTGGGTATAAGAAAAGTATAATCAAAATACTTTCACCGGTTTAGAATTTTAATTTACAATATTTGACCAAAAAATTAGTTATAAAAAATTTTGAAAATGTAAAAATTATAAAACCTTAGCAGGATTAGAACTCATGACTTAATGATTTGTAGTTAACATCTAACCCATTGTGCTGCGCTGTTAGGTAACAATTTTGGGAAAGAAAATATTTATAAAATTAAACTTGATTTTATTGTTTATTTCGATAGGAAGTACGTCACAATATGGAGGTGTCCCACACCACCTTAAAACTACCCTATGTTGGAAGGTCAATCACTTTGTCTTAGTAGTAACAAAAGTAGTTCCGTTATTGTCTTGTTATAGCGTCATTTTCAGAAAAACACTGAACGGCCATAGGCAGCTAGTGTTTTAAAGCATGTGTGGATCTTGAGGAGGTGGAGAGGGCCATTCAAACTCACTAAAATTCAAACAGTAAAATTACCCCAAAAAGGCCTAAGCCCCCCCCCCCCCCCCCCCCCCCCCCCCCCCCCCCCCCCCCCCAAATTGTTTGTGGATTCCCACATGAAAAGTATAGTTAAATAACATCAGAAGCATTGACAAATCCATGCACTAGAAAATAGCTATTATAATACATGAACCTTCGCTCAGTGTAATGCATTCTTTTCATTAAAGATTTTCACTAAAGATTATTTATCTTTAACACAGGATCTTCAAAATATGCAGCATGATGCCCCAAAAAATAAAGAAAATTGTTTTAAATTCAATATCAAACTAGTGGTATCTTAAGAATACTATGATATATCAAATATCTAATGTCTCAGGCAATCAATATATCTTAACATTACTTTAAGGTGGCTCACTACACCTTGAAATAGTTTCTCAAATCAGCAGATAATTTCTTGATTATGATAGATAGCATGATTCATAAGAAGTATTCAAGTCAAATACATTAGATGAACAAGAGGCCCATGGGCCAAATCACTCACCTGAGCAACAATGGCTTTATACGGGCGTTCAAAGGATAATGTGTCATATGGCCCCTCGGTAGATTAACAAAAATTAATATCAGAACTTTACTTATTTTTGCATATACTTAATCTTTGAAATATGTACTTTTATGGAATACCATTTTTACCGAAAAATAAGAAGATCCTATGGAAGATATATAAATAAATTTTAAACAAATGGCTACAAACCAAGATGATTTTCTGCTGCAATATTTTCTTAAAGCCAAATACCACTCATAAATAGCCACTGCAACACAGGTATATAAACCCTTTGATTTTGTTACACCTGATTACACACCTGAAACTCGTGGCCAACGTGTGGTATTGCTTTCATGGTCTTTGAATTTTAAGCATTTGTTTCTTATTTTATGTGCATATTATGTAAATAATGCATTGACCTGTTTATTTGATGTTAGTATTTTCCTGGCTTGAAAAAAGTGCGTAAAATTTGATAAATTCATCGCGACTGAGTAATAGGACAGGGCAAGATGTATGTCCACACAGGTTAGACATCTACAGTGAAATACTTTAACTATTGAGAGGTCTGCAGCTCATATAGGGGCTGCAGGGAGAGTGGTGATGAAAGACAAATACGGCGGACAATGTATATCTACGAGCAGTGTTCATCTTTAAGTATGATAATGCATTTATCCTCATTTCGTCTGAAAACTATTGAAATTGATGTTGATTTCATATTCATTGTATAAGAGGGGCCTCAGAAAGTAGTTATAGCAAATCATCCTTTGAATTTTTCTATACAAGTATTTAATGTTGAGAAAGACATTTCTAATGATCATCCAAAATTTCAGTGTCAATCGTAGAATTATAAGCAAGATACAGAGCTCACAATATTGCTAGGTTTGAGTTATGTTTTTGTTCACGTGAGTTTATTACAATCAACTTAAAATTTATAAACTTGGTATTTCCCATTCAGCACGAACCAATGCATGGCCTCAGCTCTGTGTACAAACATAGAATTGTGAGCAAAGACCTGTATCTTGCTTATAACTCGAAGCTTGACACTCAAATATGGTTAGTAAATAGAAAATTGTAAACAATTAAAACAAGGAAAATGTATTAAAACAAAGAAAGAGCACAATTTATTTTCAAAATGAATCATATATATACCTACAAATTTCCATCAGCAAATATAATCTCTGTTTAGACTGAATAGACTCGAGAAAATGCTAAGCATCTTAACAAAAGACATTGCATTAATCAACCATTACACGGAGATCATACCGAATTCTAGCAGCTGCATAGAATGAATTGTATTTTGAACGCATCAGATTTTGCTCATTTTGCGTAGGTAAACAGTCAGCTGCCTGATTTACCGAAGCCTTTGTTTGATTTGATACGTAAAAATTCCAAAGTTCCCAAAGTTAAAAAGCGTAATTAATGAAAATGAAATGAAAATCAAAACAAGCTTAAACCATCGTCACAACTGAAAATGTCAATGCATTGAAATATTTAACCTCAATTTACTTTTAAAAAATCGGCAACGATATATCTTGCATGTTACAAAAATTTCCTTCGCTCATGAACTGTTGCACAACAAACAAATTGATCTTGGTCAGGTTATACCCTCATGAAAGAAATTTTCTGAAAATTTCCTTAATTTTGATGAAGTGTATCTGAATCATATCTGAAAAATTGCTTACTACCATTTTGTGCCTCTGAATCAGTTCTGAACACTTTTCAGCAATATTACTGAACATTGCTGAAAAATCTGAATTGTTCTGAATTAAAGTTGACCTTTTCATCATGCGTCCAATATGGCTGCTTCAAACAAGTAGACTGGCCATCTGTCTCTATCGTGCATATCAGACAGGCATTGCCAGTCTACAAACAAAGAACCTTGTTTTCAAAATATGGAATAACGAACCTGAAGTTAAAAACTGATTAAATCCCCCATTCCTTTATTATTATTTTTGTAATTAACTCAAATTTGGAACAGAATTAGCACTTAATTTTGGCAATTTATATTTTCCTTTCCATAAGGTTGATTAATGCTAAATTATGTTGAATTTGACTCAGTAGTTCTTGAGAAGAAGATTTTTAAAAATGCACCCCCCTTTTTTCACATTTTCAAGTTTTTCTCCACTATGAAAAATAACTGGCCTTTCATTTCTGCAATTTACCCAGTATATTCACCTTTCCATAAGGATGCTTTGTGCCAAATTTGGTTGAAATTGCCCAAGTGGTTTAAGAGAAGAAGTTCAAAATGTGAAAAGTTTACAGACGGACAGACAGATAAAAGTCATGATTTTTAAAATTTAATTCTGATGAATCAGTACATATGAACAGTATATATGAACAGAAGCTCCAGGCAGATTTGAACTCGTGATCTGAGGTTCACAAGCCAGGTGTACTATAACCACTAAGCTATGATGATATTCAACTTTGCCTCATGAAATAGTTGCTGTCTCCGGGGACAATAAACTTGCTATCCTCCTCCTAGCCAGTAAATAGGTACCGGTATATGATATATCATGTGTTCACTAAAAACTCCTTAATGCTATAATTGTGTACATAACAATTGTTGAGGTCTATATTTTTAAAAAATCATTATTTTTTAAAATTTCAAAATATGTCTCAATACTTCAAAATATGTCTTAATCTATTGCATCATTGGCAATCCATAATGATCAACTTCTTTACATTTTTTTTTGTACGTGAATAACTTCCAAAATTTAATAATAGTTCAAAAGCAGAATTCTCTATCTGAAATCCCATTAAAAAATCTCACTCAAGCATGAAACGCCTGATTAGCAAATTTTTGAAGTTTTCTTTTCTGAAAAAGTCATTTCGATCTTCATAAAGAAAAATATCTGAGACATGACATTTTAATTTCAGCAGAACAATTTTTTTTTTCATTCTGTCCTTCAATAAATCTGCTTATTTGATTCGATGCATAAGTATTACAAAAATTTTGGGCTTTAGATATAATTACGAATAGGGTATTTACAAATCATTTCAATATAGCGACCACATTTATGTACCATAAATCGTCGTATAATCCTGCGCCCTTTCATATCTCTTTTGGTGTACTTGTGGCTTTCCGTTAATGGAGCTGCCATTTTGAATTCATTTTGTAAGTATATATACCATAAACTTAGATATCAAAACTATCCGATAAATTAAATCATCCTCATTTAGTTAATAATTGTTTATCAATTCAAGAAAAAAAGTAATTACTTTAAACCAACTTTTAGTCGCGACGACTTTATTTCGCGATTTACAAGTTATTGACGACTAATTTTTGCATTCAAATCTTAAACACACCCATGTTGTTATTTACAAGGACAGATTCGAGAAATATTTGTAACAACGAGGCTCCCGCAAACCTCGCCTAAATTTCTCACTTGCAAATAAAAGTTGGTTTACAGTTTCAGTACCATTTATTCATAAATGGTAAATATTTTGCCATTCACTGGCTTTTTAGAAATAATTTTATTAACTAACTTATAGTAATGCAGCATTTTTATTAAACATGCAATTTTCACATACCATCAATGTATAGCAGGGTTACTATAATTTTGGCAGGCGTAAAAGCTGGTCATTTCACAAGATTAAGGTTAGAATATTATTCATTTTGACACTTTTGATTCTGACATTTTCTACAATTTCCACTGACTAAGGACATAAGCTAAATTTCTAGTCACCACAATTAAGTCCTAACTGTTAAAATTATCAAAACTAATACTTCGTCAAAATAAAAGGCTATAATGAAGTAATTGCAATGTAATGTACTGATCATCTAAGGGAAAACACAAACAAACACTTGTAACCTTTCTTGTTATTTTCAAGCGAGTTTAAATTGCACTGGTTTGTTTTTCAGTAACCTGAGGTATTGGAAAAAGGAGTAATTTTTCAGTTAATTTTCATTATGACAAAAATGTTATTTGATTTCAAATTCATATATTTGCAATGACAATGATTTCAGCATTTATCCTACTATTTCTGATTAATATTACAGTTGATGGCTTTCATTTCCCTACATGAATGAATTTAGGGTGGGTCAGAAATAAATTCAGTGTTATGAATTTTGATTCACACAGATTTCTACTAAACGATGCAGAAGTTATCATACATTATAACCACCCTAAAGAGAGCCAATCTATAACCAAGTCTCACAGTTAACAGCTATTAAATTATGTGATTGTAAATCAACAAGATCTGACTGACCACAAAGCTTTGAAGGAGTGCACCATTCTATAATCTGTTACAAATTAAAGTGACTCAACATGCCCATATATGATTTCACATTGATATATAGTAATAATTAGTCCGTAAAGATACCAAAACATTTCTGAATTTTTTGTTTAGAGATATCGGGATGGTGAAAATTGTTCTGGTTGCAGATAAGAAATTCCAAAAGCTTAATTAATATAATAGAATCATTGTCAGTTCATTTCTATCAAATAACATGTGCCAATAACTGTTTCACAGCACTTATATTCCAGAACCTTTCTTCAAAATGCTCAAAGAAATAAAAAATAGAGAAAATTGTGCAAGGCAGGAGTAGACTAGAAATATTTGGTTACCACAGAAATCTGAGGTTTAAGGAGGCTGAATGGTCAACAAATTAACCATCAGATCTACCTTAAGGAGGCTGAATGGTCAACAAATTAACCATCAGATCTACCTTAAGGAGGCTGGATGGTCAACAAATTAACCATCAGATCTACCTTAAGGAGGCTGGATGGTCAACAAATTAACCATCAGATCTACCTTAAGGAGGCTGGATGGTCAACAAATTAACCATCAGATCTACCTAAAATTTTAAGATATGATTTGTTTATCTATAAACTATTATTAAGTAAAGAAAAAGTCCATTTATTTTGCCTTTTAATTTGCGGTATTTCCCTATTTTTATATAGAGGTCTTCTCCTACGGAAGATCAATAGTCTAAAAATGGCCATGACCATCGAGCCCTCTTTAACAGGCATCGTACGTCTGAGGATATTTCTCAAAGCATAACAAGATAAATCAAGGTTTTGATAGTCTTTATTTCCCCCCCAAATAGCAAATTTTCTCTGATATAATTCAACTATAGAAAATATCTGATATAACCCTACTATTGGCACTCTAAAGGGCTGAGATACATTAGAATCAAATAACTAGGAATCAATAATGTACTAATTAAATCTAATATTTTCATACAAGCAGCCCCCTGCTTAACCCGAGATCTCACAATATTAACCTCATCCTTTTCATACAAGTATCTCTGTTAATACATGTATCATATGGCAAATCTTTCACATGAAGGACACTAATGGTTAGACAGATGATTTAGTACATGTATCTTAAATCACCTCAAAGGATAATTATTGATAAAAAGTTCATTTCAGAGAGTGAGAAAATGCATGACCCAAGCTATAAATTCAGATATTAAATTAGTTTGTAATGATTTCTAAAGTATCAGCCATAGAATTTCCCCTGTAGCTATTGTTTTACCCATTTTTTTAAAGAAAGACAATTTTTTTTTTTAAAGAAACAAATAATGAACTTCTATGAAAATGGAAATTCCAATGACATCACTGGCGTGATTGGTATCATTAAGTTCGTCCAGTTATTGGAGATTCCAGATTCTAACAACAACAGCTTGCAGGGTTGAATTTTTTTATTTTGTTGCACATGTACATGCACAGCCTCATTAAATAAATGGAGAGGATGTCTTTTAAATACTATTTCAGTCATCAATTAAAGACAAAAGGTACAATTGAAGTGGGTGAAAACAAGGCCTTTAAATGCCTTTAACCTTTTAATTTTTTTAATTTTTATCAAATGACTGAAAAATTAACCTCAATATCGGCGGCTGTTCTGATTTTACAGACATGTTACTTCATTATTATATCATTCGACATGTTCAGTAAATTTCCCTCAATTTTTTTTTTTTTTGGTCTAAACTGAACTTTCCATGACATTACGAATCAGAGTTCTGATAATCAAGATTTACTTTCCAGTGGTTTTTATTAATAATTGAATTTAGTTCAGGAATAACAGAAAATCACCAACTTCATCCATTTATAGAGAAGATGAAAAGTCCAGGGGGGGGGGGATAATAGTTATATGAAATATAATAAAATGCATGTGACCTCGTAAAGACAGTACATAAAAATAAAATCAAACTCTGACAATAATTTCGACGATAAACATCTGTGACACTCTGTAAATCAGAATCAGACTGTGTAATTTTTATCACAAAATATTGATGTTAACCATGCATGAATGTAATTGCATGATATATATGAAAAGACCTTTTAAAATTTCACACAGCAATTCCCCCACATTCACAGGCAGAGGGTAACTGAAGCAATAGACTGTGAGAATCGAGTCTAACCAATAATTCAATTCACGTTACTTCATTTTTCAGGACACACATAGTAGTACACCACTGAGTTGCTCGACCCCTTAAACAGATTCTCTATAAAGCCTTGCGCTGGAAACTTTAAAACAAAAGGGGATACATTTTCTGAGGACGAAGTAATGAAGCAACACTTGGAGAATGCAGTGGATTCAATTTATCCACAATGGATGAAGAAGATTAAAGTCTAAGAGGGACCTGTCCCAGGTAAGGAAAAAACTTTTTTAATGAAATTTTTACAAAAATATTATATACTATGGTAAATAGAATCATTACATTTCATGGTGTCTTAATTTTAATTGATTTTTTTGAGTACTCCTCACCCAAACTTTCATCCTCAACAAATTCAGAGCAGTATTAAAGAGGCTCAGGGTGGTCGCCAAATTACCCACGAGATATACCTTAAATTTTTAGATATGGTTATTTTAGCTATAAACTATTATTAAGTGAAGAAATTAAAATTCCATATATTTTAGCTTTGAAATTTGAATGTTCCTGTATCTTTATACAGAGCTCTTCTTCTATAGGAGATCAATATTATCTAAAAATGTCCACAGCCATCCCGACTTCTTAAATTGCAGCTCAATTTTCATGGATTTTATAGGTCCTCCTCATCCTTAACAAATTATGAAAAAAATTGCAGTATTGATTCTTTAATCATATCCATGAGTCTTATATCCTCAAATTAGTGTCCCAAAAGAACCTCTAAAAAATTGAAAATCTTTGAAAATTTAATTGCCCCTACAAATTATAACCTATTCCACATGACAGTAACTACAAATTTTAAATGTTTATTATTTGGGTTTTCTTTTTTTTTTCTTTGTGTGTGTGTTTGGGGGGGGGGGGGGGGGGGAGGGGGAGAGGGGTTTATGAGTAGAGATAAAATTGTAACTATTGAACCTTGTTGGTTAAGTAACATACGTACCATTATTAAACAGGTAACAATGTTACTGTACTCACAATATTTCTAATGGTTGGTGATTATGCAAAGTATTTTACAGGATTTTTAAATGATTTATTTCTCACAATTAAATGTTTTGTATTTTTAAAGATCAAACATTCATCACTATAATAGAGTTCATTCAATTCACTATATATCTCCTTTTTTTTTTTTCATATTTTATCTTTATGGGATCTCTTCAAGTTCAAAATGAAAGCAGTATAAAATTTACATGAAAATTAACGTTGGTACAGCAGAAAACTCTGCAAATTCATTTGATCTGATTACATAGAATATTTAACAGCAGGACCTTGAGGCCATTAGAATTGTTTTATTCGGTTTCATTAACATTCCTGATAATAAATTTTTCACAGTTTCAAATAATACAAAAATTATTCGACATAATAAACAAAACATTGAAAATTACTCTCACAATTTATATTTCGATTAACATTTGATATGATGGATCAACTCAACAATAAAAGCACATGAATAGGTGTTCAAAGAATAATGGTGAAATTAACCTATAAGCAATGCAGTAGTTTTACCATTAACCTTTTTATTGATAGCTACTATTCTATGAAAAGATATGTTGACACAACAAAATCATAGAGAGGAAATCATCTATTGAATATATAAACCAGGGTACAGGGCGATTTCTCCCTATAGATACAAAACATGTACATTCATTATGTTATTGAGCTTCAGTGAATACCAAACGTAAACTTTTGAAACTGTCTTAGCAAATCAAAACCAAACTACCCTGGAGTATGCATGCAATTTTGAAGAATCTGTTTTTGTTAATCAAAACTAAACTATGGTGTGTTAAATTTTGTATTTTTCATTCCTTTGAAGTTTGTTGAAGTAAATGATGCAAAGTATTTAAATCTAGAGAGAATCCACCCATGCAATTGGTAAGACAATTATAAAGCACTTTAAAAAAAACCTGTGTATGAAAACACAAACAATTCAATCTGGTCTTTATTACGTACAATTGAAACAGAAGAAATATGAATCTTTTTTTCTCCTGTAGAAATAATGATGATACTAATTATGGAACACTGATAACATATGGTGGTTATTCATTTGAATTTGTTGTGTTAAGTAAAAGTACAAACTTACAGAGATAAAACCAAAGGTTATTAACACCTGCATGTGTTGAAATGCTATTACACCTATTCATCTAACAATTTTCCATCGATCGGCATAAATTAATACCAAGGATTTAATTAAACGGAATTCTTTTAGAGCTTGACTGACTTTGGCCCGAAATTATTTATAGGAATAGTTTTTCTTATAAAAAAAAAAAAAGGAAAAAAAAGACCGATATATTCTTATAATTGTGTCAGCCGTACATATCACAGAGTTCTTTATGTAAATCTTACACTCTCGTAATTCTTCATAAATTTACTGATCTGTTTAATTCCATTCACCTGACATATGATCAGCATTTGAAATGTTGACATGCTGCCATTAATCATACGCATAATCATAGAAAAGCTGTTCAAATCAGTTACGATCAACAAAATTTTTATCACTTATTTTATTTCCATATTCTAATTAGAAATATAATTATAGGAATGCTTTTGTTGAAAATAAATCGAAAAAAAAAATCAACAAGTGCACCTGTTGGATTGTGATTTATAAACAGAATATTTATTGAACGCTACAAATCTCTCCTAAGCTAGCTCTCTAATCAAACTGAAGTTTATATTTATTTATCTTTTAAAACTTGTGAATTGTTCATTAATATTTTACCCCATTTTTATTTTCTGATATAACCTCACTTGTAAGTTTCAGTGATTTAAAAATAATGACTCTAAAGTTGCAGGTATCTTGGCCAGAATCAATATATCATTCAACCTGTTCAATATGACATTTCAATGAGTGCATGTAGATGCAAGTTAGTCAATTGGACTGATATGCAGACTTTGTTGATTCTGCATGTGATATTGAAAAAAACAATTTCCAAATGGATAGAAGATATCGATGTAAACACTTCCCATTATAAATCTCCTTAAGAAATCTGTTTTCATTCCTGTGAAAAATGATAATGTGTCAAGGAAGATATCTTGGATATTTTTCTTTCATCAATTTTAATTGTATACTTCTTTCACGAGTATGTGTATTCTTTATTAAAAATTGTCAAAATGTGATGAAAAACAATAACATCAAATACATTATGTAATACCTGTAACTACTACACTGCTCAAAAATAAGCACTACTCTTTCCTCCAGATTCAATTTTTTGGATTGGTGGGGTGGGTGTATTATAGTCTTTTTATTATCAGTTTTCTGAGGTTTTTGCTACTGAAATCTAGCATAGTATTAAATTCAGGCCCCCATTCTATTATCAAGCTTTAATTGAAAAAAAAAATCCAAGCATAATTGTGATTCAGTGAAACATGCAAATGTGATTGTTATAGCTTGCAAACACTTTTTCACGAAGTGATGCCAACAATTACCTGACAGTAATGTGTGATTACTAAATGAATAAAAAAATAAGGATGGGTTCCGTACTGTGACTTCATTATCCTTTTTTTTTAGTACTTTCTGTTGTTCTGCTTCCACACTGAAATGAAACAGGCGCCATTGTCTTCTTTTTCACCATGAGAAAGACAAAAATAATTCAGTATATATCTAATTAAACCACCATATCAACGAAAATAGTACCCCCCAAAAAAACTTTGTTGATCTATAAGTGACACACCAATTGCTACTAGTACATTTTATTGCCTTGCTATCATAATATTCCTGAATAATTATATATACCGTTAACATTTTTCCATGCGATGACGGAAGTGCCTTAAACAAAAATATCTATTAAAAGGTAACTTAATTGTACTATTATTATATTAGTGTTCTTCAAAACAGAAATAACCAATTTTAACTGTATAATTCTTAGGGCGATTTAAAAATTTACAGAGAAAAAATGATAATGTGGTACATTCATTTCCCATGCAGAAATAGAAAAATCTTAGATTTTAAAAAAAAGAACCTCTTTTGTTTACTGTATTGTATTGTCTAAAAATGGCCATGGCCATTAAACCCTCTTAATATCATAAGAATAAGCGTTGCTTTAACAGCTAGCCTTCCGTTTGCCGTAGAACAAAATTTATAATTTTAAGCTCTTGATTGCCAATGTGAAAAAAAAATTTTACACAAGATTTTACAAGAATAATAATGATAATAGAATTAGTACATGAGTTGTAAGACTGTTAATCAATGTACTAAAAAAAATTGATTTAAGTAAGTTTATTAACCCAGAATGCATATTGATGATAACAGAACTAGTACATGTCATTGAGTTGAATAAGGAAAATCAAGGAAAGTACTGTATTCATGCAGACATGTAATAAAAAACAAATTTAAGAATTGCTTTTAAATGTGAAATATGCGATAATCCTTTGACATGTGAAATAAATAGTCAGCACCATAAACTGTCTTATAAATGTATTTAATGCCAAAAGTCCAGCGTGCTATAAATGGGGTATTTTGCGCTATTCCAAATTCAATATTTTTTACTTTCCGAAATACTTGTGTACCATGCACTAATTGAATATCTAAGCTTCAAAACTCTTGTTGGGTGTACTTCTGAACTAAATTCTAATTGTATGATTATAAAATGATTATTGCATGATTCTAAAATGACAGTTTACTTATAATATCAATATAAAGAAAAAAGTTATTCTTATCATTACGTTACTTATAGGTATATGCATGAATCAATCCTTAGTACATGTACTATATTAATTAATTAACATAATTATATCAATAAGGAAGCCCTCCATGCAGGGATCCAGAAAATTTCTCCAGGGGGTGTCCATGGGATAATGAAGTTTGCCAGTGGGACTCTGGGGCACATTTTCAGTAATTTTACAATGTAAATTTAAAACATTTGAATTTTCCAGGGGGGGGGGGGGGGGGGGTCCAGACACACCTCCCCCTCCCCCTAGATTCGGGTATGCCATCGGTACATATTAAACAAAGAAGTGGAGAGAGTCATGTGTGCACAAATTGTGAATTGTGAAATTTGTCGGATGTCTTATCTAAATTTTTGACGCAGTTAAGTCTTATACATAATCCAAATATTAATAAGTCTTGCATGAGGTCTAGCCATGTAATTTAATATTAGAAAACTTCTTTTCTAAAAGACACAGTTTTAATTATGGCCAGATATCAAGGAATTTGTTTTTGAAAATTCCAAAATTTGGATCTAAATTTTCTTTCAATTGGGTTTTATTTATTTTTTTTGGGGGGGGAGGGGGGGGGGGGGAGGAAGAGAGGTAAGTGCAAAGAAGGCAGTATCATAAAATTCATGATTTGTTCTCTTTAACCCAGAGAGACGGATGGGATGGAATAGGTCACCTGAGTCACAAAAGTGACCTAAAAAAACAAGGAGAAAGCACTTGTCTCTGAGGGACTAAACACTAGAGCACTATGACAAGATCTGATGTGGGCATGAAATAAAAACAACTGTTAATTGCCAATAAACAAGTTATGTGGTTACATTGCAGAGTAATGATTATAACACAGTATCAGATGGACATCTCTTTTAGAAATGACGGCACATTGCCTATACCGGCCGCCCAAGGCACGTCAACCATGGCCCATTACAGACAGTGTCCAGAGTGTAAAAAATGTGTTTGTTTTTCTAAAAATAATAACTCGTGGTCCCTTCCCTATTTAGTTGACAAATAAGCCTTCAGCAGTTTAGAGAATGGAAAGGTTAAAAATAAACACCGTTAGGGCCTATTTGGCGCAATCTTATGTCCATAGCAAGGTCATATGAATGGACCATTGCCGGCCAGCTTGTTTCAGGCAACGATTGAGAGAGAGAGGACATTATTATAATATCTGTGTCATTTGGACATGATTTTCTTGATTTAGTGAATGGAATTCTTGTTTCGCTGTCAGTTAAAGAGTTTATTTTCAACAAAGACTTTAAAAGATTGATGGAAAACATGATGGTATGATAATTATGCATCTTATATTATATTAACATGCTTTTACAAACAAGTCTTCTAAAACTACTGGAATATATTTTTGTAAGATAAATATTCTTATAATTTTTTCTAAATTTAACCCAATCACAAGATTTATTTACAAGAATAATCTTGGAATATAGTCAGTCGCCTACGTGTTTGCCTTAAGGACTTAAAATCATCAACTAATTATCCCTCATATCCAATTAAATTTCTAAATGTTTTTATAGCCATAACCAACAGACTGTATCAAAATCCCAAAAGTTTCAGATTTCAAATTGCATGAACATTTTTCTCTATTTATTTTTTTTTTTTTTACAGAATTTAACTCTTAATTTTTAAATGGATTATAACAGCTAGTTTAAAATTGGTCATAAATATCTCTCACTTAGGATAGATATTTTGTATACCTGCAGATATGCTATCAAGAGTTATATGACCAGATTTGAAATTAGATGTTTTATTTGATATTTTCCACAAAACATCAAAAATTTTGTTGGACCAATTTTTTAAATGATGTAAATAGCAAAACATTTTAGTGATAACTTTTCATCAAGGAAACTTCGCATAGTTATTTTTCATTTATTTCAGTTTTGTCAAAAAGAGACATTGATCGATCTTTTCAATAGTTCCCTTTATATAGTCAGTGAAACATATTAAGAGGGCTGGATGGCCGTGGCCATTTTTAGGGTTTATTAACCTCCCTTTAAAACAAAGAGCTCTGTATAAATATATTTAGGGAAAAGTTCAAATTATAAAGTTAACATATTTGGATTTTTTCTTTACTAAATAATAATTTGTGGCCCAAAATATCATATTTACAAGTTTAAGGCAGATCTGATGGTTAATTTGTTGACCATCCAGCCTGCTTAATAAACTTGTCCTATGTAGGAATGGAAATCTTTTCCTGATGCCTTATACAGGCTCTATTTTTGGTTTTTACTTCCACATGAACTCAACAAAACAATTCTATAATTCACTTAGGGACTTCTACATTAAATTGATTTTCTACTTAGCAATACAACCAGAATTCCATTGATCAACATTATGTGTCTCGGAAGTTTTGCTTAAGAATTGGAATCCCAGTTCTCCTGGGGTTGTAAACAGCGTCTGAGTCTCTGCAAAATTGACCAGACTAGTGTGCTTAAACCACATTATTGCATAAATATTTCCAAGATGATGTCGAACCCAATCAGATTATGGGGAAGGCATCTGTGGCATCTCTAGCCTTTGTTTCGAAGGTCATCACTACATATTTGCGAAATGGATATGAATCTTAATTGTTATTGTGCAGTATAGATTAGAGATATGGGGTCAATAAATAGTTTGCCACGCGTTGGCCTATTCATACAGATTTATGTGCTGTTTTAAGCACTTTGAATTTCCTTTATATGTTCTTTTATTTTTTTTTCAATTATTTTTCAATGAACAATCTCATTAACACAGCTGTTCAATACATACCCCTTGTCAAATGTTTCAAGATAAATGATAATTTTTACAATTTATTCTAATGCAAACTTTTTTTTATCAAATTCTAAAATATTACATATTTTTTGAGAATCTATAGTAATTTATAATGTTTATTCCACAACTGATAATTTTTTTTTCATTTTAACTACTAATAATTGTTTAATCCTTCTTTTAATCATTCAATTTGTTTCTCTCCAAAAAAAAAAAAAAATGAAGAAGACGATTAATTCTAAAAATCACCTAAGAGGAAAATTGAGGAAAATTAGTCCTTTTAGTTTAACCAATAAAAACTGGTATTGCATTAATTCTGCAACATTTATCATTATTCACTTTTTCCTATTTCATGCCTGATAATAATCTACTTTCAATTATACAGCTCATATAAATTTGTTTACCTATAGTTAATATTTGCTTTAATGTTTCAATTGAATATAAAATATTTTTCTCAATTTAATTCTAAATACTACTGATATGTTGTTTATTTTCATTTACAGTTGAAAATTGTTTTGTATCTATTGAGCAACTAATATTTTTTTCCATTTACTCCTACAGCCAATTAATTTATCTGTTATTTAATAATTAATAATTGTTTTGTTTCCATTTTCTTATCATTTGTCTGTTTAATTCTACAGCTGATCACTATGGCCGAGGTGGACTAACTACAATGGATTTGCCTGAGAACTTGTTTCCATTTGATCTAAATAATCTGCCAACGACTCTCAACACCACAGTGATCCCATACAACATCAACACCACTGGCCTCTACACTGACTTCCTCAACATCATCAACTCAACCACATGGGCAAACCTTCAGCCGCAAAACATCCACGAAAGAGCAGACGACATCTTCAACCAACCAGAGAACATCATTACTTTGATTTTATGCTTCCTGGCATTGGCGGTGAACATTTTGTCAATTGCAGCCACTGCGCACATCCCCCACGGACTGACTCACCACTCGAAGCTGATCATCAGCCTCGCGGTGTCCGATATCCTAGTCACACTCAGCGTTTTCATGCATATTTTGATCAAGGTCCTCGTGGCTCCAGTCATTCCGCCAACCATGGACAACATGGAGGAGAGACTCACCTCAGCGTGCATGTTTCAGTTCGTGAACTCGATCAACATCACGGCCCATCTGATATCCCTGCTCAACCTTTATGCCATGGCTCTTGACCACTACATCTCTGTCATGCAGCCTCTACACTACTACCACATCATGAACAATTTCCGAGGGAATCTCATGATCACCATTCTTTGGGTCATTGCACTTATTGGGGGCTTCTCCAATTTTTTCGCTGGCTTTGGCAAAACCCAAAAAGACAGTTTTGTGAATTTCTGTGAGTATACACTTTACACCGAGTATCAGGCAGAATACATTGTTATAATAATGGCCCTGATCTGTCTGGTTTCGATTCTAGTGATCTACATTCGTATATATCATGAAGTCAAGCAAATCAATGCAAAATGTGCTACTCTTCTTAAAGATGGCTTGCACAATAAGAAGGCATTCAGAACCACTCTGTTAATCATTGGGACATTTGTTGTGTGCTGGCTGCCTAGCATGACATTTCAGATAGCCATGATTATCCAAGTTCACGTGAACACAGAGTCAGTTCGTAAACTCTTTACCACCCTGATTCGTGCCAATAAATACCTCTACGCACTGCTACTAGTGAACTCTCTTTGTGATCCTATCATCTACGCTGTACGACTAAAGGAAGTGCAGCATGGATACTTTAGACTCTTGTCCCGCTGTTCCAAATTCTACAGGGAAAAAGTGAAGGAAGAAATTTACAATCAGTCCCGCGCTGCCTTGAGCACAAGAAGGCGGTCTACAGAATGTACAATCAAAATTCTCCTAACAGACTGCAATTGGAACCAGTCGACTTCAGTTCTCCACCGAGATGCATCTGCTTCTCTGTTATGCGAGTCTAAAAGTGTCAGTGAACAGCTTTCTCCCCGACAAACTAGATCCTCCAATTCCAAGGAGGGGGCTTCTACGCAAGACAATCACGAACTTCTCCCTCTGTGCTCAAATGATTTGGAATCTGTTGTGGATATAATAAGCAATGAACAGGCTTCGTTACCATTGTGTACACCAAATGGTTGCCTGGATCAAGTGAAGAAATATACCACAAGTGAAAGTACCTATTGTACTGTGACAATGGAGAATGGAGAGATTAGTGATGAAAATAGTGTTTAACAGATTATAGCTTTGATATGATAGTAAAAGAAACCCTAGGGATTGGTTAGGTTTTACTAGTACCATATCTTTGAAATCATCTATTGTATGTCGATCATAAGAGCAATAAAATGGGTCTCTATATTTTGCAAGTAGTACCAGTATGATATTATTCAGAATCAGGAGAAAATATCAAAACTATGACAATTTAATTACGCAATTCATTGTATATACTACAATTTGAAATTTCTATTTATGGTAATATTTAGATGACTTTGGTTCGGATAGGCCTAAACAACATGCATTATCAATCATGTATCTTTAAAAACAAATACATGTAATAGCAAAAAATCAATGTATTGTTGTCAACATGTTTCTTGCACAGGCTTCATTGTTTCCTTGAAATAGCTTAACAGCTATGCAAAGCTAGTCATAATACGAACATGTAGATAATTATAAAAACCTCTCATCACATAACAAATTTTTCAAGTTTAAGGTAGCACTTCACCTTTCAATGAGTGCAGCACACTAAATATGTATTAGTCAAATCAAACAGGGTGATTTCAACCATTGTGATATTTTTCATGTTCTAGTTTGTTAATTTGTGAGTGATATATGTCATTTATCTGTTCTAAAATCCTAGTTAACATTCTTTCTTTTAATAGGGCTGTATGGCCGTGGCCATTTTTAGGCTATATTTACCTCCTTTAGATGAAGAGTTCAGTATAAATATATAGAAAAATGTTCAAATTTTTATACTGATAAATATATTTGGATTTTTTCTTTAATGAATAACAGTTTATGGCCAGTTTATGTTCTGTTTTGATTTCAAATATAGTTTTTAACACAATGAACACATACAATGGAAGTACATGTATAAACATTCATTTATCCATTCAATGCGATATACACACTCAGCATTTCCTTTACAATATTCTGTGTAGCTTTTTCTATATTTTTCAAACACTCTTATCCTATGCATTAGTAATTATTGTCTATTTATGAGGGCTGGATGGTTGCGGCCATTTTTAATGTATATTTGAAAATCGACAAGGAATGCATCTCACAATTTTACACATATGATAATAATTTTGTGATTTTACACTGATCATAATAAATTTGTGAGTTTAAAATTCTCCTGTAACAGAACACGTTTTGATCTGTTTTGATCTCAGACATTAAGGTGAATGTAATCGGGACTGTACCCCCGTGAACTACCACGAGAAATGATGTAAATGCTGACACTAGGTAATAATTTTGCGAGTTTAATTAAGATTCTAAGGAACAAACTTTAATATAATCCTCTCCGACACTTAAAGCTGAATGAAGTTGCGGATGTGTCCCCACAAACCACCACGAGAGATGACGTACATGTTGACACTAGGTCGACCTATCAGACATGGACCAGAGAGTTGTCGCATCCCTCGTCTCTTTAGTATTGCATGAAATCACATGTCTAAGCAGATCCGTCCCTAGCAGGAGTCGTATATACTCTAAAATTAAGAGGGCTGGATGGTCGTGGCCATATTTTAGACTATATAAATCTCCCTAACACAGAGAGCTCTGTATAAACATATAGGAAAATATTCAAACTTTAAAGCTAAAGTACATGAATTGTTTCTTCACTAAATGGTAGTTTATACCTTAAAAAATCACATCTAAAAATTTAAGGTAAATCTGATGGCTAATTTGTTGACCACCTAGCCTCTTTAAATGCTAAATGTAAATTATTCACTGCTATCTTCTATCAGAATGAAATATATCCCAACTTCATCCCAACATGGAATGTTTTTCTATCATAAATATGGATATCTATGGCAACGCCCCTTTTTATTAAGAATGTAATATATCTGTTTATCTATCATATAAATGTTTGTAACTATGAAAATTTACTACTGGGGCCCTCTATTATCAAAAATACATACAAGGTAAAAGAGGAAAAATACCCCCTATTATTTCTAAATTTTTTCCCCTTTAAAACGAAAATAAGTATGTGAAAAAAATGTAATCCCCCCCCCCCCCCCTTTCCCAAAAAAAACTTGTAAAGGTCGAAACACAATATAAGCAGAGGGCCAGGTGTCGGCGAAAAAAAGTACAACCTATATATTCCCAAAAATACGGTAATTCAAATTGAAATAGGTTTACAAATAGCTAGCTTTTGTTTGAAGGGTCTGAAAATAAATGGCAATTTCCTACTTAAATGATGTTGAAACAACATAATGGTTTATAAATCTGACTGGATGTATAAAGTTCAGTTTCATGTTGATGATTATCTATCAGATAACGATAATATTTCGCTGCTATTTATAATGACAATGGTCCAACGTGGTCCGTGAATTTCACCTTTGGGTGTACACATGAATGTGCTTGTTCCCGGACTGACAAATCATTATCCAGTCTCCATGTGACATGATACATCAGATGGTAATGGCAATACCAGCTGTCTGATGTATTTGTCCGAAAACTGGGCAAAGGGGGTTTGTAATTAACTTTAACCTCAGTAGGTTTTAAAAGGAAGTGTGTCTATAAATATGTTAACCCTTTCACATTCGTACATTTTTCCTTAAATATAGCATCGTTTAGAGTTGATGGTTTTTAAGTCCAAGTATATAGGATAACTATGTATTTACATTCCACATATTTTTTGCATGTAAAGTGTGTGGAAAGCTACTTCAGTTATAACACATTTACAAACACAGGGTACTGAACAGTTAAATGATGAGTTTATAATGACGTCACAATCGTTGAACGCTGTTAAAGTGCAACGTCACAAAGGATATCAGGCTTGTGGCTGTTTCAGTGGCTCTTCCATTAATTTGAACTTACCCTTAGGATAAAACAGTATAAATCACATTTGCTGATAAGGCAAGAATTAGTTTTTTTTTAAAAATCTAAATATAAGCATTGAATCGTTATTTTTTCAAAGACATGGTCTCATAACTGCAACAGTATGTGCAAATAAATTTTCATAGCATGCTAATTAACGCATGTTCCTCAATTTGTATGCATCACCATTACAGTTATGAGACTATATCTTTCAAAAAATAATGATTCAATGCTTAAATATATACACACAGATGTTAGCCATCAGTACAAACATATTCATATACATGTATATACCAGTATTTGTGCATTTAGGTTTTTAAAGGAATTTTTAAAAACAAATTTTCTCCTGAAAATCAGTAAAAAGTCCCAAATGTGAAAGGGTAAAATGATATTTATTAAAAATTTAAAGCATTATCTTGATATGAAACTAGATTGCATCAAGATTCTCAATACAAAGGGTTACAACTTTCCATTCAACTATTGAGGCTGCCTGTAGATTGAGAGTTCTACACAACACGTTTTGGATTCAATTGAAGCACAAAATTACTGTGGCATTTTTGTTGCTCAATTTTGATATTTTTCATATAGAAATGAACGTTAAATTCAAGGGATTGTAGTTCTTTTATAGAGGGAGAAGAAGGGACAAAATGACTCAAAGTTTCAAAAGAAAACAAATTTCACATCATTCCGTAACATTAAATAATTTTTGTCTATTACATCCTGTCAGTATGTATACTTATACATACAAAAAATATATAAAGAACATCGAGAAGAGAGAGAAGAAGGAAAGAGGTCATTTAGTCTCCAGAATAATATTCTATAAATGTACACAAGTGCTGAATATTTACCTTTCCACACCTGTGTAACATCTGAACTGACAAATTCTCAGTACGTCCAGGGGTCAGGTAACAGAACTGCCCACTACATACGTATGTGAATAAAGAGGCATGCTTTTTCCTCATTCATATTGTCAAGCTTACACATGATCCTAGACTATTCCCCCAATATTTTCTCTCCTAATATCTGAACTGAACAAGCAATAAATCTTTCTAATTTTAACGCTCCTGCGGAGGACACCTCCCCCTCCCCCACACTACTTAAGAGGGCTTGATGGTTGTGGCCATTGATAGGCTAAATTAATCTCCTTCAATTGAAGAGCTCTGTATAAAGATATAGAAAAAAACAATAGAAAAGCTGTCAATATGACAGCAAACCGGGTTTTCTTTTTTCGGGTTTTCGGGTGTGAATGGTATCTTTAGTCCATTTGTCAACCCTTGATAAACACTACCTATCCAGAGAAATGAGGTACTCTATATGCAATATTTTGCCAAAAAATGACTAAGTTCAACAGCAGGTATTTTTTCCATAAATTATCAAAAATCAAAATCCAAGTAAAATGCACATTTCTGATAAATGTACAATAGATCTGCAAAACAAGAACTTATTTTGAAAGCTGTAGGAGGATTTATCCATACAATAGGGGTACCCTTTTGGCAGTCGCCCGCCTGCCTAACCGCCATTTTTACCACTTCAATAACCAGATTTTTCCTTTGAAAAACCTGGTTAAAAATTCAATTTAAATCCTAAAATACTTGATTTTTTTCATTATTACTAGTAATAAATAGTGGATGGCCAATAATATCATATGTAAAATTTTAAGGCAGAGACTGATGGTTAACTTGTTGACCACCCAGCCCCCTTAAAAGAGGTGACAAGAAGTGTCTTGAATACGGATCCTCTATTACTGTAAATTCCTAATTTAATGCGAGGAATTAATATCAGCGTAAAATCGCGAGAAGCACATCCTGCAGATTTTAAAATCTTGCTTTAATCTTTCAGACAGATGTAAACTATTTGGTATTGTGATAAAAAATTTGGCGTTTGCGATTTTTTATTCCTGCAATTTGTTGCAAAATAGTTGAATCGCGGAATTAAGTACTCGCGTAAAATAAGGAAACTACAGTATACTACGGGTAATAAAAAATGATGTTTTTTCTACTTTGAGAAATTAAATTGCATACATACCTATTACAATTTACAGAATTTATTAGTCCAATTTTAAATTTTGCCCTCAGAGGAAAAACAAAGATTTACAAACAGAGAACTAAAGAAGGTGAAGGATGCAAACGATACGAAGTAAAACAAACAGGATCATATAACGAGAGCAATGGTTAGATATATATACATGTACATAATTACAGGATCATACATATAACGAGAGCAATGGTTAGATATATATATACATGTACATAATTATAGGATCACATAACGAGAGCAATGGTTAGATATATATACATGTACATAATTACAGGATCATATAACGAGAGCAATGGTTAGATATATATATACATGTATATAATTACAGGATCACATAACGGGAGCAATGGTTAGATATATATACATGTACATAATTACAGGATCATGTAACGAGAGCAATTGTTAGATATATATACAAGTACATAATAATAGAATCGGACATTAAGTTGTATATATAACTTAACCTTGTTATCTCGAGCTTGATGGGACTGAGACCTACTTTGAGATTGAGCTAGGGTTTGAGATATTGAGGTTAAAATATTCCAACAATAACTGGTATCAACTTCCAACTCCTTTTGACATATTTGTGGTATTCGAGATATCAGCGGTCCAGATACTGAAGTTTGAATTGTATAAAGTTAACTAGCTCATTTTCCTCAAGTGTTGTCAAAGACAACAACCATGTTGTCAAAGAAAACAACCAACTAATAAAGACATATCATTTTTTGCTGAATGTCTACACAGACAAAAAATAAAGAATTCAATTTCTCAAAATCTTAGTCCACTGTAATTCCAATTAATTGAATACAAATTGCAAAGGGCAGACCACTCTAACTGCCTGAAAGTACCATTGAGTCAGCCCTTCAGGTGTGTAGTGTTGAACTACATGCTCCGATAACTAAACGTGCTGTAAGGATTTACTTAATCCCACAAATATTGCATAAATGACCAGAACTTGACATAATGCCCCAGTGCTTGGGACAACTCTGGGCATTGACTCTGATAATTAGCCCACCAGTTATAACCCTAATGAGCATGCTCAATACCTGAACTATAAAGATCAATCAAAAGGCAGGTGACCGCCTACAGGTAGTGCATGTGTGGGTTGGTTATTATTTAGGATCTCTAAAGACATAAATTTTATTGGTCCATCCAACTCCTTAAGGGTATTCCACATCCTTAGACATATTTACCCCCCCCCCCCCTTTTTTTTTTTTAAACTTTTTAGGACAGTATTTCACAACACAGAGATTGAATTGCAATTGGAATTTATTTACATTGAATAATTTGTCTGTTGCACAGTGAATTTGGCATCAGATTACTAACAGATCACAGGTCCCGAGTACGAATAAGACTTTCATTTACTTGTACTGCACAAATATTTTGAAAAATGAGTTTTTTTTCCTTAAAAAAAATTGCATTTTCTTTGGTAGTCATTTTTAAAATTCTAGAATATCAAACAATTTTATTAATTGTTTATCAAAATTATCAAAATGTTTAAAAAACACATCCAAAAAAAAGTCCATTCACAAGGGGACTCTCTTGTTAATTACAAGTTGTTACACCATAAACAATAAAACACAATTAAAATGAACATGCTTACAACACATTTACCCTTACAGTGAAATCAGTTTCATCCCCCTAATCTTAAAATTGTATATAATAAACTCATCGTATATAAAAAATTAAGGCTGTATTTTGAATCCAAATTGCCCATCCCTGGTACTTTGCTATTACCTGGTAATAACTGTCTTTTACTGTAATGCAAAGGTGTAACCCCTTAATCTTTCCTCACACTACTGTCTAATGATATGGCGTGTATGAGCCATAACTCTGTCTACACTTTAAAAATAGCTTCTTTTTTTCTTTCATAACATAGCCATTAATTATTTTTAGCAAACCTGAAAGAAAAAAAATGCAAGTCACCTTGCATGTCAAACACAGAACAAGCTTGAACTCTTGATCTATATAACACTGGCAATTAAGGCAGTTTAAGGCAGGTTATATTCCACTGAGGGGGGTAAGTATTGTAATGAACCTATCTAAATCACAGAAATTGTCATGACAAGTACTGCTCATTCAATGCTACTGTAACCATAAATACATCAGCAGTGGTTGAGTATTGTGTAAACATGTCTGGATTTACATCAATCATACAAGATTAATCTTTTTCTTCTTTTTTATATTTGGGAGGAGGGGGAGCATGTCCAAAAAGTCACTAAGAACTCTCGGTGGTCTTTTTCATAATTATCAAACTTTTTAAAAAATCACTGATTCAATTTCAAGTGAAACGTTTACCCGGTAGTTTCATTTAATCAAGCTCTTCTTCGTTCGAGGGTGGGAAAAATTATCATAAATTGGCCACAACCATTTAGCTTCATCAATAACATTACACAACCATACACCTTACTAAACAAATGTTCCCTGCATCACTCGATCATTGTCCCTTACAAATCAGTGTCCACTATCAAAAAAGTAGTGTTCTAAAGAGACATTATCAAGGTGCCCCCTTATGAGCACAATATCCCAAGCATAGCACAGAGCTAGTTTTTTACAAAGTGCAATAGCACAGTGTCGTCCATGTAGCACATAGCTTATCTTAATTACCATAGCACAATGATGTCTAAGATTAGCTCAAATTGCACCGCAAAGCAACCAATTATGTACACGGTATTTATGAATTTTCAAGGGGCACTATGCTCAAGGTTTGATCTGGACAGAATTTGGGTATATATAGTCTAGAAATTCAAAACTAAAGGCCACAGTGACTTACATTTTCATTTTACCACACCTCCCAACCAAGATGCATCAACTGACCAAGCTTGATGTTCCTAAGACTTACAGTACTCAAGCATACCAAAAAAACCAGAAAACCAGAAAGTCCAAATCAAAATGTAACCTGTCAAAGGAAGAGAAAATCACAGCATAAATATAATGTAAATTTTACTGACTGATGTATGTAGATGTACAAAATGTAAGGAAAAGCAAAGATTTTCTGACCAGGTAATAATTTCTGGCCAGATGACCTCAAATTCACCCACTGCTAGCCAGTGTCCAGTGTCACCAAGACAAGCCCATTAATTCTTCCAATTAAATACTGTGGTGCCATTCCGTAATACATCAAGAGTTTCACATGCGTCAATGTCACATATCCTTCGTGTTAAAATCTCAACCCATCTGGACAGTATTGAAGTACAAAAGACTAAAATAATCTTTGATATCTTTATACTTTGAGTAAAAAACCCATATAACACAAATGCCTCTCACATGAATTTAATGTGCAGAGAGTATTTACATAAATTTCGTAAGAAGTTCTAGTGAAGTAAAATTTTACATGAAAATTATGTGCAAAGAATATTTACATGAATTTCATAAGTAATTCTTGTCACAAGTGCTAGAATTTCACATGAAAATTTACCAAAAGTAAATATATTTACTATGAAGACAATACATATATTTCATCAAAACATCGTGAGTACAGATTTAGTACCAATGCATAAGTTAAATGTTGAACCTGAACTGTGACCACGTCTTGCGGATGTTGTGTGCCAAGTTTGGTTGAAAGTTGAAACAATAAAATTTAACACTGCAGACGATAACCACAAACAACAGAGATTTTCATCAGAAACACTCAGCATTGTTCAGATTATCAAAATACTGTATACAGGGTTATTTTCGCCCCATGTAATTTTGGCCCTTTTACACTTGTAAACAGTTTCGCCCAGTCTTGAATTCGCTCAGACACAGTTTTCTTTGAAGAGAGATAATTTGAGACATTGGAATTCACCCAGTTTTAAATTCGCCCGCTGACGAGGGAAAAAATGGCGGAAATAAAATGTGGGAGAATATTTCCCTGTATACAGTATTATCTAGAGGAGTCCTTCCAACTTAAGTGGCTTAAAGATGATGACCATTTGAATGGAGGTCATTTGAATGACATTGGGTTCAATCTAGATCTAATGAAGAGTCAGAACTTACTTGGCAATGCTGGGTCCATAGATAGTTCTGATGTTGTCTACGTGACTTGATTTGGCTGGTGTCCGTACATCCGCAGTGTTCTCCCCTTGCTAATATACAAAAATTAAACCAAAATGTCATGATTGAAATTCATGGAGGTCATTTCTGTAACCTTTCTCCCTCTTCACAAATCGACATCTTCTTTAAATTATGATACATATCATTGAGTCATTAATCATACATTGTTAATTACTTATAAAATGTTGTTAATTAGATAATGATTCAAAAATGCAGTTTACAAACAAGTGTTATGCAAGAACATGTACTTGAAAACAAGTACAGTCAAACTTTGTTACCTCAAACTTGATGGGACTGTTTAAAAACTTCGAGATATCCGAGTATTTGAGGTATCGAGGGTAAAATACTTAAAAAATGTGGTTGGGACTTACAAATCACTCCGACATATCCATTGTATTCGAGATATCAGTGTTCAAGATATCAAAGTTCAACTGTACATGTATTACATACAAACAAGTTCAGATAATGACTAAGAGATGGACCAATCTTAAAACAGAGAAAGAGAGAGAAGTGACCAGTTAACCAGCCAAGTGAAATTAACTCCTATGTGTCACATGTTTAAACAAAGTCTAGCATGATTTCAGAGGCTTGTTCAGAAAAACTGGTGCTTGCAAAAGCCCATGATCATTTGTGTCGAAGAAGTAGAAAATCACGGCAAAGGTTATTTGAATAATTTCCCTATCACTGCATATAAAGCCAACACTTGCCTTTTTCAAAGTGAATCCAACACTGCAATTATGAACAGCATACCTGGATAATAAAAAAAAAAATAAAAACTTATTACATATTCATATTTTAATAATTTCTTAATTATTAATCACCAGCTGATTTAATAGACTGTTATTTAACTGTCCACAACCATCAATCTGAGAGTGTGTTTTATTTTTAAATTCTCTACATTGACAAATGACATAAATTGAAAAACTTATCTGAAGAGAGAGAGAGAGAGAGAGAGAGAGAAAGAGAGGGGTAATTATGTTTATAAAGGTAGCCATCTTTCCCATCGTGTGTTATTGAATTCAATCATTTTGTTATCCACATTTGCAGTTTATTCTATTGCCTTAATACACGATTCTTTCTCACATTATCACCGGTGTGAGATCAGTTTGTCCAGTCTGAGACAGCAGTGTGAGATTTTTCTGTCTTACACTGTGTATTACTACGCCGCTTTAAAACGTAAACAAACGTTGTTGTCTGCTGCAGGGAAATGCAAAATGATGGATTGAAATTATCCAATAATTGTTTTGCTTAATCAATTACAATTTTTTATATTTTTATCTGAAAAAACTGTCATATGGTCTTATTTTGAATTGCACTATTTGAAGCATGCGGAGGGATAAGCCGAAAGTAATCTTTTGATAACAGAAAGTTGTCATCATTTTTAACGTAAAATAATGCGAGAAAAATAATCATTCATTATATACTCGTGTGTGATAGTAAAATTCCATCTGGGGCCAAGATTCACCGTCTAGGACTCGGCAATGTCTCGTCCTAGACCGTGAATCTTGTCTCCTCGGTGGAATTTCACTATCCCACATGCGTAATAATGAATGATTCTATTAATCTCGTAAGGACTGATAAGTTACTTTTAAAGTATATCTGCTTCTATATATGTTTTGCATAATTATCAAAAATATAATATTACCCTAGCTGTCTAATATTTTCTCTAGATTTGTATTGTCCAAACATGAATGTATCTTAATTCACTTCAATATCTATATTTTTTGTTTGACATAAGTTTGTGCAGTTAATAAGAAGCTGCTGTACAGTTGGGCAATTCCACATTAGGTGGCATTATTATAACAAACATTACATATTTTTGAATCAACTTTCCCAATTCTAAACATAATAATATTACAAGGTAGTTGTTAAAATGTAATGATTGCTGAAAAAGTTACATGGTTTGTTTTTATATTAAACTTCAGTTGTAGTAAGTCTAAAGATATAAAATTTCCCTGATCATCCAATAGGTCATTTACATAATTATATGATACATGTATCATTTTTATATCAAACCCAAAGTCTTTACAAAATCTGCGTAATGAGGAAACCTCAAGGCCTGATATTTAAGTCACCCGTGGCTTCGTGGGTTTTTTCAAAGTCTCTACAGACCTAACATATTGTATGTACCGGTAGGCATTTATTTTTATTTGCATCAACTTAACACTAAAATAAAAGTGTTGTCCATCAAAGTATGTTCATCAAAGATCAATAACTCTACTTAGAACAACCAAGATAACCCATGCGTTTAACCTGCACAAATACCAACTGGTTGAAACTCAAATGAGAAATGATGCATATTTCCAAATTAAAGAACACAGCCAGGATGCATTATCTTGTTTAAGTACAATATTTTTCATGTTAAATATGCTATAAAAATCTAAAGGCTGGTTGATTTAGACTATTGGTCCAACTGGCCAGCCAGTTTTGGAAATATTTTGTTCAGACTGGGCCTCATTCACAGAACACAGAGGATGCATTATTTTGTGTTAGGCAATACTTTCCATGTTAAACATGCTATAAAAATCTAAGGGCTAGTTAATTAAGACTGTCTATTGGTCAAACTGGTCAGACAGTTTTGGACGTTTTTGTAGAGACTGGACCCCATTTCGTTACCTGCTGACAACCTCGGCTATCTTAGAGTGCTCCTCTGAGGGACTTTTCAATGCTTTCCTTCTGGTTGAGATGTTGTAAAACAAATCCTCTACCTTGTAACAGAGAATAAAACATGCCTTAAATCGTACTGACCAGAAGTTTACATTAATGTTAAAATCAAGGTGTAAACTTAACATGATAGGGAAATCAGGATATGTACTGGTAATCTAAAATATGTAAACAAGGTTATTTTCGCCCTTTTACATTTGAAAACAGTTTTGCCCATCTTGAATTCGCCCAGACACAGTTGTGTTTAAAGAGAGATAATTTGAGACATTGAAATTTGACCAGTCTTAAATTAGCCTGCTGACAACGAGGTGAAAGGGTGGAATTAAAATGGGGGCAAATATTTCCCGTATACAGTCATCAAATAAAAATTTGCCTATACGACCTTTACACTTGAAAAAAATCAGAAAGTTTACTTTACATGAGGGGAAAATAAGGTGTAAAACTTTACGTGGAGGGACACGTGTAAACTTTACAGAAAGGGGAATTAGGACGTTATTTTTACATTAGCAGGAAATCATGATGTAGTTTTCAATATAGTGAGAACTTGCTCCAATAAATCTCATCAATACAAATTGGACATGCCATATGTGATAACAATTATACAAGTACTTAGGGAAGCTTACTGTAATTTGAGTCCCAACATTCCCTGCACAAGGTTTCACAGCTTCCTTCAGTTTACTATCCACATAGCTTCCTCTGGGAAATATGAAAAACAAAAATAAAAAAATAATTAAAAAAGGACTAAAAATACTTTCATGAAATAATTATTATAACTTTTATGTATAATTGTTACATTGCAATTGATTTTTTTAAATTTCATTCTTATGCAAGCATCTATACAAGACAAACAGAAAATTTATTTAATTTAATAAAACTGCATGAAGCTCTATGTATTAAACAAACATTTACAAATGTGACTATCCAATAAACTAAAACATGTACAAATTGAAAGACAGACAAATGATATTTCATTTTTTCAAGAAATAAAACTGACTTGAAAGCACATTTTGAATCAGCTGTTTTGGATGTTATGGTGACATGTGCCACATGACTTATACTGGCCAATGCTTCGCCTCGAAATCCATATGTAGCAATAGAGTTCAAGTCCTCAAATTTCTGAAGTTTACTAGTGGTAAATCTTTCACAAACAATATCCATATCTTCTTTCTGTAAATAAAATCACAATGAAATAACCAAGAGGTGACAAACTGAAAGCTACACAACACATAAATTTTGTTTCTATTTTTAGTATCACTTGACCTGATTACTGTGTGTATTTTTAGCATCACTTGACCCGATTCCTGAGTCTATTTAAAGTAACACTCACCCTGATCCCTGTGCCATTATCTTGAATCTGTAGAAGTTTCAGGCCACCTTGTTTGACAGTCACCTGAATGTTTGAGGACTTGGCATCCAAACTATAAACATAGAACTGTGTGTTATGCTTTATTACTTTTAAATGAAATTGAAAAGCTTTCAGGTACTTAATGTATTACCTTATTACAAACAAAAAAGGCACTTTATTTTACATTAGCTTCTTTTTAGATATTACAATTCTGAAAAGGAGTCCTGACAAAGAATCCTCGGGATGGTCACACAGAGAGAAATCAAAAAGAAAAACCAAATTAAGAGGCCTGCAGAACTAATGCTCATGATCACTCGCCAAAATTTGTGTGTTGGGTATAAGTACAGGGAAATTTGGTAAGCACATACAAGTACACACTCCTCTGCTGGTGATCACACATAAGTGCCCATTCTGCTGATCACACCTCAGGTATTCTCCCTATCAGCATGATCAGTTCAAAAAGATTTGGGCATTCAGAGCTACTGTGGAATCATCATTGTTCGTGGGGGACCAATGTTCGTGGCTTTCATGGGTAACCCTTGGCCACGAATTTACATCCCCACGAACTTATATACAATCATTTGTTTAATATTTATTAAACTTATCCCGATTACACTACCAATGAAATTACGTCCCCAAGAACCAGGAAAATTTTGGCTACCCACAAACATTGACCCCCACAAATAAAAATGATTCCACAGTACTTGGTACCAAGTCAATCATATTCATGTCAATATCATTGCCCTATCAGTTTTCTACCTGTTTTCTATCATTTCCTTGAGGGCGTTGGCTGGTCGCTGGATGACTTCTCCAGCAGCGATGCGATTGACCACCACTTCATCAAGGCGTTTAATTGTACCAGGCTGGGTAGCCATGGTCCTTTTTTTTTGTAGGCTTTTATCTGCCTGTAAAGAGCAGATATGTGGCATTCGTAATCACAGAAAATGGACGCAAAATTTATGAAGTCCTTTAGGTTAACACTTTCAAAATCTTCAATTGTTAAGCACAAATAATCCAATTAACCCAATTATAAAATCCTTAACATTAGTAATATGTAACACTTTCACAATTTTTCATTTAGCCATTTCAATGCAAAACAGCTGTTTTTAAATGCTTGAGTGACAAATTATATGAATATTCATGAGACTGTATCAAAAGTGCATATGAGACAATTTCCTGAAGAGATGGACAATAATTTATTTTAATTGTTATATGACCTATTCATATACACAATTCCGCAAGTGTTAAAAAAATTGCGAAATTTAATCCTCCTTAAATGGTAGGATATAAGAGGAATAAAAGAAAAGAAATATCAAGACAAATATAACAAAGCTGATGATCATCAAAAAAATACAGAATAATATGTAACAGGTGGTGAAAAGTCAAGTCTCAACCGGGACTCGAACCCAGGGCCTCTGGCGTACAGTGCCAGCGCTCTAACCACTGAGCTATTGAGACCCAATATATACTGACACTCACACACCTGTTAACCCGGTGACATACCCCCCCCCCCCCCCCCCCCCCCCCCCTCTTGGTAGAAATTCGTTCTCGAATTTATGAGTAGAATTCTATGAGTTAAGAAAAGCTTTGAAACATATTCCTAGGGAGTGACCATGGGATTTGTACGTTGGGCGCCAAATGTAACAGGTGGTGAAAAGTCAAGTCTCGAACTCAGGGCCTCTGGCGTACCGTGCCAGCGCTCTAACCACTGAGCTATTGAGACCCGATACATTGACTGACACTCACACACCTGTTAACCCTGTGACAAACATATTTTCTAAATTCTAATTTAAAAGAGTTTGAGGCGAGGTACAGTTGAATCAATGTTAGTTTATTATGATGATCATCCCCCATTATTCTTTACTCCCCGCCCCCTTTTAATTTTTGGCCTTAATTTGTATTGAAATGTAACAGAGACACTTTTTGTCTCTGCAGCATTAACCCTAGCTATAACTTGATCAGTAGTGTGCTGAATTTGTATGTCAGAGGACCTTGGTTCAAACCTCTGCAGAGGCAGTAAATGTCTATAAGTAACATTTGGCACCCCTGTTGGGACCTGGGTATTCTCTTAAATTGTGGGTGAGAGAGACTTCTCTCAAACTTCATCCCTCATGTTGGCACTCTAGGGGAATCAAGAACGACTCTTTCCTAGGAGGGTGATAATGTGGTAAAGTCAGGTATAGGCATTCTTACTAGCTTTGTCTAGTGGGTTAACCCTTTAGCTCTATCAGTAGAGTGCTGGATTTGTATGCCAGAGTACCTGGATCAGAGGAAACAAGTGTTTTTGTTACACTTTTTTAATAAAGGGCGAAGCCCTCTCACGGGCCCGAAGGGCCCGTGAGAGCGAAGCTCTCCCTATAGACAACACGTGTATATATGCCCAAATATGGAAATTACACTCTATACCTATGAAGTTGAAAAACTTTTCCAAGATGGAGGAAAAAAGAATCACTTCACGCGCAGTGACATCACCGGCATCCATGTTGAATTTGAATCTCGTACTAACTTCACGTTTGGTGATAATTTATCAATATTGTTTAATGAGTGATAAATGCATTCAAACTTACCTAGTGTGTTCTTGAAAAATTAATTCCTAATTAAGAAAACAAATTTTCGTTTCCTACAACTTTCAACAGTTGCATTAGATCCGATCAAATGAATTTCATGACATCTGATTGGACAAAACAAACGTGTTTCAACAGTGAAGCAGTTTTATTTCATTGTTATTAAAATAAAATAATGTATTTTAATTGAATTTGCCTTCTAATTTCTTTATGAAAACAGCAAAGACATTTTCCCTTACTTTCAATTTGAAATTTCGTTTTTTTAGGTTTCATCTCAAATCATAGTCTGACCTACTCGTACCCAGGTCATTTCGGACCCAGAATTCAAATAATATCTCCAAAAAAAGTCATGTTACGACTAATAACTAATTCAATAAAACAAAAGATAATCTTAATTTTTTGGACATTATAGTCTTTGACAGACACATTGTAAAATATTTCCCCATTCTAATTCACCCCCCCCCCCCCCAAAAAAAAATGTATATATATATATATATATACAATAAATCATGTTCAATTTACCAACAATCTGCCATGAAAATAAAAACAAATAGGGAGACTATTCACAATAATGCATTATAGATACTTAAAATGTATGCATAATAGGAAGAACTGATCTGCATTCACAATCATGAATATGTATTACACACTAAATGTAAGACATTTGTCAGATAAACTCAGGTTAAACTATATATGATTGTACAAAATACATGAAGGACATAATTTGCACCTTATGATGTGAATTAGCTAGGGTATCTCAATTCTCCAGTTTTAATACACAATTTAATCAATCATTGAATGTTCAATAGTGTATTGATAACAAATTTTAGTGAATTTAGGGACCAAAACTAATCTCAATTTATTTCTGTCCATACATTGCCATACAAGTGAAATGTTCTTGAGATAAATTGATTTTCCTATAAAAAAATTTATAAACATAACTCTTTAATTCATCATTTTATTTTTAAAAATGCAAACATTTAAAATAAGGGAGTAAAAGTTAAGATACTTCATGCTGAGAAATTATCCAGAGGTCTGTGATTTTTTTGCATTCATAAATACACCTAACTTCGCTTGCCAAGGGTTTGTGATCTGCAGGAGTGGTGCGAATCAGAAACCCCTGGCTAGCAAAGATGAAATATCTCAGGGTTCTTGAAAACAATATTTATTTACATACCAGAATGAAAATTTGTTTACATGTTTTTGTATTTGAATCCCCCCCCTCTCTCTCTCTCTCTCTCTCTCTCTCTCTCTCTCTCTCTCTCTCTCTCTCTCTAACTTGTTCGGCTAAAGAAAGTGGCTGTTAAATAAAAATCTATGGAGATTCTTTGGATTAATTGCAAATGATATAAAATAAGGTCTGGATGGTAGCATTTGAAATATTATGTGAGGTGATCCAAGAGACTTCCGAATGGGAAAAAAGATAAATCTCCACAAGAAATCTGTTTTTCGTTCCTGTGAAAATCTCTGAGATGATGTTTTAATGAATGATTTCAATTATATTTCATTTAGTTGTGTATATTTCTATAAAAATCGTCAAAATGTGATGGAAACATTAACCTGAGAGAGACTTTAGTCTAGTATTTCAGGGCTTGAACAAATTTAACAAGGACCGTGGGCTGGCCAATGCTCTTGGGCCAACAACAAAATTAGAGTCCAAACAAAACAAACAATATATGAGATGACTGGCTAGAGATGATGAAAGGCATCTACTGATCTAGCCCCATTTATATTGGCTTCGCCCTCCAAACGGTTATGCCGTAAAACATATTATTTCATGCTTCTGTTTTGAAACTGCATAGTGACTATACTATACAAACAGTATATATATTCTATCTAACGGCGCTCACAGGCTATTCTATATCATACAACTACATTTTATCATACAAACATGAATTACTGATTATCTGACATGAGCAATGAAGACAGATATAATTCTTTATTTTATTTTAACAATATCGAAATAAAACTTAATTTAATTAAATAAGTAAAGAAAATACACTACCCCCGGAATAAGTTTTTCGTGTCAACAAACTTTTCTTCCCGCCATCTTTGACATGAGAATTTTTATTTCCACTGCACAGAAGATTTATTTAGGGACGATAACTCTTTAAGCGTATTTATCTCCTTGGAGATGGTTACTTCTTAGAAAGTAGTTCCTAATTTAAGAATTTATAAAAATAAAATATTCATTCATCTATTATATTTGCTCCAACTTTTAAACATGTAATTTGCAATGAAACATTCATGAAATTAAAGTCTTTGATTTTCACGAGGAAAATAATTGGCATTAAGACTAGCACTTCTTTTTAAGCGGAAGGTTTTTTGAGATTGCCATAAACAACATGGCGGACACCTTGCGAAAAATGAAGATGTAAACAAATAATTTTCGTCGTAAGATGTAGCCGCTGCATTTAACTATTGTTTCAGTGGATAGAAGAAACAAAAACAATCATGCCTTCGGTGACTGCTCTAAGCCGCACCATATCGGGTCCGATAGGACTACACGAGGGCTCTAAAGAATTGCCACTTGTGGAAACTATGCAACTGGTAGAGCCCCGAAGAGAGAAGACTGTACCTAATCACCTTCTTGAAACAAGTAATTATAGGCTTTCCACATAAAATAAATTGAACTTACATTTTTTTTTGTTGTACATTATATTGATAGCTGTCCAAATACCATTCAACAGCTGTTCAACAACAATTATGATTTTAAAACCATGCTCATTTTATTATACACTTACTGGCGTGCGACCAGTTCTCGCCGAGTACCATTTCTCGCCAGTGCATTGTTACATCATTTCTCATGTAATATGTAAACGGTGTGACCGTTGGACCGAGCGCAGATTTAACACAGTGCAGTTTGATTTTTTGTAGGAAAAAATTTATTTGAAACGCACACAGTAGGATCCCGCCTACTCAAATCATAAGCCAAAGTTAAACTAAACGTCGCATGGTCAGTCTTAGTTATGATGTCATGTTTCATACGTAAAACGTAAAAGTTTTGTCTTCAGAAATAGCCGAAGAAAAGTTCTTGATTCCGAGAATTATATTATTCTTCTTTCAATGCTTATAATTTTCCCAAGTTGACGTATTGAATTTTTTGTACTTTATTCAGTCTCTTAAAGATCGGTTCCTTGATAGTACTGATTTTATTTTCCATCTAATAATTTGATAAAACATACGTGAAACTAGTCGTATTTCTTGATCAAAGCACTGTTAAAAGTTGTATAGTTTGCACAGTCAATTATTTCCCTCTTAATTAATTTCTTTCAGTTAAACATTGGAAAATTTGTAATGGGTTTAAGTGGCAATAAACATCGATAAGCGCAAGTCATTTGATGATCGAGCTTACTTTTTAAAAACGAAATGGCGGCCAATATGGCGGCGCCCAGGGCTGGAAGAAATTTTTTTAGCCCTTAGTACCCCATATTCAACTCTCATTTTTCATTGATTTTCTTATATATACGTGTTACCATTAAGCTCGGTATAATTTTAAAGTGCTGATAAAATGACGTAACAATGCACTGGCGAGAAATGGTACTCGGCGGGAACTGGTCGCACGACAGTAGTGTTTCAACCATTTAGCATTTGTAGTTTGTTGTAATCCTATCTTAGACTTAGTTTATTAAAGTATAAAAGATGAGACCCGAGCTCAATTCTTTATATATAAAAATCATCATGATGCACTGATCAGATACAACGTTACTCGGTGAAATAATGTATCAAAAATATCTATCTATTGGTACTGTACTACGCGTCCTCAAAAACATGATATGATGTGAAATAGATTTTCTCAATCCCATTATTTTCTTTTCAGAAATATATTCCAAAGTCTCTCAAAATGCGTGTGTCTTGGCAAAACCAGCAATCATACATTTTGGAGGCTTTGAGGTGGATAAGAAACATGTACAATCCCTGCAGATTGTTAATGCCTCCACAGAAGTTATTAATATGCATATCATTCCTCCACAAACGAAATACTTCTATATCAAATACAAGAAAACGGTAAGAGTCATAGATTAAATTCCTATGCTCAGCAATTTCCAAGACACTAGTTTGAAATGGGGAGAAAATATTACTTTATTTTTTCTGTGTAATATGCATTGTTTACCCTACATATCAGATTTGTACAGATTAAAGTTGGTACAATTTTTGTCAAAGATATGAACATTTCTGCATCTTTTGAGGAGAATATATTTCAATATTCAATATATTTCAGAGATATTCAACAACTTTGAATGTTTTTTAAAATGTTTTTTACATCTTTACATCTATGCTTTAATTTTCCTTTACAGGAACGCTTGGTGCCAGGACTAACCATTGATTGTACGATAGAGTTTAGTCCTGATGAGTGGAGATATTACTATGATAGTATTAGAATCAACTGTCCAGTAAGTATCAATATAAAGGCCACTTTATTTTTTGATGTTATATCTCTCATATCTCAAAATCCATAGTGGCAATGCATCTTTTTTAGTTTTATTTAGTGACAATGCATCTTTTATGTGATATTCAGACATCTAAAATCTTAAGAAATTAAATCCTTAGTTACCACCTTGAAGACCTTATCCACGAAAAAGAAGGAAACATAGCATTAGATTTGAATGCATTATTTCAGTCCTGGATATTATTTTTCAGGGGGAGGAGAATCTGGTGATTCCGATTCACGCCTACCCTGTGATGAGTACCAAGGACTTCCCCACACAGTTCAGCTTCCCACCAGTGCCTGTGGGACACAAGTAAGTTTTTTTTCCTTTATCTCCACACCCTGTGGGGATCCTGCAACATACTAATACAATTATCATCAGTATATTCTCTCTCTCTCTCCTCTCTCTCTCATTTTCCCTTTCTTTTTCCTTTCCTGTACCATTCTTTATATCTCTTCATTTTTCTGTCTTCCCTCTTTCTAATCCTTTTCTTTTTGTATTCCTCAATTTTCTTTTTCTATCTCTCTTACTGGAAAACCTTTCTCTTTTTTTTCCCTTCTTTATAATCAAGATAAATAAAATGGTGAAACTTGAATTATTCCTTAATCTTATAATTTATTTACAAATGCCACTATTCTATCTGATTTCATGATGAACTATTTATTTTTTCCTAGAATGACACAGTTATTCCCCTTGAAGTGCGAGGGACCTGTTGATTTTGAGTACCAGCTTATCTATGTACAGCCTCACCCTTCTTTTACTGTGCACCCAGTGAATGGTAGGGCATATAATTGACACATATAATTGAACAAGTTTGAATTTCTATATTCCATTGCTAATGAATAAGCTTTCAAATAGTCAAAATACTACCATAGAAAAAGCGATCAACTTTCTAAATCTGCTATTTATTTTATCTAGTAAGAAGTGAAAGTATAGTCAGGAACCTTTCTGCTCAAAGCAATTCTAATTATTTCTGGACATTTGATTAAATTATCCTTGCTTTGACAGGAATCATTCCGGCCCACGGACAAACAGAGGTCTCTGTAACGTTTGCTCCTCTGGAGTTCCAGACAGCTCTCATGAAGATCCAGCTGACAATTTCTCAGTTTAACTCTCAGCCAATCGTGTGTACATTTACAGGAGTCTCTACCCCTGGGCTGCTGAAGTAAGTCACAAAATTAAATAGAAAATTGTGAACGTTTTACTGCAGTACATTCCTTTTATTTTTCTACAAATTTTTTTTTGGAGGGTGGGGGGGTCATTTTTGTTTGAAAACTTCCACTTTGAAAATTGCTTTGCGTACTTACTTGCATTATTCCCCCCCCCCCCCCCCCCCCCCCCCCCACTTCTTCTTCTTTCTTTGAATAACATTTGTACCAAAACTTTAACATCTGTGTGTATTACATTGTAGAGATATCTCCATGCAGAATCAGGATATAGATGACAACGTCCTTG
The DNA here is from genome assembly GCA_033439105.1 of Magallana nippona. Lineage (NCBI taxonomy): Eukaryota > Metazoa > Mollusca > Bivalvia > Ostreida > Ostreidae > Magallana > Magallana nippona. The sequence goes on along the minus strand of CM065924.1, from coordinate 3,076,826 downwards.
ACCCTCGCTGTCTGTCTCCACTGGACAGGTCACGAGAGAAGAGGAAGCTGGCCTTTAAGATAAAACCCAAAGCTACAAAGCAGCAAACACCACAGGTTTAGAAGGAGCACATTATTTAGCTTCAGTTTTGTAAAATATTGCAAAAATAATATCATATGTATCCCTGAATGACCCTGATACATGCCCTTGTGTTTTGAACATATCAGTAAAAAGTGTGATTTTTTTCATTTTGAATTTGCTCATAAGTGTGAATTTTTATTTCAATTATAAAAAAGAATTGTATGGAATATTTCTTTGTAATATGAAACCGTAGGAAAAATTTATTTCACTAGATTCAAGAAGTAGAATACAATGGCGTGAGGTTTCCTCCCAAACTGAACACCCCTTTTGCCGTGGCACAAGTTCTGAACCAGGAGCCCGGGAAACTCCGAGCCAAGGATCTCCGGGATAGTAAGTCCATTTCTTCATAGCCCTGTCTTTACTTTGATTATTACCACTGAGAGAGGGTGGGAAATTTCAGTGCATTCTACTATCAAATTTAATGAATTTTTAAAAAATTTTTTACTAGCTGTGTTGGCACAGAAACAGACCAATAAGCCAGCCACTCGCCAAATGAAGGTCAGTTTCATATTTTCTACTCAAATGAAGATTTTGTGAATTTTACTATCTCTTACCACACACACAAAAAAAATCATAGTTTGAAAATTAATGTTTTATTGTACTGTTCTACATGCAAAGAAGTAAAAAAAAAAAGACACAAATTGTAGATTTATTGTCAGTGGTGAATCATATCATTTTCATCAAAGTCATTTTCATCAAATGGGAGGAATTGAAATTCTTGCTGTTGTCCACTTAATATGAAATCTGTCTATAAGGATCAATGCACTTCTCACGTTCTTGAATTTCTTGATGGTAAAATAAGAGTCTGGATATCTACTGCTTGTTTTGTATTTAATTACCTCTGGATGTCTAAAAGATTTTATATTGAGTACAAGACACATTTATCTACTGTAATCTGTTGATTTGATCAGGAGGCCATGTTTGAGCACAAAGTGAGACAGAACGTCTACGAGGAGAGACAGAACCAACTTCGATGGCAGGTCAAACTCGGGGATGATCAGATCACAAACTCGGACCGAGCCCAGATCCTGGAGGACCGAGATCAGGCCTGGAAGGAATACAAAGTAAGGATTGATAAGAACTTTTATTATTTGTATATGCAGTCAAATTCTCATACTGTAAAACTTGCATGGGCGAAGAAAAAAGTTAGAGATGTCCAAGATTAAATTACATCAAGTTGTTTGGGACTGCCAACTAAGTTTGACGGAAACATAGTTTGAAACTAAGATACCAGAATCAAATGTTTGAGAAACCAACGTTCAACTGTAATATAAGTGTTTTGTTTTTTGCATTATATAAGAACAATATGATGGGATGTAAACTTATTCTTTATACAGCATTCCAGAACAATTTCTGATTCTGATGTAAGATTGAAAGTTATTTGTGGGAAAATTTTGTTAATCTGGAAAATGTGATATTTCAGTTAGCTACGAATGTGATGTTGCAGATCCAACAATATTTTGTCTTTACCAAATTATCAATATCACATTTTTCTCCAGAACTTTTTGTGAAATTTTGAAGTTGAGTTTTATTCTTTGTTCTATTTGTTTTCTCAATTAATATATGTTATTCCAAATGTTTCTTGATTGAAGACAACAGAAGAAAGTTTTTGTTTTCTTTAAAAAACAATCTCAGAGTATGTTTTATAGGATAAACTTTTATAGCATAGCCTTATTTTGGTGAACCATTGAATATAATAGTGCAAATAGTAACTACTTCTTAAGGCCAAACATTAGATCAGTAGAAAGGTCTAAAGCACATTTAAACGTAGGACCCTCTACATATTTTGTAACCATAAATGTGTTTTGATTTGTTACGATATGAATGTCTTCCAAAAAAAGTAATAAGTTTTATATTTAGACAATAATTTGTAGATTATCTTTTCAGTGATAAAAATACACAGCAGTGAAGCAAACAGTATATACACTGTCTATTTGTATGTTTGTTTATAATTAACTCTCTATTTCCAGTATGATAAACGGGGAGATCCGGTGGTAGAGGAGGAACACAAGCGGACAGAAACCAAATGCACGTTTCGACGTACGTTTCGTGACCACACCGATTTAGCCCCGGAGACGGCCATGTTTGATACATACAGTAACGATCTCTGGGCCACTCGTCACGCTGCACTAGGAAAATTTGCTCAAGCTGCCAGAAAGGTAAATATAGGTGTCTCAGGGTACCTGTTAACAAAAAGTATCTTTAAGTACCTGTTAAATAGGTGTGTACATTACCTGAAAATAGGTATCTCAGAGTACTGGCCTTGTAAAAATTAGTGGCTAGAGTACCTGTTATATGTAGTAGATGTCCCAGAGTAGATGTAAAAATAGGCATTTTGAAGTACCTGAGCAACAAGTGTGTAGAGTACCTGTCAAAATTGGTGTCTAGAGAACCTGTACTTTCCCATTTCAAACTTTCTGTTTGTCATAAAATTTGATAATTATTTTTTCATGAAATGTATGAGACTTGCCAGTAAATTGGTAACATTTACCTGTAATTCAATCCTACATACACGTAGATCTCAAGTGGTAGTGGTACCAATGTGTGCCCATCGTTTTAACTTTTGAAAATTGAACTTGAAATTAAATGATCTCTAGCACCAAGGTATGTCATGTTAATTGAATTCTTTTATTATATATAATAGGCGGTTATACATATGAGAGCCAACTGGAAAGTCAAGGTCCTGAAGAAGGTCGTCCAGGACATTCTGGAGCAGGAGAGGAATGTAGAGACAAGGACAGGTGAGAATTGAGGCACTCAAGGGGGCATCTATTATATTATTAGATATAACAAAAATGTGGAAGGGGGTTAAAACAAAAGTGGGCTAAAAGTTGCTGTCATGGCAATTAGTCCTTTAAATTATGAATTTTACCCCCAGAAAAGGTGCCACTGGTTGTGTTAAGTAATGCATTTTTAACTTTTTATATACTTGTAATCGACTACTATTGTTTTACTTGAATACATTCTTTATCATAAAATTAATACACTTGTCTTGAATATTAAGAAATGTATTCTCTACATAGCCACTCATTTTCTGACGTTTATAGGTACTTTGTCACTTGTAAAATGTTGAAATCTACGTTAGTGTCATTAATTTTACAGCCCTGTTGGAAAAGAAAGAAAAGGAAGAGGAGATGGAGTTGATCCCTCACGAGATCCAGATCACTGCCGATAAAATCAAGAAATTTACCTTCCCCATCTATGTCCCTCCTAATGTCAAAGATGATATGGTGAGGCGTAGATTCATAATTAGATAATAAACCCACTACAAATTTTGTAGATTTATGTTTATGATATTAGAAAAACTACAATTTTTGTTTTGATTGTCATATGATATACTTCAGTTATTTATCTGAGTTTTATTTTTAGTTTCAAAGATCAATATATGGTTAACTTTTATAGCTGCTTGGTCCCATTTTAAGTATAAAAATAAAAATTTGTTTTGCCATGCTAAGTGAATGAAGATAATGTAAAAGTTCAAAGAATTGAGAGAGTTCTTTTTGTCCTCCTGGCTGGCAACCTTATACAATCATGCAATAGAAACTTTTTCAATTCTTTGTATTCATTGTGGACCAACAAAAAATATATTCCTGTTTTTTTTAGTTCCATTATTTTTTGGAAAAAAAGAAATGAAATCTGTTATTACCACCTTTTATAATTTTGCTAATGATAAAAGTTTGTGAAAATTCAATAATATTTTTCTTTCCCCCAAAATCATCAAATCCAACCATACAGCTTTAAAGAATTGAAATCATTAAAAGATTTTGAAATGGTTTTCAATTTATTTTCTCCAGTCAATGTATTGATGACTTTGTTCTTCTTTTATTTAGGCCCCTGATGCTCTCGGTAAAGTCCCATACAAGCCGTCAGAGGTGGTGGTCAAGAGGAAAGTGCCCTTCTTTGGTCTCAAAGTCCCCAAGCACTACTCCTTACTAGGTTACGACAAACACCTTGTACATGAGGCATCGCGGGGATATGTGGCTCCCAAGCTGCCACGCCCTCTCAGGACAGGGGCAGAGGTATGTACACCTCTCTCTATTGCTTGCTAACTCTCTCTCTCTCTGGCTTGGTATCTCTCTATCTCCATATCTTACTTTCTCTCTTTATCTATCTTTCTCTCTCTTTCACACACACACACACACACATCCATTTCTCTTATGATCCAATATGTTGCAGTTATATGATCAGATAATTTTCTAGCAAATATTCTCTGTTTGCCAAAGCAAATATCTCTACATAGTGAATATTTGTCAGAGCATGGTTCTATAATTGTATTTTTTTCTTGAAAGTCAATGTCACTGCAAAGATTACACTGTCTATTTGCACATAATCAACCTAACAGATGTGTTTTCAAAACAGGATGAGAGTATCCGGATTGCTGTGCCCGTGGAGGAAATTGAGGCTTCCCCCACAGAAGCTGTGGCAGTGGAAGATGCCACACAGGAAGTGGTCCGCGAGGGGTCTGCAGTGAAAAAGACCCAGCAAGTGGTGGCATTTACACCACCAAAGGCTCTGTTCCAACCAATAGAATATCCATCCCTCCATATATTTGTAAGTCAATGGAATAACCATCTTTCCGTATACATGTATTTGTAATTAAGTTAGTCGCTAGAATATGCATCCCTCCATACATTTGTAAGTCAATGGAATAACAATCTTTCCATATATTTGTTATCAAGTTAGTCATTGAAATATCTGTCCCTCCATATATTCATGTCAGTCAATAAAATATCCATCTCTTCATATATTTTTAAGCCAATTTGAGATGTCAACCAATAGATTAACGATCCTTCTAAATATATATGCAAGTCATTGAGATTGGACTTTTTAATTAGTCCATGTTTTTCATTAATAAAAGTTTGTATGGTCCAATTTGTGCAGAACATTGTGTGAATTTTGTTTAGAGATTGTACACTCTCACACACTGATATCCCTCAAACTTTGTCCAGAGATGTTACATACTCATATACTCTGATTTCTCTCACAGAACCCAGCCCCAGGGCTACAAGTGTTCCAGGCCCCAGTCCCTTATTCAGAGACCGACTCAGACTTCCACCTGTGTCCCATACCTACCTACTTCAAGAAGGACCATGCCACTAATCCCCACTCTGCCACCCAGAGGCGATACCTGGACAGAGAGGTAAGTATCACTGCTGAAATCTACCTATGTGACAAAATTTCTGCACTTCAGTATATAAACTTCAACTACTGCTCCATTTGTTATACAGGACACAATCCGGGGCATTATGGGATGGAAGAAGTTCCCCTCCCAGGGTCTGACCTCCCTGGCCAACACCCCCACTCTGACCAGTGTGTGGGTCCCTCGATGGTGAGTCTGACCTACTTTTAATAAAGTATGACCTACTTCTGATGCCTAATTCAAATTAGAATACTTTTGTAATGTAGAGGGTTTTTTTCCCTCACAAAATAGGATATTCTTGCCATTGTTGACATACCAAATTTATTTTATTTGGATTCTGTTTAAATAACAACTTTTATATGCTCTGTATGACTGTTTTTCTCTGTTGCCAGGGACGACCAGTTTGGTAGTGACCTTCTTCCAGAGGAAGTCCCCGTTCTCCTTGATCAGTTACCAGAGGACGACAGGCAAAACATTGAAGAGTAAGGGATTGTACTAAATTCTATCAATCAAGAATCTGTTCGAATTCCTAATCAATCAAACATTGAATTAAGTGTCAATCAAGAATCTGTACAAATTCATTTCATATTAATACATTGAATAGTAACAATTTGCATAAATTTCTGCTTAATCCTTGACCATGTTTGTGACCTTGATGCTTTTTCTATTACGCAAATTACCACCTGGTCACCATTGATTATTTTACCATTATAATCTCAAGAACTTGACATCTAAATACAGATGTGGTTTGTATTTGAGGTCGAAATTTTGTATTACAGTGAAGACCATGAGAACTTCACACAAAGTGCAGAAATGACCTTGACCCCTGATATGGTGGCTGCCCAGTTCTCAATTATTGACCCCAAGGTTCCAACCGAGGAAAAAATAGCACCGTAAGTATGGAACAGAATCTTTTTGTGTGAATTTGAGTTTTAGGATATTCAAGCTGAATACTGCTTGTAAAAGGCATTGTCCGCCGTATTGCTCTTTCATCACCGCTATCCCTGCAACCCCTATTTAAGCCGCAGACCTCCATTTCAAATTATTTCGCTGTAGAGGTCTCACCTGTGTGGTCGTTCATTTTACATCACCGTGTTACTCGGTTGCGATGAAATTATAAAATTGTACACACTTTTTTCCAAGCCAGGAGAATACTAACATCAAATATAGAGGTTAATGCATTATTTACAAACAGAAAATGCGCATAAAAAAGAAATTAACGAAATCTAAGACCAATAAAGGAATATACTATGTTGGCCATTGGTTTCAGGTGTGCAGTCGGGTGTAATGAAATCGAAGGGTTTATATACCTGTGTGACAGTACCTATTTATGAGTGGTGTTCAGCTTTAACTTCTCTCTTGTTTTTTTTATCATGAGTTTGCTTCAGCCAATGAAATTGCATGTTACAAGCAGGAATAATATGGACTGTATTTCATGCGTTGCTTTTTTTTTTTTTTTTTTTTGCTATTTAGCGATTCCTTCCCTCATGGAAATAAGCTACCATCCACCAATATACCTGTTTCCACATATGGTCCAGTACCCAGGTAATTTAACATAACATCCACAAATGAATTTAACTATAGCTGTCAATCAAATGCAATCTTCATACTTCTCCCTTCCTATTCAAAAACATGTTTTGTGTGTGATTTTTCATTACAAATGGCATTTTAGCTGGGGTTTATTTTCTAGTAATTATGTGTGTTATATTAATTTTTCTTTCAAACTGTCAAAGTGTAAATTTTAAATGCGTGTCATAAATGTGGTTTTGGTTTATTGATTTTAAGGGGTGGATTTTTTGTGTGGAGGGAAGGGAGTTTATCATTCAGGATTTTTCTTTCCATTTATTTGAGATATGAAATTATCTAGCTTTGAACAAAGCAAAAAGACTTTTTCTCAATTTCACCTGTATAAAATCATGCTTCTTTATTTTTGCAGAGAAAAAAGAGAAGAGGAATTAGAATATTTTATGACCAAGAAATACAACCGTTTAGGATCCAAGATTCAGACACGAAACACCACTCTGTCCAATATTGTTACTGACCCAGATCTTCTTCTGAAGTGAAAAAAAAAATTGTTATTCTGAATTTTCTCTGTTAACACTTCATCAGTGAATATCTGTGCACAGTTACTATATCAAATCTCAATGTCTTTTTTCTGTCTTGAAAGAAACCTGTTAAAAGAGATTGTTTGTTACAAGTTGTTTTGAAAAATTGATGGAATGCTTGAAGAAAACTTTTAGTGTGGAACTTTTGAAGCAGAGATCTGCGTATCTTATTGAGGACTTGTTATAAAATCAATTCAAACACTGAAATGGGTTTGAAAATTTTGAAAAGAGTGCTCCAACTTAGGATTTCAGCCGTCCAAATCTTGTGAAATCTGTGATATATATGTATGTATCCATACATTTTGTAAATAAAATGTCTATTTATATACAATGTCATGTTGTTGTCTTGATATTTTTTTAATGTCATCTAGTTTAAAGATAAGTTCTGGAGGGTATGCTGGACCCAAAAGATCCCCGCTTCCCAGTTCACTTGGTTAATTTTTCCATCATATACCCAAAAGTTTATATAAAACTTGCACTTTATATCCTCCTGCATTCACTTCCCAAAAAAAAAGTTGACAAAACACTAGAAACATGAAATATGATGTCAGTTTTAATATTTCCAAATGATCCTCAATACATTGTTAATGGTCGCAACAGGACATTATGCTTTTCCTGTATGGTCAATACAGCCCTGGCCTAATAGACACAAGTGTTACAAAATTCACAATTTAAGTAGAGGCTCCTTTGCTTATCATAACCTTGTAATGTTTGATAAATATACAGGGTGAGGAAGAAGATTTTGTTAGACCTTAAGCATTTTCAATTTAGCCCTATACCCTGACCGAGGGTTCGTTTATTTTACAATTTTGGTAGAGGCACTTTTATCCACCATACCCATGTATTTTAAATAAGACTAGGCCATGATTTTGAAAGATTGCATTAATTTTATAGTTTTTACCCAAATTCTGAGTCTTATGGGGGTGTGGTTCATAAATATCTGTTGAGTTTCCATTTTCCAACTGATTTTACACAACAAGTTTTGCCTAACGTTCAAAATATTTTTAACAATGATTTGCAACACACAGATATCAATACAGTAGTTCACTTAGGTGACCAAAATTAACTCCTTGATGCTCTTCATGTTGACTCAGCTCAGAAGTTGAATTACAACCTCCACAGAAATTTTATTGCAAAAAGACTTAATAAAGTTAACAATTTGCCAAAAAAATGTCTGTGGGGGCAACCTGCAAATACTCCAAACAAAGCAAAGCTACAAATTAAACAGATTGCACAAATAACATGGGTGTACCTCGTTCTTCTAGCTGAGTTCCAACTCCAACGTTGGCCCCCTCTTTAATTCTTGAGACAAATATGCATCATCTAAGGTAAGACCCTGAGTTGGTGGTTTCTGATCCAGTGGTTCGACCTTAAACTGGTGGTTCCTGGACAAAATATAAGGTGTTAAAACCACGTAACCACTCGGAACTGAGTGAATAAGCAAGTCCTACAGAAAGGGATTGAATAGTAAGGACCAAAAAAAGATGTACACTAACTTGACTATTTCCAAGGAACCATGATTATAAATGATGCCCTGAAAGGTGGACTACTCACAAAACCATTCATGAAGGATTTTTAGGTGGACATACACTTTCCTAGTACCTGGCAGACTTCTTTGTCTTCTCTAGATGTTGCGTCCACTGCAGCTTGGCAGAATATTAGAATATGATTGAAATATAATTTAGCACAAATATTAGAAATACCCAAAAAGAAATTGCAGCTAGACATGTTATTTAAATCATCACATGTTGATGTAATTTATATAACAAGCAACTAAACACACAATTTGAAAGCAAACTGAGTACATACCGTAAGGCTTATAGAGTTAACAAGGCCAAAAATAAATGTGCAAGAAGACAATGAATTTATGGGGAAAAATTCAGCATGCATTAAAAACATACAACAATACAGAAAATACATACCTCACAACAGTACTACACAACAGACAAAATTAAGCATAGCAATTATGTGTTAAGTTGTAGAGAGACAAAATCTCTTACTCTCTCTTTAGCCGCTATCGCCTTCTTGCTCCTTACCAGGAAGAGAGATAAGACTATTATACTATAATTCAACAAAACCAAATATACATACCTTGCATATCCCCATCACATAAAACAATATTTAAAAAAACATTTTTTAATACAACAAAATCAATTAAATTAATGCCCAAAAGATGATTATTTAAGTCTTAATCTCCACCACATCAAACATGGCAAAAAACTTAAAATAAAACTGAACACAACATAAAAAATCTCTTTAAAAAAACAAAACAATACAAAGCATGTCAATCTAATAAGATCTCGATATACATTACACATATTAACTGCACAAAAAAAGCCACACACGACAATACATGTATATTCAATATAGAATACAAACCAATAAAGGGGAAAATGGAGAATATGTCAGATTTTCATTTTTAAGATTGCTGGATGGTCATGACTATGTTTAGACTTTATTTATATATTTATGTATAAGGTTGTAGGAAAATATTTAAAATTTTAAGGTAAAATATTAGGAATTCTTCTTTACCAAAATGATAATTTATGCTTAAAAATTAATGTAATTTCCAAACTTTTAAGGTAAGTGTAATGGTTAAGCCTCCTTAAACCTTACATTGGGAATTCTTTATTTTCCCCAAATACTGCTTCATCTGACATCACCTGTGTAACATACCTGCTGCTGCCACCACCAACACAGAAACTGAACAAAGGCCCCAACAACACAACACACGTTTAAAATAACAAAATACATGTGTAACACACACAACAATACAGGATAAACCCAACAAATGCCATCAGGTGCACACCATCAATTATAAGTTATAACACTGAACAATAAAACAAAAAAACAAGGCTAACATAAATTACAAAATTACTTAAATTACTTAAATTATACAGAACATATATCAATGCAAAACAAAACACAGCTGCACACAATAAATTTTAGGATACAAAACACATGCAAAAATCCAAAAGACATTATGAAGAAGCAAAACAATAATAAGGGAAAATGTCATACCTTTTTTTTTTGCTGGATATTTACTGCTTTAATACCTTTGCTTTGGCAGCTCCCTTCAAGAATTGGTGATTTTGGCTAGTGGTGCCCTTGTTTTCTGATGGATGGCATCTCTGTGTGTTGGTTATGTGCTGATGGTTCCTCTGTGTGCTAGTGGTTCCTTTTTGTGTTTGTGGTTCTTCTATGTGCTGATGGTTCCATTGTGTGCTGGTGGTTCCTCTGTGTTCTGATGGTTTGATTCTCTGTGATCTGATGGTTACTCTGTGAGCTAATGGTTCCTCTGTGTGCTGATGGTTTTTCAATGTGCTGATGGCTCCTATGTGTGCTGATGGTTCCTCGATGTGCGAATGGTTCCTCAATTAACTGATGATTTCTCCATGTGCTGATGATTCCTCGATGTGCTAATGGTTCTTCTATGTGCTGGAGGTTTTTCTGTGTGCTGATGGTTCTTAAATGTGTTGATGGTTCCTCAATGTGTTGATGGTTCCTCAATGTGTTGATGGTTCTGGCAACTTTCCTTTGTTTCTGCTGTATATTGTCTTCACGTTAAAGTATCTAAATAGTGACAGAGAAATTTTACATCCTGCATTCTTAAATTAACCCATAAAATTTAATTGACGCTTTTTTGTGTCCCTTTTTATTATCTTTTTTATAACCCCTTCCCTCCATGCATTCATACTTTGAGAAACGATATTTAACGATATTTTAAGAATGCCTTTGAAAAAAATGAATGAAAAGTGTTTGGCCTCAAACTCTGTGAGTTGTTTTTCTTAATTAAGTGTATTCAGCATGTTTTCAATTAATAACCCCCTATTCCAAAGCACCTTTCTAAAATTAATTTTGTGATTATCCTTGCTCTGTAGTAGGAAAGGAGGAATGAGCATATAAATACAATAAAACTATATGGCTGGAACGGGAATCGAACCCGAGACCCCTGCAACTCTACTCAGGAGATCTACCATGAGCTATCCATATAGCCCCAACTACTACAACTTTACCAAATTTCAAGATACCCTGCAGCAATATCGCTTACCATTTGTAAACCATATTTTGTGGTTAAAAAAAAAACTAACAAGTTGAAAGAGGTGTGATCAGGTGCTCACCCTCCAGATATTATTTTCATGCTTATACCGTATATCCGGTAATTTTCGCGGTAATCTTTTTCACGATCTCTTTTATATCGCAAATAATTGAATACGCAGAAATTATCTCCTGTATCATTTTCTACAAGAAACTTTTAAAATCGCTTAAAATGCTACACATTTTGCCTTCTTTTCGCAAATTTTGTCACACGCGAAAAAAACGGGATATACGGTATTTATATCAAACATTCAATTCTTTACGGTAGTGATAGTTCAGTTTGTACGGAACACCGTTCTTATCACTAATTTTCCCCTAATATACCTATCAGCCCTTCAATTTACTTCAAACTACAAAGTTAACATTCTCTCTGAAGACTATGAACGATTTGCCGAATTCAAAAAAACCAAATGGGTTTTAGTTTAACAACAAAGGAAATGATAGATGTAGCACTTTTAAGATCGCTTGAGTTGAACTTCATGTTGGTTGCGTACCTTGTCAAAGTTTGTCCACTTTCTTCGTTGTTGGCGCCGGGCATCTTTTCGTATGTATCCGTGGAGCAGATTTCTTCTTTTGTACATTCGTCAAAACTCTTAATTCTGAACTTACTCCAAACAAAATTGGCACAATAAGTTTAGTTTTGTGTGAATGGATTTCACATTTGTTTTAGCAAACAGTGAGCTCTTTAAGCAAAATTCTTTTCTATAGTAACTAAACTATATCTGTATATACAAGAAAACATCTTGAAAGACGTTGAATTCACCCTTGTCTAAACCACCCAAACGATGAATTCCACAGGCCTCAGAAATTGGCAACGTATAAAAAGTTTCAAATGTGCTTACCAGCTGGAGAAACACGAATCCACGGTTGTAGTTCACTCACAGTTTACCCGTGCATGTGCTTCTTACGTTTCGCCAAAGATAGGGAAAAATGCGTGGTTACAAGTTTGTACGTCAATCCCCGCCTAGGTCTATTCCGGGACTGCACGAGTTCACTACAGTCCGGGACTGGCCAAACTGGTTTACTAAAAATAGCTTTAATTGCTGACTAACACTCAAATGTACGGAACGACGTACTTGCCAGAATTTCAACTACAAAAGCAACAAAATGATCTCGATCTGAAGCCCTGAATTTTTTATTGCCATACATGTATATCATTTCATAAAATGAAAATTGAATTTTTGGGGAAGATCTTCATGATTTTTTTTTTAAAACATTCAGTGTGTTATGACCAAATTTCATAAGTTATAACAGAAATTTAAGCCAATTCAGTAAAATCACATTTAAAATATCGAGGGAACGTAAAATTGTTGAGATTAGCATTTCCAAAAGCATTCTTTTCAGTTTTGTTTAATTATAATATTCCATCAGTTTTCGTAGATCATATTAAAACAAAATCCATTAAAATTGGTAATGAAATTTTGATGAAACAATCGTATACTTCAGTCTAGTATTTCTGGAGGTAACCGTCTCGGAGATTCCTTTTAAAAATATCTTATCTTTGTTTATATGTGTTCCCCATGGCATCTATCTACCTTTTTTTAAAAAAAAAAAAAAATAGAAAACACTCTGTATTATATTTTAGGCCTTATTTGTCTTCCCGGTTACAGCGAATGTGGGACCCGAAAAAAACGGCCGCCACGATGAAAAAGGTTATGTGACATAGGTGGTGAGTCCGGACCCCCGCCCCCTCTAGATCCGCGCATGTGACGTCATGTAATTCGACTGTAATTATCTACTTTATTGTTGAAGATTTGTAGAAATAGTTCAGTCTTATACTTAAATTGGTCTATCCATATGCTTAGCCTAATATCATTTCTGATGTACTATATTTTAACAAATAAAATAAAAATTGTCGTATTGTATATTTTATTTGTTAAGATAGATTTTATCAAAAATTTTTAAAAGACACCATTGATGATAATAGATTTATCATTTTACATTTCGTGGACTTTTTTTTATTTATAACCCTTTAGCTATACGTTGATTCTGTGCAATCAAACGTTTAGTTGTTTATATTAACTTTTTGTGTAACACAATTTTATCTGTCATAAAGCATGCGCCCCCCCCCCCCCCCCCCTTGGAAAATTCAAATTCATTAAGTTCACATAGCAAAATAACCGAAAATAGGCCTCGAATCCCCCAACCCACCCCTGGAGTACAAATTTATCAAGCGGAACCCCGGCTTTATATTAGACCCCCCCCCCCCCTCCCTTCAACTCGAAAATTGACTCATTGGACTCACTAGAAAATTCGAAATGACACTATACTTTATAGTATAGTGTGCCTTTTATATAAATTCCACGCTGAAGTAGAGTTTTCCGAAGATTTTCTATAGATTAATCCCCCCAAAAGTAAATAAAAATATTTAATTCATTTTAGCTTTCCTTTGAGTTACACATCATCTGTTTATATCTTAAATTTTATACCTAAAGATATCGTCAGATCTGACTTATGACAATCATAAGATATATCTCAGTTCCGTTTCACAAAACTATTTTAAGTGTTAGAAATCTTAAGCCATGCAGTTAAAAAGACAAACTTTATACTTGAATAAACTAAAAAAAATATTGTTATTTGTACCAAAAAAAACCCCACTGTACTTGTGCGGAGGCTGTTTTCATTTTACTTATATTTTTCATTTTAGCTTTTGTTATGCTCTGAAGCCTGCATCTACTGAATATCTTTTTTTTTGGGGGGGGGGGGGGGGGGGGGGGTTATTGCCAAACTGAGCTTCTAAAGTATGATGAAAATTGGATTACTGAAACATTGATATGAAAACTATTTATTAATAAGATTGTACATATAATTTACGGAATAAGGGGTATTTTTATAAATTATAATTGCAGTCCAAGACATACAATATCCATTTGAAAAGTTCTACGAAGTGTAATGTCCAATTTAACAGAGCGGTTGAAATTTAGTTGTAATGCAGAATGTCTCTGTTGCAAATGCTCTGAAGAAGAAGACAAAGGACATGAAAAAAAAAACATCATGAACTGAGAGGGGAGCGGTGCACTGAAGTCTTAAACTCGAACACGGTCGAAGAAGCATTACTATCATCTGTACAAATAAATTATTAGTTTTTGTATTTCTGCCCAAGGGTTCTGTTTATTTTCTTTCGCGTGTATGAAAACTATTGTAAAAAGTATAAAATGGAAAAAAATTAAAATGTCGATCATCTGGCTAAAACTTTGATTATATCAAAGATAATTTTTTTCAACGCCCTTTCACTCTTAAATTGGAGTAGTCCAGCATATATTGGCGTTCATTAATAAATGATGTCTTTAAAACCTAGTACCACTTTAGCATTTTATCCGATTAATGTCGAAAAATAAATTATTTTTAACACGGATGTTTATTTTGATTTAAAACACAATATACTAAAGGAATTTTTAGCGTTGCGCCAACGGCAGTGTGAAAATAAAAAAAAAATGTGCAAAGTCGCGCGCACTCGAATTATACTCGGCCTTTGGTTGTGAACCAAAATATAGGCTCTCGCCATGTTATGGTTGGACTTAATAAGACATGTATTTGGTTGTCTTAAGATTATGACAGATCTTAAGATATGACAGTTTTGTGAAACAGCTAAGGTGAGATCTTACGACAAATTTTGGTCTTAAGATACTGTAGATCTTAGTCACAAGATACTTTTGTGAAACGCGATTTCTCTTTTATTGCACACCCTTGTTGAAACCTTCTGTATCTGAAGGTGTTCCATACCCTAAAGCTTCATGGGCTTTGACCATCTTACATCCTTACCGGTCGGAATTCTAAGTGATCGGATGATCCGGGTGTATAATAGTGAATTCAACTGATCAATACATACTGTCTCTCATCCTTTCTGAGATTAAGGAGGCTTGGTGGTCAACAAATTAACCATCAGATCTACCTTAAGGAGGCTTTGTGGTCAACAAATTAACCATTAGATCGTCCTTAAATTCTTAGAAATGATTTCTTTAGCTATAATCTATCATATACTTTAGCACTGAAAGAATATTGTGAAATATATTTATACAGAGCTCTTCTTTTAATTTTAAAAGGAGACTAATATAGTGTAAAAATGGCCACAACCATCCAGCCCTCTTAAGATCTATATATGATGTTTATTTATCATTTTTTTAATGGTGATTAGTGCATATTTTGACATAGAAATATATAGGAATCTTTTAAGGATAAATGCGGCGGGAAGGGGGAGGGGGGCTTCAGGACATATAAGCCATTGCCCGATAATTATTACGTCATAACATTTTCCTGAAAACACAGATTAAACCTCCTTAGTTCCTGGTACACTGCGGGGACGAATATCGACACATGTTTATTGTCCTTGCTCAAACCCCCGTGTACAAAGTAGGTATATATTTACACTGAACATCGGATTTAAATATCGACACGAAATCAATGTGAATGTATACGTATATCTGCATTGCCCAAAACACCAACATTCCACCTTCTTTATAGACATTGGGTGAGTTTTTATAGAACTTATACGTACATACTTCACCTATAAATTATTCATTCAATATACTTAAGTTTAATTAAATAACATGTAAATAATATTTCTAACTCGCAGTATTTTTTTGGGGGGGTTTCAACTTTGGGTAAAAGTCTGCATTGTGATATTTTATTTTGCTGAGTTTGCAATACATTATAATGGTATATTTCGTGACCCCTGCCTAGTAGCTTTTATAATGGTATTTTTCATGACTATATTGCCTGGTAGCTCTGAGATTTTTAACATTATAATGGTATTGTTCGTGACCCTTGCCTGTTAGCTCTTATAATGGTATTTTTCATGACTATATTGCCTGGTAGCTCTGAGATTTTTAACATTATAATGGTATTGTTCGTGACCCTTGCCTGTTAGCTCTTATAATGGTATTTTTCATGACTATATTACCTGGTAGCTCTGAGATTTTTAACATTATAATGGTATTGTTCGTGACCCTTGCCTGTTAGCTCTTAAAATGGTATTTTTCATGACTATATTGCCTGGTAGCTCTGAGATTTTTAACATTATAATGGTATTGTTCGTGACCCTTGCCTGTTAGCTCTGTGATTTTCACAGAGTGCAGTTGAATTTATCGATCTTGTTTTAGAGTTTCGTCGGTTTTCTTGGTATCCACTTTCGACCAGTGCATTACTTGCACGCGGTCGTCTGTGACTACGGATCAATGGTATTGTGTGGTAGATATCTATGTTTTGGTCTCCGTCCCGAATCAATGGAGTATTGAATATTTTTGTAGATATAACTGTAAGACTGGCATCGACTCATCTTTTATACATGAAGGGCGGGCAGGTGAAGCACCGGCAGTCAGCTGTATTGATCCGTTATTGAGTGGAAAAAGACCGAGAGTATCGAAATAATCCTGCAGATATCCTCGGGGGTTTAGATTCATCCCCAGTCTCCAACAATGGTGATCAAATATCTCCGGGAGGGGATGCCGAAGACGGTGTCCACCAGCGAGGTCCCGGCCTTGTATCAGGAGCCGCACATTGAGGAAGGGTACCGCCAGAGTGGCCTGCCGTGGATGTATTACATATCGAGTCTGTTCCAGATGCACAACGAAACGCTCAACGTCTGGACTCATCTCATCGGGTTCGTCCTGTGTGTGTACAACCTCCTGTCTTTCCAGGACAAGTATGATCTGATCGACGATCCCTACATGTGGCCACTGGTTGCTGGGTACGCCGGAATGAGCGCCATGTTTTTATTTAGCGCATGCGCACATCTGTTGGCCAACACGTCCAGTGTGGTTCACTACACGGGTTTTGGTGTGGACTATGCTGGACTCAGCTTGTACGGAATCGGAAGTGTGGTACTTCATTTCAACTATACAGTTCACCATTCCGTCAAAGGTTCTTTCATTCACGAATACTCTGTTCCGATAGGCTCTGTTCTGACCATTTTCGTCTGTATATGTGGATGTGTTTCTAAATTTAGATACAGCAGACCTTATCCATTCGAGCGGAAGTTGTGGATCATCGTCCCAGTCGGCCTTGTGTTTATTCTAGTGGAGATCCCCATACTACATAGACTGTATTTATACCTCCAACACCGAATCGACGACGAGAGTCTCATACACCACCTAGGTCACATGACCTTCTTCATCGTGGCGGCCGTTTTTTTCGGGTCCCACATTCCCGAGCGGTGGTACCCCGGGAAGTTTGACCTGATTGGACACAGCCACCAGATCTTTCACGTGTTTATCGTCCTCGTCGCCGTGGAGCAGACGGAGGCCCTGAAAATAGACATCTTTAACCAGAGACAAAATGGCGTATCTCATGTGATCGAGTCCAAGTCCAGCTTTATCCACACGTTCGGTGTGGTTCTGTTCGTTCTTTTTGTTGATATATGCAGCGTGTATTATTTTCATAGGTGTGTCAAAGAGAGGGAAACCAAATCAGAATGACATCAGCATGTACAGGTGTTTGTTTGTTCTCATTTATTTGCATTGATTGTTTTACATTTACCACACGTGTGAAAAGGTTTTAGAAGCATGCAAAATTTATACATGTTCTCATTACTGGAAGATAGACTTAGTATGCAGCAATTCAATTTAAAACATGTTCCATTTAAGCGCACAATGAACATAAATTTATACTTATTGTAATCAGGCTGGGTATTGATTTGGTTTTTGATAAATCGTCCTGCCGAACAATAAGAGGTATTACGAATGCAAATATCTGATGATGGAATTTGTACATCGTATTAAATACATGGGTCAAGTATATTTTTAAATAACCTACCCATCTTCTAATTAAATTTACATTACTTTGATGAGTGACTTTGTCCTTTTAAAATGAAGGTCGGAACGTGTAAATTGGCGCGCAATATCAATTGCGCCAATTACGCTAAAATTAGAAGTTCGCCAAATTTTCCAGTTTTGCAATATTGTATTTTCTTTTCTTTAATATGAAGCGCTAAAAAAAATCTGTGTTTATTTCGACCAACTGCTTACATGTTACTTTGTATATTATACATGTATATAGCAGTTATACTTTGTATTATCTTTTTGTGAATGAAGA
Organism: Magallana nippona; assembly: GCA_033439105.1. Taxonomy (NCBI): domain Eukaryota; kingdom Metazoa; phylum Mollusca; class Bivalvia; order Ostreida; family Ostreidae; genus Magallana; species Magallana nippona. The sequence goes on along the minus strand of CM065924.1, from coordinate 3,058,334 downwards.
GAATTAACGTCAGTAGCAACTGAGAAATCGCAATTTATATTTATTGCCCATTGAGGCCAACATAATAGTGCGTTCTCAGATCTCAATGTTTAATCGCCTTAAGAAACATTTGCTCGTTCAACAGAGTTCTGACAGTTGGCGAGTCCTTCAGTTAGCTCGTGCTAAATATAATCCATGTCCTAATTTTATTGCCACGTTGATTTATTCTTTTTTTTGATAATTAAGTGAGCAAGTTTAAATCGACCTAACCTAGTCCCAAATGATTCGCGATCGACTATTCCACCATAAATATAGATAGAGCCGAAACACACATTATTGCAAAATCGGCGTCATACATGTACTAGCTGCTGATACAAGCTGATTATTATATTTTGAAGATGTTTAACTCTCATCCATGTTGAAAAATCAAAGTGTCCCGCAATGCACCTCAGTTTCCCATATCAGCTACCGTTATCATTTATACTGATGACTGATTTTCTCCCGTGGAATAGACTTTTCCTTTTGAAGTCAGTATATGACCAAGACAGGTGTTTCAAGGCGATCGATCAGCCAATTATACACTAAGGAGGCTGGATGGTCAACAAACTACCCCTCAGATCTACCTTAAAAAAATTTAACAAATGTTAATAAATGTAATTATATTTTTGGCCAGAAACTATTATTTAGTGAATAAAAATTTCAAATGTTTAAGCTTTAAAATTTTGAACATTCTCCTGTATTTTCTCAGTAGACATAGTCTAAAACTGGCCAAAACGATTCGGTCTAAATTATAATACCCGTATTATAGGAAATATGAATTGTCAAACATCTTTGCCACAACTCCATTTAACCATTCATCTTGAAGTTATTTTTATAGATACTACCATAGTAAAATACTGATAATCGAATCCATAGACTGTACATTGAGACCGCTAGTAGAGACATCTCTGTGTGTAGAGGATAATCAATAATTTACAATTATGTGTATATACTACCTTTGATTACTTACTTTGTTTTGTAAAGACAGTAATTCACTTGACTATTGATTTAAATATCTAATTAATTTTATAATTATTTTAACTCATTTTTAATCATGTTGTTCATTACATGCTTAATTAAGAGCAAAAATGAAACAAGATCTATACTGAGGTTAACCATACCTTGGAACACTCAAGTTATTTCAAAACTTCCGTCACTATGTGCCGAAAACTGATTGAAGCCAAATTGCATTTTTAGTACTGAAAACTTACATGTTTTTCGCATTTTATACATTTTTGTTATGTCCCTTTCATCACAAGGGCTTCATCTGTGTGCAAAATTATCATTAAAGTGTATGTTTACTACAAAAACTATTTTGTTTTTTTTAATGGCTATAGCTGATTAAATAAAAAAATATATTGTCACATAACAAATAAAATCTCGTAATTCTGATATATAAATTTATCTTGGAATTACGGAAAGATATGGCGTTTTTGCATGGGATAATTTTATTAGGTCGCGTCAGACCGGTGAAATCACCACAGAAACAGAAAACAAATCTACTTCATACACGTAACTATATTAATTAAGGTCTTTATAAACCTGATCCGGATATATTGATTTGAGAATTTAAACTTTTTTTTTGCGTGTAATTTCGGAGAAAACTATAATTTACCGGTATATCCCCTGATGTAATACCGATGCTATAGTTACATGGTGACACGAAAGCATGGACGGAAGAACTGATGTATACTATTAACCACTGTATGCGATACATCAGTCAATGGAGTAAAAACCCCGCACCACTGGACAATATTCATGTAAAATACAGCTGCACTCCATTTATTGACAGAATTTTTTTCAAACTTTCGGTGAAAAAAGATGACAGTTGAAGAATTCCATAGATCTCTGACTATAAGTATTATCTAAAAAAATAATAGATTTTATGATGGCTTGTAAGAAAGTCGTTCAAAGAAATAATATATCCTTTCTCGTAGTTACCAATAAAAAATCGAGATACGCATGTTGTTTAATAACGAGATTTTTTCACGGCACGGTAATAAATGAGATATTTTCTTAACATTGCGATATAAATTTGTCATAACTTCTAGATCTGTTCTGGTAATTAGAAAATAAAAATATTTCTCAATAATGGGATATTTTCTAGATATTTGTGAGATTTATTTCGTAATTGGGAGACCTTTCCATGTGATTTCGAGATTATACAATTAATTTGATTGCATTTTTCTTCCGTAAAATGTTTTAAAAAAAAAAACTTCTTGATTTAGCGAATTAATTTCATTATTTTGGTGCATGTGGGTTATCTCTCTTTTACTACAAATATGTACATCTAAAAGTATCCTCCCCCCCCCCCTCTCTCTCTCTCTCTCTCTCTCTCTCTCTCTCTCTCTCTCTCTCTCTCTCTCTCTCTCTCTCTCTCTCTCATTGATTAAATCAAATGGATTAGACACAAGTTCTAAATAACTTAGGTAGTCTTCTCCTAATAATGAATTTTATAAATATTGCCAATAATATATATGAATACATATAAATATACTTGAATAAACAGTCTACTACATATAAAATATCACATTATAAATTTAAACATTTTTTGAGAAGCGACCCCATACACTCAAGAAAATTTGTACAGTCTTGAAAATTTCAGTGTTTTGTGTATTTGTCTAAGAATCACCCCCCCCCCCCCCCCCCCCCCCCCCGATAACAGTAAATGTGCGTCTATAATGTGTACATAACGTAATGTCAATAGCTTATTCATTAAAGAATTCCGAGCTATTGTATACTTTTTACAGACAAAAACAAATGATATGCATCTTCTAGAAAGTCACATGAACAGTTTGGACTGGCTATTAAATTACAGCGGAATAAGTCAGAATTTAAAATACAGTTGTGTCTCAATCGTGTGTGAGTTATGTTTAAAAATCTTTGTCCGAATGAAAGATATTTCTGAGGCTTTACCATACCATTGTATAAACATTCTCTCTCTCTCTCTCTCTCTCTCTCTCTCTCTCTCTCTCTCTCTCTCTCTCTCTCATGGCTGGCCTGGACTCCAAAAAAGCGCTTTAAAACAATTATTTTTGAGATTTTACATGTATTTTCTTTCTTCGTTATTTTAAATTGGTTATGATATTTAGAGTTTGTTGTGTTGTGGTAGACGTAGGATGGCGCAAGAAAATTTGGAAAAATGTAGATTTACATGTAAATAACTCACTCTCTTTAATACATATTTTGCTGTTGTGAGAAAGCAAAAATCTTCAATCCGTCTTCGCGTGATATATAAGGCACATCCAAACCTTTAAAAGAAGAATCTAAAATCTGAAAATTATAACAATATTGCCGTTTTTCTTTGAAGTGGAAATTAGCGTAATAATTGATGTACAACTTTAAAATATGTATACATTATGTTTCATTATATATACATTTGATACATTTTGAAGTAATTGGGGGTGTTTTTGGTTTCCATATTTTGGCATACTTTTTTAGCATATGAAATGAGTATCATCTTATTATATGTACTTCAGTTCAGTTCATTTCATGTATTCTCTCAACACCAAAACACATGGTATGTGAGGACAAATAGGACAATGTAAATTGGGTCAGAGGTACAGAAATATAAATATAAATATATTTACTTAATATACATAATATAGTAATTATTAGGATAATAAAAGTGGGGAAAGTTGTATGAGTTGAAACACATGGAGGACAGACTATCTTGTATATCTTTGTTATAAACATAAAGTTTTCTCAATAATTTCAGATAACATGTTGTCATCAGGTGCAAAAATTTACCAACATTTGGTCTAACCGAAAGTGTTTTATCTCTAAACTTGTTCCGGACTTGTGATATTGCGCTGCATTCTAAAATATAATGAAATTCGTGGGCTGGACGTTTTGTCTTACAAAGAGGACAAAATCTTTCATTTAATGGAATGCCTGACCATCTTCTCAGTTCAGCTGGTAGATGGTGATCTGAAGTAAGAAATTTTACAAGAATTTTTCTCAATTTCAGGGGTAAATATCTACCACGGTTAATATTTTGCATTCCCACAATATGATTTAATTTTTTTTTATATGTAACCCCCTTTGGTGAGTTATTTATATCAGCCTGCAAATTTTGAATAAATTGATCTTGTAGTCAAAATATTATAGGAAATCAACTTACTTCTTTGATAATTTATATTATTTATAATCACGAGGTCATGATTTCCTAGATTTTATGAATTAACCTAACTAGCAGAAATGTAGAGACTTAAACGTCGCTAAAAACATCAATTTTCTGGCAGTCTTCTGAAATAACACAGTGAAGCTATTAAAAAATATATATTTAATGGTAAATTGGTAAGCTATGAAATGACTGGAAACATTAAATGTGACAACGAATCATGAGCGGATCAAGATCGAACATTTTTTCCGGGGGGGGGGGGGGGGGGGGGAGACGGATATCTATGTTTACCATGGCGTGGGGTTGGGGGTTGGGGGGGGGTAAGGATGGGGGTGTCTGAGGCCTATTTTTGGTAATTTTATTATGAAAATTTAAGACATTTGAAGTCCAGATATCCCCCCTGACCGCCCATAGATCCGCGCATGCGAATGATTAATCCTGGTAGAAAAGTATGCATTTAACCCTTGGCTTCATTTGTGAGGTTAGAAAAAATGTTTCCAAAAGTCCTCAGAAACTGGTAAAAAAGAAGAAGAGAAGATAAAACCAAACAAAATACAGCATTTGACAGCACGGATCAAAACTTCATCGACTGTTGTATTGAATCTTGCTGCAAAATGATTTTTTAAGATGAGCTTTTTCCCTCTGAACAAACACAAATGTGACTACCACATGGCCCTCTATCCCATTTTATTATGTGGTTATATGAAGGACAATGTCAATTATATAGAAACTAGACTGAGTAATCTAATGATCTCAAGCTAAAAGTTTATCGTGTCTCTGAAAAAGAAAAAAAATAATAAAGATTTCTGTCAAAATGCCATAAAAATTTTCAGAACTTGAACTGAAAGCAAGAAAAGTGATCATTAGTGACGCAAGGGAATTAAAGATTAGGAACTATAAGTCTAATTTCTGATATATTTCTTTGATATAAAAAACTTTTTTATATTTGAGCATTTGTACAAACGTTTGTAAAAAAAGATACTAAGATTTCAATTAAACATTTTTATTAATTTAAAAAGTTGATCCAAATATAACGTACATTATCTGATTATGAAACAAACTGTCATCTATTTCATTTTAGTTTTGGATACCAACTGCAGGGTAAATATTTATTTTTGAAATACAAATACATTCACGTTAATATTATCTTACATTTACTTATTTGTGATATCGATAAATTGTTTTCAACGTACATAGTCGAGATACATGTTTTAACTTTAAATACGTAACGGTAACAATTTATATAAGAGTACATCAAAAACGCCTTTTGGCATAAAAAAAAGCCTTTCAAGCAATCCCATTTAACATTCTTTTTAAATAACGGAAACACTCCCAATGTCTGAATATTTCTACTGTATGATATTACATATATCCCGGTCATACCTAATATCAATTAAATAATTATTTTAAAAAATAGGAAAAAAAGCTCTTATTATAGATGTAAAAGTAAAGTATTTTTGTATTTTCATAATTTGTAATTCTTTTTTTTAGAGAAATTGTGTGTAAAGAAGATATATATGTAATCTATTTGAAATATTTAGAGTCCGCATTCCTTTCACAGGTGCGTGATCACGCCGTCTCGCGGATCACAATTGGAAAATTAAGTCACGTGACTTTGTTATTAATAATCAATCCGCCATCTTGAATTGAGCGACTAGAGAACTTCCGATTCACACAGAAAATCATGTTTAAAATATTGCAACCCAGTTAAGGAGGATGGATTGACTAGGACAAGGGGGGCTTGTTGATCCAAGGCAGCAAGTCACATTAGACCAAGGTTTGTTTTTTATTGTAGAATCGCCCTAAGCTGAAACGGGCACCTGTTAAAATGCGACTTCACGGCACTGAATGGACAGTGCATTCAGTGTTATACCTCTACCTGTACACACACGTGTATATTTATATGCATGTATTGAGGGGCTTATTGTGTAACCAACCTATTGGGATTGTTCATTAAATGGTTTTAGAAACCGATGTTTGTATTAATGTTGTCGTCGGGAACATAAAATGACGAAAAATGCATTTTCAGGTTGCACATAACAATAATGATATGTTTTAAAGCCCATCTACAATTATAAACAATTTATTTCTGGGATATGTAATGAAATGACGCTGTTAGTTCAGTTTTGTGGCGTTCTTTTCAATGATCCAAGTGTCCGGATGTTAAAGACCTCCAATTTGGCCAACAGAGATTCATTTCCAGTGAGTCATATCTCGTCCATGGGTTACCTCCCTTTGTCAGTGAATGTAAACAAAAAGATGCCATTCATATGGCATGTTTTACAGATAAATGCCCGAACAACTCAGTTTGATGGATTTTTTGTTTGCTGAGATGACAGATATCGTTAATAATGTAAAATTATCAAGAAATAACATGAATTTACTGTCTCTATGATTTGACTAGCCTGGTGCTACGCTAGGTTAAGATTTAATTATACATGGGTCATTACGCTTATTGTTATTCTTGTCGTTCAGACCTTCTCATAATAAAAGACAAAAGGCATGTATGTTATTCTTATACTTGGAAGTACTAGTATTGGTTTTTGATAGTCTGATTTGCGGAAAAATATTAGTCAGGACAATATTGAGTCACCTAACCTCTACACATGGTGCTATAACACTGCTATTACTGTTGGTGACAGTTCATTACTTTGTCAGTACTTGAATACCAAATGCATACATAGTGCTTCTGACTGATTTTTACATTGTTTTTTTATTAATGCCACAATAGAAATGTGTACTTTTCTACACTACACATATTAATTCTGTAGTGAATCGAACTACATGTATGTGTGATTGTTATGATGTGAACATATACCTAAACATTACTAATGTGTATATTTCGTTTAATTGCAACAGCATATACATATGCAGTTATACATAGTATACCTGATGGATTTTTATGTATGTCTGCATATGCAATATATATATAGGATCTCTCATGAGTTGGGACAGTAGAAGAATTTTATCCAGCATAGGAGTTGTGTGTTTTCTATTCTCCAAGCCTGGTGAATTGGATAAAATAAAGTAATAATAATACCATCACATATCATGAAGCATTCTTTTGATAACATGTTAAAACCCCTTTTGACATTGTATCTATAAATCCATTTTATGTAGCCTTTTTGGTGCAAAAGATCCTTATGACATTCAATTCGTAATGCATATTAAGTATCCCAGTGTTATGATGTTACTTCAGAGTTATGTCAAAGATTAATTACATGGGTGAAATCCTCTTCATACTGATGCAAACATGTGAATGATAAATACCTATACATATTGCATATAATCAATTAATTCGATTTTCATTGTATCAACACATTTAGTTAGACATGTCAGTAGGACTTTATGGCTGTGGTCACATTCATTTCATGTACCATACCTACACACAATGCATATAATTTGTTATTGTGTGTTTAAAAATGTGTATACTTTATATACTTGCCCCTTAATTTATCATATATGTGACTGATTACTAAGTTGTCAATTTATTATTACATATACATGTGAAAGTGATTTCAATCAGGCCATCCTTAAAAAAATGTTTGTTTGGAATTGCCGCTTGGAGGTCTCTAAACTCAGGAGGGAGGGAAGGATTTATTTTTTATTTTTCAAGCTTGAAGTTTAACTAACTAAAAATTGGTAAAAAAAATTAAAAAAATCTCTGTATAAAAAAAGTTCTTTATTTTTTGCTAATAAAATTTTATCAGTGGGGGGTATTTCATTGAGGCGGGAGGCAATTCCAAACAAACAATAATTTTATTTTGGCCTCATAGCATCATTTGATTGTTAAGGAGGCTGGGTGGTCAACAAATTAACCATCAGATCTACCTTTAAGTTTTAGATATAATTTGTTTAGCCATAGACTATCATATAGTAAAGAAAAATTCAATTTATTTTAGCTTTGAAATATGAATATTTTGCTATATCTTTATGAAGAGCTCTTTTTCTTAAGGAGATTAATATACTTAACAAATGGCCACGACCATCGGGCCTCTTAAAAAAAAAATCATATGATATTGAAAAAGGTTAAAAGATTCTGTAACTAGGATAAGAAATTGATTTTGTTAGTGAACATCTTGTGAACGTCATACATTAACAACACGTGTTGCATTTGGCCTGGATAAAACTTGAATAAAGATTCCCACCCAGTAACAATAAGCAATAAAAACCCCCCCTTCCCTGAAAATTATGTATCATGTAGAATGAAAATAAGATTACATGCTCTAAATTCTCCATTGAACATATACATTTTAAATGTCATTGAATCCATTTCCATTTGAGGATATTGTGAACTTTTTTTTTTTTATCTTAAATGCACATATTGTCGTCTGAGCTGGTGCACTTATATATATAAGCTATGTAAAGAAAAATGCCCTACATGTACATTAGGTCAATATAGTATAATATGTATTTATCACATGTTTATCTCAATATGCGGTGGATATCACTCATGGGATAAATTTTTGATATTCCACTGTGTGTTCTTACGCCACTTGACGTCATAATTGAACATTACGTAGCTTCATGCAGATGATTGACGTAGAATGAAAAAGTAACAAAACTATTCACTTGAAAAGTGTAGAGTTCTAAATGTGAAGCATTTAATGATGTTTTGATTTTTTCTTTCATGAATTGATAAAAATATGCTCGAAAATGAAATGTTTGTTTGTTAATCTTTAAGGAACTCTTTTCCCGTGCGTAAAGTTGTTGACGTCTTGAAGTATATGTGTTGTGCGGTTCACATTTATAATTTTTATAGAAAAGATTGAGGTTTAACAAAATAAGTGGTAAAATATGTGATAAAAAGAATCTCTCATGATTTGCGATGGTATATGATTTTTATCCAACTCGTTGTGTGTTTCTATCACACAACTCGTTGGATAAAAATCATATACCATCGCAAATCATGAGAGATCCTATATATGTTTTCTGCATCTTGTTAAATTGTCAATCTGGTCCATCTGAGACCATGATTTTTTGATGATGGGGATTAGTCTTAAGGAGGCTCGATGGCCAACAAATTAACCATCAGATTTACCAAAAACTTTCATATATGATTTGTTTACTTATAAACTATTATTTAGTAAAGAAAAATCCATAAATTTTACATTTTAAATTTGAGTGTTTTCAAATGCATTAGAGCTCTTCTTCTAAAGGAGATCAATACAGTTTAAAAATGGCCACAACCATTGAGCCGTCTTAAATTAAGATTCAGGAGTAAGGTGGGTGGGAGATGTGAGCAGTGGGAACTGTGGGGTAGGTAGGCTTGGGTGGGTGGGGGTAGGTAGGTTGATGTCATTATAATGCAACTGATATTGATCTGGATGCAATGACAAGGATTCTAATGCATTTTGGAGGAAAAAAATTACAATGAGATAAAAAATGGAAGGAATATGGTGAAAGCAGACCCCAAATTAAGGCTTGACCAATGGTCCAACACTTCCTTACAAGATTTAAAAGCAAGGCACAACATGGATTCCTCTGCAAAGTTGAAAAAAAATCACCTTCTATTGATTTTGAAAATGTGTTTCCATTCTTTTCAATTTTTTTTTACCACACTTTGTCATGGATATTTATTTCATATTAACAGTTTGAAAATATGTTTTTTTATGTAGAATTTATGACTCACATTCATGTTCATTTAGCTAACACCTGGAGCTTATTTTCTTGTACATGCAAACATACATATATTTAGAAGCACAGAATGTCATATATATTATAGCTGTCTGTCTGTTTCTCTCTCTGCCTGTCTCTCTCTCTCTCTCTCTCTCTCTCTCTCTCAAATTAGATAAGTTGCATTCTCTCTGTATCATTGTGCCATTTTTATTGCAAACTGACTCTACACGTCTGGTCTGCCTCAGATGTGTTTACCTTCCCATGCAAGAGATCCCACTCAAAATAGTCCCCCCCCCCCTCCCCCCCCCCTTCCTAAAGAATGTAAGTCAGACAACAGAAAAAATGTTGTATGGTAGATAAGTCTAATGCATATAACTATACATGGATAAAGCATGACTTTTATCTTTGCATGGTTCTTTAATCACATTGAAAAATAATGTATGCATAATTTGTAAATGCTTTATGTAAACCATCTCAGTTGGTGAAATTGATCCTGAATGGAATAGTGTACTTACGGTGGAACTATGTATTATTGGGTACAAATTTGACATGTGCAGGAAAATTTACTTATCTGGAATTTTTTGTTTGTTGAAGTTTACAGGGCTGTAAATTTAGATAGCTGTAAATGTTTCTCAGTTGACATGAAGGAATTTTCACAATTTTTTTTTCATATGTGAAATAGTTTTAGCCAAAATCAGCTTAGTACATGGAAGGAAAATATGGATCTTGAATACGGTACATGATGTTCAAGCTAGTGATATTCAAAGCAAAGTTATCCTGACACAGTACTTTACAGGACTGTGAATACTGAGTAGTACCTAATGTTCAAGCTTGTGGTATTCAATACAGATTTATCCAGATGCATTACATTTACAGGACTATGTATATTGAACGGTATGGAAGAGAAGATGAATGAATTTGACCCTAAAAATGTAATTTTGTACCAATTTGACATGATGAAATTATCAGGGTCGGCATACACAAATTTAGGCTGAAAATTGACATCATTGTGATGGAAAGGAAAGGTCTGGTCAGGTTTATTCGTTACCTATCCGTCAGGATTTCAGGTAGAAATTTATTTTACATGTTTTACCTGTGAAAAATGTTCATAGTTTTGTAGTGTACACTTGCAGATCAGTACTTAGATCACATTTATTCTTCCTTTGTTATTATTTCTCACCCCTCCATTTGCAGAAGAATTATAACCAATTCATCAATTTTTTCATCTTGGCATAATGGCTTGGGTGATTGCCCTTTGTTGATAATTTGTTGTTCCAAATTATTGTTGTTTTGTTAAGATTCTTTACTGAGAGAGAGAGAGAGAGAGAGAGAGAGAGAGAGAGAGAGAGAGAGAGAGAGAGAGAGAGAGTAAGTTTTGCAATAATCATCCGCAGAAGATCATGGTTATTTTAATCAGTATAGCTCAAGAAAAAAGCTCATCTTGAAATCTAATTCTCAGAGAGTGTAAAATGATCTCACCTTGGCAGAGATCTAATGATAATGTCAGATGAAGTAATTGTTCTCTCAGTATATTACTCAGAATTTTACAGAATCTCTTCAATTTATTGCTGTAGATTATTCTTGAAGTGGAAATTTGAAATCTTTCGTTTGTTCAGAGTTATTTGTTATCACATATCTTAATTCCATTTCTATGATAGTTTTTGAACCCCTTCAATCCTTCAGTTGTTACCTTAATAAACGGGGGATATCATTTGTACGTTTTTTTTTTTATTTTTTGGGCGTATCTCAAAAAATGTGACTGTTGATGGTTATCTGAGGAGATTATTCTGGCTGATTTACGCGGCAGGCGATCACTAATGACAGTGGTGACCTGGTTGCTATGGAGTCTGGGTTAGCCTAAAGGGGAGTTAACTCTGTGGTGTGATGATTAGTGATGAATGTAACAAGTGTCTCTTTGTGTTGTAGCAGACGCTAGCAGCTGTGAAACTGAAACAAGTGATGGTGTCTTAAAAAATATGTAGATAATGTTTATTTATTTTTAAGCAAAATCAACAACTTCTGAATGGAGGAATTTGTCCTTACCCTCGAAAATAGAGGATAGCCAGTGCTTGTGTATATATGTGGTCATTGAGGGGTCTTATGTTTTATTCTGTTCACCTGTTACTGATGGAGACTCTAACCAAGTGTTAATTGAAGCCTTGCCTAGAGATCTCAAATACAACTGTGAAATAAGGGGAAAGTGAACTAGTAAGCTTTGTGATGACAAGATTTGAGATGACTCTAGATCTGTTTCTGTAGCAATGACATGTGAAAAAGTTGTCAGAGATATGTGTCTTGATGTTTCCAGAAGTGAAAACATCATTTTTCCTAGCAAGGATTAATGTTATGATTCATTTCCAAGTCTAGGAGTTAAAATCTTGTTGGTTTAAAGGATGAAAGAGGAGAGACATACAACATAGTCAAGATTAAGACTACATGTAGAATGTGATACCTTTGGAAACGTTTATTGAATATTCTGAGGGCAACATCATTTTGATAAAGGGAAATTGTCATTGGTTTTGTTGTAAATGAAAATCTTTATATAGTGTTTTTTCAAAGATTGTCTGAATTTCTGAAGGGAAACAACAATTTATTAATTTTATGCAATCTTGTCAACCATTGGTCGATTTGAACAACGCTACATGGTGTATAGCGAGATGTTGAAAGTACATGTAACAAGTGAATTGCCTGTTACAACATTGCAACATGGTTATTATTGAGTATTGGATGAAAGAAACATTGGAGGCTTGAAGCACAGTGGAATATCTGTCAGAAAATATGACAGCTAAATTAATGAATTTCTTGCAGCAAAATAAATAATTAAGAAAAAAAAAAACAGAAGGGGAAATTATCGGTGTGTTTGAACTGCACCTTCCTCGGATTGTTTGATCTTGATATAATGATGCAGTTAATGGCTGCACATGTGATTTTGTTGGAATATATCAGAACTCAGCCAGCAAGGGATAGACTCTGTACGTGGTGACTGCAGACATTTTTACTTTATGTGTTTTGAGGAAAAAGTCATTTATTTCTTTCCCCAATGTTATAAAGTTTGTGCATGCAGATAGATTTAAGGGGGGTGTATTTCTTGCTTATCTGGAGCTGTAGTTTTAAGTTTCATAATATTTCTGTGCAACAGATAAAGTTTGACTTGGCAAGTGCTGCCCATACATTTGCAGATGGCACATCCACGAAACTATGATTTTTATAACTTCCTGCAGGAATTTATAATCTGAGAGTTTAGGGCATAGATCAAGTGACTGTGAAATTTGCTGATTTCGGATTAATATTTTGTACAATTGAACATTCACAAAAATCTATCATGATCGGTTTCATGCAGACTGTATACTTTCGGGATTTGTGCCGAATACTGTGAAAGACGCAAAATTGTTAAAACCTACGAGGATTCTCCTCTGATGATACAGAGTTATATCTGTCTGTGGAGAAGAGAACATTAGTGAATTGAGTGGTATAAGTCTTGGATCACTGGTACAAACAGTTGGGGATACTCAAGCAAAAGCTTTCCTTGGTTGTCAGAAGTTTGGATCTACAGAGCAATACAAAGAAAAGCTTTGTATCACAAGTGCAGCGTAGTTGCCTCAAATTGACCGAAATTATGTGCTAATTCATGATGCAGGTTATTAAAGGAATGTTATCATCCTGCAGCCTCAGTATGACACAATGTTTATATGTGACTGTGCAATATCATGTCTAGGTTTGATCAAATAGTTGAACTCCCCCAAAAGGGCCATTAAGTTTTGATTGGTCAGTGAAAATTTTGAAGTGTCCAATGGCTGCTCTGTTAACATCCCAGTCCTGGAGGGCTTTATGGGATAGATTTATCTCCCAGGTGGATGAGAAACTTGAGATCTTGAGGGAATCCCGATGGAGTCCCAACAGATTGTTCCCAGGTAATAGTTGAAAGAATAATCATGTGACAGGTAAGCTTAGTATTAATTAGCTGATTAATTAACCCTGCCTCCCCTTGCAGGACCCTAACCCCCAAGCATATAATGCTGACTGGTATACAGCGAGTCCATCAAAATGCAATGACCCTGTATATTTTTCCATTTGTTTTAAAATGAAAACCAAGGAAGCTGCAACCATTATGAGGTTTTTTTTTGGGTGGGGATGGGTGGGGGGCTGTGTAACTGAGAGAGAGAGAGAGAGAGAGAGAGAGAGAGAGAGAGAGAGAGAGAGAGAGAGATGATTGTTGACATTTGAATTTTGACATGGTAGTTAGTTTGATTCAGTTTATTATGTAATCCCTCAGTAGTGTGTCTGTTCTATAGAGAGATTCCAGAAACTCTTCTGGGGATCTAATTGGGAGAATTGTTAATCTGGAAGCATAGATTCTTATCCAATTTAAATTAAGATTGAATATCTGTATCTATCATCATTAGCATTATGCCGTTGTCAAGTAATGGAAGTCTCCCTGATTTCTCAAACTTCTCCCTAATTTCTGTGAGGGAGAAGTGAAGTCTCCCTAAAATTTTGCCCTAGGTTGCTCCCCGATTAAGTGATTGAATTGTGTCATTAGTATTTTAGCAGGCTATTTACTGTAATACTGGCAGTCAGTGGCAGATCATTTCCTCTTATACCTTGCTTCATAACACTGATTGGCTGACATTCAAAAAGTGGTCTTTTCAAGGGTAAAGTGAAAATGTCATAGTCACTTAGTAAATTAGGGTCAAGGTCACTTTCAGGTGAAACTGATAGTAGAAAATATTTTTGTCACATTGATGTTTAGAGACATGAGATCTAGAGTACAATTATTTTTAATGTATCACTCATATCCATGACTTGAACGATGCAAAGATCCTTTTGACCTTATTTTGACAAATTAATAATGAACCTTAAAAAAACCAATTCACATTGGAAATGGGATTATCTTTCATTATTTGCGTGCTCTATAATGGCTATGCATCCACCAATAGTCAAGTCAAAGTTTTAAAGAAAACAAAATTGTGAAAAAAAAATTAAATATATTGGCTTCAATGAAAAACACGTGTGGAATCTAGAGGAAAGGAAGATTAGCAGACAGACAGCCATGTAGGCTAGAAATATTGTTTACATTAAAACAGAGAATAAAAGGCAAAAAAACCCAAAGTTTGAGAATAGTTGTTGTTGTATGGAGCTTGTGTTTTAATTGATTCGATTAGTAAGCCTCTCTACAGCTGGGGAACTCTTGGAGCTGAAACGGTGAAGTCTGGGAGGAGATGATCAGAATGGGAGCGCTGCTATTTACCTTCAAGAATGAGTCGAACAGAAGTTTTTCAATGTGTGTGTGCTTTTATAGCCTGGTGCATCTAAAGATTGGATGATTTTGTGCAGTTCCGTATGTTGTTAAACTAAGTGTTTTTTGACGTCTCATTCTGAAAGCTAGAAATGGATTTTACCTCCAGGTTTATGATCAAGAAATGGATTATTTATTTGTGAGTATTGTGCTTTTAACTTGAAAAGAAAAAAAATCAATGTTGAATTTTTTTCAAAAACCGCATTATTTTTGTTGAGCTCTCTCTCCCTCTCTTTGACAATACACAACTGGAAGATACTTTTGGTCTGAAGCGTATTGATCTAGATCTCTGGTTCTGATATCCTTGTATGGAAATAATGCCTTTTCTGTTTAACCTGCAACTGTTCACCAGTGGAGTAAAGCACAGAAAACTGCAACAAGCTGCACCATATGATATGCACTTCTCAGTAGGCCATAATGGACTGACCTCCCAATTTTTCATATGACCCCCTCTTTCTCCATGTATAGTAAAGCCCCAACTTGTGTGACCTAGCCCTTACTAAATCTGCAGAGATATAATCATTTCATGTGGGTTGAGATCAGATTGTTAAGAGACACGGTATATATCATAAGTGTCTTTTGACGACGTCTGTAAATATGTCATTATTTTAATGTGTGTGAATACGTCCTTGAAGTTTGTTGATGTAACAGGGAAACATTACATGTTATGTTATTTACTTCTCCGACTCTCTGTTGCTGAAAAATCGGTGTTCTTAATGACCTGGTAATTTTTATACTGTTATGAATCTCTGTAGGGTATGTTTTGATAACATAAATTTCCCATACTTTGGCTCTGTGTAAAGTTGGTTAAATGAAATTGTCTTACTTTTTGACTTGTTTTTGTTCAGCATCTGCGAGTCAAATTCATTTTCTTTTTGGCATAACAGAGTTAAAAAAAAATTACTGCAATTCCATTGAACTTGCATGGATGCGATTGAGTTGATCTGTAACACTGTGTTATGTTACTCCATTTGTCCAACGATCTTGGCATAAAATCATGTTGTATAGAAGAGCAGATTGTTGCTGATGCCGGCCTGTCAAACTGCAGGAAACATCAATGTCGTCTTCTTCCATTTTGTGATGGACAATTTTTTTTTTGCTTGTGTGTGAAAGCCTTGATGAATATTAATTGTAACTGACTGTCATAGGGGAGAAATTGAGCCGAATGTCCGTCCACCGTAGCACCAGAATCTTTTTTTTTCAAGAGAAATCAATTTTTAAAGAGAGTTGTGTTGAGGTTTTTTTTATCCCTTATTTTTTTTCCTCTCTCTGTTATATGGCTGTGGATTCAGTCCTTGATGAAGATGAAGTGATTGAAGCACAGTGATGTGAAAGACAAGTTTTACAGAACGTTTATATCGATGGGGAAATTTTGTGATACTCTTGTGACTCTGGAAGCATTGAAGCCCTTGGAAGTGAACATTTTGATGTCCAGCTCATGTAATTTTATAAAGGAGAAAGTTTAACTTGAACTGACTTTGCTGTTTAATACTGATGATTCCAATGTATCATTCTACCCCATTTTACCTACTATATCTCATTGTGCATGTAAAAAATAGTGAAAATTCTATGTGGTATGTCAAAATTCACAAATTGAAAAAAAATCTGAAAAAGATGTGAGAATCTTAAGGAGAAGTGACTTTGAAAGACTGTCAGTGGTGCCTTGACAGGATGTTAAAAGTCGTCCAATGTGATTGAATTGTTGTAGGTTTACCACTAAGATTGGGGTTCAGTAGGGGGGGACAGGATTTGATGAGTACCTGGTGTAGAGGATGGATCTATCGTTACAGGATGAGGCACTTGTGGGTGACCAAGTCGGTATGTCTATAACAAAGGAAGGGCAATGTCAAGGTCACAACTATTTATGGCGTCAAAACGATGACAGTGGATTTATCTGATTTCATTGAATTTTTTAATTTAACCTTTTTTGGAATTCGATTTAAATGTTGTTTAAATTTAAATGCTGGTAGTAAGATTTTCTTCAATGATTTTGTACATTGTAAAATTTGTACATTTGTAATTTTCCTTGATGGCATTGCAGGTTAGTTTGGATTTCAATTTATATAAACATATAAATGTACGAAGAACAGATTACATACAGGGAAATATTCGCCCCTGTTTTATTTTCACCCCTTTCGACCTTGTCGTCAGCTGGCAAAGTTGGCAAATTCCAGTGTCTCAAATTATCTCTCTTTAAACACAACTGTGTTTGGGCAAATTCAAGACGGGGGAACCTGTTTGCAAGTGAAGAAGGGCGAAAATTACACAGGGCAAAAAAAACTCTGTATACAGTATTACTTTGAGTTTTCACAAGCGGAGAAACAGATAATCTTAACCAATGAGGACTTGGAATAATATCACAAGCCTCTTTAATTCATGTTATTTTTCCCTCTCTACACAAAGATGTTTAACGATAATAAGCAGATATTCAGAATGTTTAGTAAATTTCAGAAGAATTTGTTGATATGGTTTGTGCTACACCTTACACATCATAACCAAATGATTGAAATTGTTGAGAGATAATTGAATTTACACCTGCGTGAAAACTCTAATGCCTCAACATCATGCTGTGCCAGTTGTTGGCTAATTACTGCTCTCTCTTTCTCATCTTTTTCTTTCAGTGTTAGTTTTTATATCTATTTCCATAATATGCAGCCTCTCGCTTTTGTTTTTCTAACTTGATCAATTTCTTGAATATATTCTCTCTCTCTCTCTCTCTCTCTCTCTCTCTCTCTCTCTCTCTCTCTCTCTCTCTCTCTCTCTCTCTCTCTCTCTCTCCACATTGCCACCATACTTTTTTGCTTTGTTGTAATGAATAACATACTTTAAGTAGCAAATGAACTTAAAACAAAGTCGGAAAGTCGGAAGCACATGATTTGATTACTTCCATTGCGTGAGGCAAGGCTCATCCAAAGATGCTCTTAATACCTATCTTTTTCTTCTTTATTTCTTCTGATGTTAGAAGGAAAAAAATTGCAGCTTTTGAAAAGCAATTATATTAAGAAGTGATGTACTTTTTCTTTTTTCTTCAATGTTGTTTTCAGCATCAATGGAAAATAAGGCAGCTTTATTTTCTATGGTGCTGGGGACTTGAACTAGCCATTATAAGGTTGTTGTCAATTTTTCACAGACCCAAATTCTTTCTTCCGCACCTCAGTCCTTTTGTGTCTTGTCTTCTTTATTTTTATATATTACTCTTCTTCACTTTTTCAAATAATATTTTGTCATGAGTACCAGAAATGAATTGAAGAGAAATTTGAAATGCATGCATAATTATGGGACTTGAAGGTAAAAAAATAATTAACTATTAATGTTAATTATAAGCTAGTCATGCAGTCCTGTTTATCAGCAACAAACAATAAAAAAAGAATGTAAGCAATGGTGCAAGTGTTTCCAACCAGACCAAGGTTATTTTTGATATATTTATGATAAGAGAAAGAGATTAACTTAAGCTATTTGGGAGATAGGAAAGAAATAACCCTCTAGATGAAGAATACACAGAAATTGTGATTGATTAAGAACCAATTATAGAGTTGGCACAGTATAGAGTGTGATGTATGAGAAGGTTGCAGAGAGATTGGATCAGCAGGCAGAGAGAGAGAGAGAGAGAGAGAGAGAGAGAGAGAGAGAGAGAATCATATTACTATAGACAGCAAGACAGACCGAAGAGAAAGAGAGGTACACAGAAAGGAGAGAGGAGACATACAGAGAGAGGAGAGACACTGACTGACGGACAGACAGACAGACAGACAGACACACAGACAGACAGGATGGAGATAGACATAAGCTGGAAAAATAATTGGGATACTGTGGGCAGGGAGACTTGTTCACAAAATGCTGTGGGATTATATAAAGCGCCATTATTATTGCAAGGTGTAGGTTTAGGGAATAGAAGGAACTGACAAGAAAGGGAATCAATAGCTGTAGAACAAAAAGTCTGTCTTTTACTACATTTGACAGGCAACCTCTGGTTGAATGTTCTTTGGGAATTGCACACAATAAATGGCATGTCAAAGTGTGAATCCTAATGGTTTAGTACAAGAATGGCAATGATCCTTTGGGTTGATGCAGTAGTTACAATGAGAGATATTTGTCATGACTTGATTTCCCTTCCCCTGTCTGTCTAGGTTTCACCCCCTTTTCTTTTTCCAATGTGTCACTGTGTTAATCTCTAGCTTCTGATTATAAGACTGCTGACCCATTGCCCCACTCTACCCTTTGATTACTCCTTTTCAAATCTATCTCTATGTCTCTCTCTGTGTATTGGAGACACTCACTCTCACTCTCTCTCTCTCTCTCTCTCTCTCTCTCTCTCTCTCTCTCTCTCTCTCTCTCTCTCTCTCTCTCTCTCTCTCTCTCTCTCTCTCTCTCTATTTTTGCCCTGAGACTAACACATTGATTTTCAGTCAATAGAGTCTCTCTCACTCTCAGACAATGGGTTGCATATTTTCAAGACATTTGTTGCATGTTTATGGGGAAAGAAATTTCATTCACAATCAATATTTGCACACAGTCGAGCCATCCACAGCATTGTTAGAAACCTGTTTCGCTGTAATTGTCATAGCTTTTCAAGTGCAGGTTTTAAAACTATCAGTCGTAATTTCCTACAGAGAGTCTAACCTCTAAATGGCTTGTCGCTTTTAGATGGCCTTCCTTTACAGTTGGTGCCTCATGCTTAAGCGGTCTCATTACACCTCAATTCCTAACCCCTTCCCTTCACAAAATCTCTAATTACCGTACAATAAATTCTGTTATGTTTTTTTTGTTTTTGAGTATTGAGGAGGCTGAGTGGTCAACAAATTAACCATCTGACAGATCTATCTTAAATTTTTGAAAA
The DNA here is from genome assembly GCA_033439105.1 of Magallana nippona. NCBI lineage: Eukaryota > Metazoa > Mollusca > Bivalvia > Ostreida > Ostreidae > Magallana > Magallana nippona. Next base: position 3,038,441 of record CM065924.1, on the reverse strand, counting down.
TGACCATCCAGCCCTCTTAAGTGGATTTTTGTAAGAGGATAGGGGGAGAGTTCACACACAAAAACATGTGTGCATACACATGGTCCCTCATCTTCATTATTTCTCCCATTGATATTTGAATTAAAAGTTCTCATATATTGAACTTGTCATTCTGTTGAATAACTACGGTATTGTTCAATTTCTCCTAAATAAAAAAAAAACGTTATACGGTAGAGTTGTATAAAGAGTCCTCATGTTTCTTTTTGTTCTAGATCTGTTATACAGTCTAAAAGATATTATATACTTTAAGAGGGTCCTCGTATATAAATTTCTCCTTGTTGTTTTCGTTAAAGAGCTGCACAGCATGTCCATGAGGCTGGTGTCGTCCGGCGGTACGTATAATGTTCGAGCCTCGGAGATGTCCTCCCATCTACAGGATAGACAGCCAAAGATGGTCACCTGTATCGTCCACTTCCTGGACGACAGCCAGCAGGACTTCGAAGTCGACGTAAGTACTATTTAGCTTACTATAATTCATCGTCGGAAACCCACTATCAGTCTCGCTTCTGAAGCGAGACCGATTGTGGGTTTCCGACGATTACTATATCTACCTCAAAGTACTTCACATTCTCAGTTTGGTAGTATACACCGCTAATGAAAGCCAAAGGTTCAATACAGTCAAACTTAGCTATCTCGAACTAGATGGGACTGTTTAAAAACTTCGAGATATCCGACTATTCGAGATATCGAGGATAAAATATTTACAAAATAAGTGTTTGGGACTTACAAATCACTCCGACATATCCATTGTATTTGAGATATCAGTGTTCAAGATGAAGTTCAACTGTATTCCAACTTTGTAATTATGTATTAGGGGATTTTAAACATATCATAAGAATGCGCCAACCACCATCTTCTGTTACTGTGAAATCATTGAAATTCATGGGGCTACTTTTTCATTGATTATGTGGGTACCCCTCAACTCTTAGCTACTAATTTTTACATCCACAACAAATTTTAAAACAGAGTCTTTAATTTACAACGAATGTATACAATCAAATAAATTTATCTTCATGAACCTTTAGAAAATTGAAAATCAATGAAAATTGGTCCCTATGAGTTCAGATGATTCTACAGTACAGATACTTTAAATTGTAAAATTTTCAAAACTCTTGCAATTTATATCATCAAACATGAATGGTATTGATCTGAAAAGAATTGACAGTTTATAAAAATTAGCAATTTTTGGTTTGATGTTAAGTCATAAAGTTTTTTTTCATAAAATGCACCTTTGGAGAAAAAGAATTTTACCTTGACCTCTGTTCTTTGACCTTGACAGAAGAAAGCCAAGTCGCAGGTGCTGCTAGACAAAGTGTTTGGTCACCTGGAGCTGGTGGAGAAGGACTACTTCGGCCTACAGTTTGTGGACCTCTCCCCCGCACCTGACGGAATGGTCAGCCATGCTCACCACCCTGTGGGGCCCTACGCAATGGTATGTGGATTTTTCATTGCCATTTATTTGCCCAATGCAATGGTATGTGGATTTTTCATTGCCATTTATTTGCCCAGTGGAATGGTATGTGGATTTTTCATTGCCATTTATTTGCCCAATGCAATGGTATGAAGGTTAACATCCATACAGTTTTCTGGAGACAGTAACAAACCTATAAAGTGCTTTGTTTTGGCATTAAGGACCAAAATGTACTGGTAGTATATATATATATTGGGTATATGAAAGAAATGTAATAAAGAAGATGTTGCAAATTCAATGTTGACATCTTAATTATCAACAGATATTTTAGATGGCAATCACATGACACATTTTATCCAATAACAGAGCCTCATTTTCATCTGTAGCAAAACAACATCCAATTTATGGTTAGGCCACGTTTAAGATAACTGTTTGCCCTCTATCAAAAGGCTGTTGTATAAATACCCAATTGCAATATTTTTTTTAACCATATGACCCCCAAATTTTCTCTTAAATCCTGTTGTTTGTGAATTTATAATATTTATTCAGTATGATTTCACATTTTTGAGGAAAACATCCCTACCCTCTGACTCAATATTGATACGCCTCTCAGGAGATGATATTTCAGCACCTTTTGTGCTGCTTTCTTCCACTGATTCTAGTTCAAACTAAAACCAGTTAAAAAAAAATACATGTAGAAGCTTGGTCCCATATGACATTATGATTACTGTGGAATCATTTTTATTCGTGGGGTCAATGTTCATTAGTAGTCAAAAGTTACCCGGTTTGTGGGAACATAATTTCGTTGGTAGCAAGTTTGGGATAATTTTGATAAATATGAAACAAACGCTTGTACATGTATATACATTCATGGGGATGTAAATTTGTTGGCAAGGGTTACCCACAAAAGCCACAAACATTGGTCCCCCACGAACAATGATGATTCCACAGTATAATAATCAGTTAAAGAGGATTGAACTTCAAAATTTTCTTGATGATGAGAGTGTTAATTTATATATGTTAACAATATAAGACATAATGGGTTGCTTTCGTGAATTGAAAAAAATCCATTGACACTTTGAGAAATCTAACAAGAAAAGCTATGATTGATTACTATGTGTACTTTTAACTGCTGATGTGATTATTATGTCTCCCCTTTCAAAGGGGAGACATATTGTTTTTGTCGACTTTCTTATTCTTCTTCTTATTCTTCTTCATCCAAATTTGTCCAGGCTGTAACTTAAATACCCTTTGACATTAAGACTTCAACCTTGGAACATAGGTAGATGGTATTGAGAAGGAGTGCACGCCACCAAAAGTTTTGACCTTGACCTATTTTGTTCTTCAAGGTCAAGCTTTTCATAAAAAATATTGTCCGGACCATAACACAAGACTCTTTTAACATACATACTTTTAACTTGTATCATAGATAGATGGTATATAACCTAGTTGAACCTTACCAAAATTTTTGACCTTGACCTAGAATTTTTATTTCAAGGTCATATGAGAAAAAACTTCATTGTTCAACTTCTGAATATACTTTGACAGAAGGACTTCAAACTTTAAACAAAGAACAATAATAATACACTTAGGTGTACTATTGAATAATATTTGACCTTGACCTTCTTTTACTCAAGGTCAAATTAAGAAAAAAATAATAAAATTCTGTCTGGGTCATAACTTTAATACCCTTTGACATTAAGACTTAAAACTTGGAACATAGGTAGATGGTATTGAGAGGGAGTGCACGCCACCAAAAGTTTTGACCTTGACCTATAATTTTCATTTCAAGGTCAAGCATTTCATCATTCATTCATTGTATCATAGATAGATTATATATAACCTACTAAATAGAAATAAAACTTAATTTTATTTTACATCACATATGACACATATATCACATATGACATATATCACATATCCTCAAGTCTCTGGCCATGAAGAGCAAGAAAGAGGCGGGTCAGCTCAATATACCATCTACCGGTACATGTAACAAGATGTTTTGTTTTAAAATTTCCCTCCTATCTTTTAAAACTGAAGGTCCATTTCAGGTTCTTTCCATTTTGTTACAAATACATAACAAAGGGGAGACATGTGTTTTTTGTTAAAAAACAATACCCACTAGTTTTTTGGTGTTTTTTACTGTGTTCTTTTAAGTTTTTTAATAAATGATATCTTTTCTTTTTTGTTAACAGAGATGGCTTGATCCGTTGAAAACCATTAAAAAACAATGTAGGGGTACGTATTGATCGATTTTAATGGAGACATCATATTTAACCCTTTCACATTTGTGATATTTTACTCATTTTCATGGGGGATAAAATGATGTTTTTTAAAATCACTTTATGCATGAATTTTTGAAACTTAAACCACAAGAATTATATCTTGATATGTTTGTTAGATGCCAAGCTTTTGTAAGTTTTATGCAATTTTAAATTTATGCTTGGGCATCACTATAAACATTGGTTTAATAAAGTGAAGTTTTCTCAGATCGGAGGAAATTTTTTATTTCTGTTATTAACTGATACATTACTTAGAGGATATCCGTTTTAATTTATTGTAAAGAACCAGGAAACATTGCTTAAGTCAGTGTAAAAGAGTTGAGTTCCGTGAGACAAATTAGAATTTTATATACATTTTCATTATGTCTTTGCAGGCCCACCCTATGAATTTTATTTTCGTGTGAAGTTTTATGTTTCTGATCCCAGCAAACTTGAGGAAGAATATACAAGGTATGGGAGTTCTATGTTTTATGTGCCCGCTTTTCTATGAAAAGTTGGTTTAGATATCAAACTATTTAAGTGAGAAATTTCTTACTGATGATAGAGAATGTGTCTTCATGTATCATTTTGAATAAAAAAGATAGTTAACAAAATTAACGTAGGCTGTTCAGTGATGAAGTGTTTGAAAATTATTAACTTTAAATAACTTACTGAAGGGATGTTCTGACTCAGTCATAGGACTCTGTTGTCAGAGAGTAGATTTTTTTCAGGTAATAATTAATGATTAATACTTTAAGGATAAGAAAAAAGATAAAAAAGAAGTTATGTATCTTATAATCTTTATAAAGATTAAAGTAAAAAGACTAAAGTTGAATGTTTCATCATCAATTGTTATGCTGTAATGTATGTTTGAATGTTGTGTGTTTTGGGTTAATTTGTTTTGCCCTATATTGTAGGTATCACTTCTTCCTACAAGTGAAGCGAGATATATTAGAAGGTCGTCTAGTCACCCCTCCCAGTACCGCCGCCCTATTGGCCAGTTTTGCCATTCAATGTAATTACTAGATTTATAGAATTGGTTTTTGAGATTTTGAACATTTGAAATCTTCGTCTCACTTGAACCTATTTTTCTTTGAACAGCTGAGCTTGGCGATTATAACCCTGATGAACACAAAGGCAACTACATCTCAGACTATAGGTTCATCCCTCACCAAACCGAGGACTTCGAGAAGCAGGTCTCAGAACTTCACAAACAGCATAGGTCAGTGTTGAGAGAGAGACAGACACACACACACACACAAACAGACAGACAGACAGGATAGGTCAGATAAACGAAATGATGAAAGACACCTATGAGAGAAGGAGAGAGAACTTTTGTATAGACATCAGATGTGAATGATTTCCTGACATTTCAGTTCGAACTTAAGACTGTTTTTGAAATATCCAAGTTATTCACCAAACTGTATGACTGTTTTGCTGTCTTAACATGCTAATGAATTATACATTATTCTATAAGGCCTAAAAAAAAAATGGTTTGTTTCCGCTTTCCCAACCGACCCTAGCTTTTACTGCCGACTCAAAACTTTTTTTTAAGGATTTTTGATGGAAAATCGTTTATTTCCGTTTTTATCCAATTTGGAAAAAAATTTACCCAAAATTTTGGTCACAAAAATGCTTGTAGCAGTTACTCTTTTCAAATCAGTATAACTCAAACGTTTTGTTGCAAAAAGGCTGTATGTTTCCATGTGTTGTAGATATTAATAATGCTCTCATCGCTGGCAGAGGAAGTATCTGATATATTATATCATTTTGTGTTTTCTTTAGACCAGCTTAATAGTCAGGAAAGATATTAAAAGTATTTCTCATTTTAAACCATTCAGCAGTGTCAGTATATAACCGGCATGTATGGATATTAAAGGAAAAAAAATTATTTGAAAAAATTTTAAAAAAATTCCGACCGACCGACCCTACTTTTTTTCAGCATGAAATCGGAAACAAACCATTATTTTTTTTTAGGCCTAACTGTTTTGATTTTGTGGTAATTTGTGTGTAATTTTGATAACTTTCTGTTTTCAGGGGGCAGACTCCGGCTGATGCGGAGTACCATTATCTGGATAAAGCCAAGAGACTGGAGATGTATGGAGTTGACCTCCATAACGCTAGGGTAAGGGCTGCAACTCCAGACAAATAAAAATAAAAGATCCAACGCACAAAGCTAAAAATCAAACCATACACTCTAAAACCTGATGGAACCTTTTGGACAGGCCATTATATCTCTTTCGGTTTAGACTTTTGAATTCATGCACATTTATTTACTTGTTATTTTATATAAAAATCTTTGTCTCTCTCTTCAGCCTTGAACTGGGGTGGGGGGTAGTTTAGGAGGTAGGGATGGATTAATACAGAAGTTATTTACAGGGAAGATCATAGATTCTCTTTTTAGGGTAAATTGATAAGCTACACTTCCTTCATACAAATTTTTGTTTTAGTTTTTATTGACCTTATTTGGACATTGGTCAGATACGCCATGATTTTTCTGTTGTCAGTGATGTGTGATGTTCTTTTGCTAGGTGTTGATTGATCGGGAGATCCCCATAAACTCCCCGTTCTATGTAAGTTTTGTACACACACTCTAATAGGGTGCTGCTAATACCAGGAGAAAAACCTGGGTTTGAACATGCACACTCATAGGGTGCTGCTAATGCCAGGAAAATATTCCTGGATTTGGCTTTTCTTTGCATCTTTGACATCATGGTTTTGATATTTGACAAGTGTGTTAAAAGTTAAATAAGGAAGAAAATAACTCTTTAAAATTTCTGAAATTTGATGTTAAGAATTCTTTTTTGATTCATTTTTTTTTTCTTATCAATGAAATTACTTGGAAAATTTAATTTTGATTTTGGAATGTGAATTGTTTGATGTTGTTAATTCTTGTTTTTTCAGTTTTTGAATTGAAATATCTTTAGGAGATGTGTAATTTAACATTTAACGATGAATGGTTTATTGTCTGAAAAATCTTCTGCATTTTGAAGCCAGAATCTTCATCTCAAAAAAATATTTTTTTCATATCAATTAATAAAAATAGCAACTTCTACAAATATGAACCCATGGAATGAAAACATATATTTTATATCTAAAAAAAGCTTATTTGCCTGCCTGAAAGCTTAATGTAGATTATAAATCCTTTTTAAAAAAAAAATATTTGTATGCTTTTGAATTTTGATTTATAAGGAATTGCACAAGGATCTTCAAGTAAAAAAACAAAACCAAACATTTTGGTTTTTTTCAGGAAAATGATTTTTTTATGATTTCATGGGGAACTCATTTTTTTGTGTAATTTGAACGTTGACCCCTGACCTGTATCTTTGTAGGGCATGTTTATTGATGCCAATGAATTGGGACAGTGCAATACAGGAGTTAGTATGATTTCTATCTCGTTAATGCTATAAGTCAGTAACGACTTAATTATCTTTAGATAACACTGGTAGAGGGACATGTTTTCTCATCAACAGTTGATCATTTGCATTAACCTGTATCTCATGTATATAACCAATCACAACGCACAGTACATCCAACAGAATTTGTTTGAATTTTAAAGCAGCCCGCTGATTGGTTTAATAAGATTTTGTACCTTGTTGATTTTTTTTACCAATATTTATGTCATCTCGGATTCCTTTTGAATGAGTTAGATGTCCTTTAGATTTTTTTGTCAAATTTCATTGAATTCTCTTTTATAAGGTCTTAGTTTCTTTCATACATAATATGACACCTAAATGCAGATTTTACTTCAATTGTTCACCATACATTTTATGCTGAAAAGTTTTTATTGAATCTTTATATTTATAACCTGCCTCAAGAAAATATTTGCACATAGAATAATTGGCTCCTGAAATAATTTTCCATATGTGTGAGTCTTTGTGAGAAAATGAAAAAAACTTTATTATGACACTCTCATTCAAGATTTCTTTCTTTTTTTATGCCCTCTATGTTAGATCAGCTGATGAGGAATTTATCATATTTAAATTTAAAAAATTCACATAATTTTATGTGTAATTGTTTTCAATTGAAGACAATTTTTAAATGATTCACTATAAATAATTTTCTTGACTATACAAATAACTGTATGCAATAACATGGAATGCTGCATGTATCCCACATGATGGATTGCATTGCCCCAAGTTTTTTCATTCTTGAAAGTTACTGACAGTTTCAGGTTTTTTTTTGTGTTTTTTGATATACACATATATATCTTTGCTGACAATGAATGGTTGTTTGTAATTATTGATATTGTTAAGACTATTTGCCTTGAGATTTAAAAAAAAAATATGTATACATACATTAGAATTTCCATGGTGATTGTCCTGTAGTAAATTATCTCCCTTTGAGTTATAGTGACTAACCTTTAATTTCTTACACTCTACTAACATTTTTTTTTTGTTTAATCAAAAGCAAATATTATAATGCGATTAATTTATAAAATTTTATACTATTAAGAATACTGGTATTAAGAATACTGGCAAACATTGCTTTATCTAATATAAAAATTATTAAGGTATTTAAAATCAAGATGCAAAACTATAGATGACTTTCACATTGTAAGTTTTCTCCTTCTGTCAACATATATGATATTTTTTTCTTACAGTATATTGTACTTGGTTATAAAACTGTAAAAATATAAATTCAACATAATTTTTTTCCCAATTTTTTATCATGCATAAGAAAAATAAACATTGAATTTTCATTTGCCCGACATTTCCCTAGAATTTTGTAATCATATAGAAAGAAAGCAGCAACTTGTACTATTTGACCTTAGATTGCACCCCCAAATGGAATAAACTTGATGTGAAAGTTGTCTATTTAACAATTGTTTTGAATTTTATTTTCAATATCAATTCTTTGATCTAAATCGTATTATTAATGCAACATTTTTTATATAAAAAATCAAAAAGCAGAAAATTTATAATGGGAGTTGAACACTAATCACTGCAGAGTGCATTGCAGGAATCTGATTCAGTTTTGATGAGCAGTTCATGACTTTGAGTTTTACGCAACTTTTTTCTTAGGATCAGAGCAACATTGACATACAGCTTGGTGTGACGTCGGTCGGGCTGGTGGTCTTTCAGAATAACGTCAAAATCAATACATTCCCGTGGTAAGTTATAGCAGTGCGTTTGAAAAGAATTCTTGTTTTAATTGTTTCATTTTAAAAATCTTATATTAAGAAATAATAAATAAATATAAAGACTAAAAAAATCATCAGATCAAGGAAATTTTATATTATTTAAAATAAACCATGTCTATTTTCAGATTTTCTTTGTAAGCAACCTTATTTATTTTGCCATGAATTTTTTCAGGGCAAAGATTGTCAAGATATCATTTAAAAGAAAACAGTTTTTCATTCAACTTCGAAGGGAGATGGTAAGTTGAGGCCAATGTGAATGATGCAACAACTAGTCTAAAACACATAGAATTTCACGTAGTATATTTTTTCATATTGACAATTCAAACCTATCTTGGACTTAAAAAATAAAAGTTTGATCTAACAGTGATGTACCTATTATTTTAAAAAATTTCATTGATTTGGTCACAGAAATGTTTGATTTTATGATCAATATGCCTTGACGAAAAAGAATCTTGGAGATAACATGTAGTCATTGAAACTCTTGGTGCAATGTAGATTTGTATGCTTACAGAATGACTCGGTGGAGAACCTAATCGGCTTCAACATGGTGAGCTACAGGTCGTGTAAGAATCTCTGGAAGTCCTGTGTGGAACATCACACGTTTTTCCGTCTTTACGTCCCGAACCCTCCGTCAAAGAAAATCTTCTCCATGGGATCCAAGTTCCGCTACAGGTGAGTGGGTGGCACAGACAGGTAGTTCATATACCTGGCCAGGTGTTTTATACCCAGGTGATGCTGTGTTGTTTGTATTAGAAATATACAGTTAAGGAGTAGACCTTCAAGTGTAGAGGGACAATAGTTGTAACTGAAAGTGTTCAAGAGGAGATGACAGGTATAATTTTAATAGATATAACTATTTTTGGGATTTTTGAATTTTATTATACAAGTAATGCTAAATATACAACTCTTTCTCCTTTGATATCAATAGAACACAATAATTTAAATGCAAACTTTAAATGTAAATATTTCCGATTGTCAATTAAAAATTCCAAGATCAAAACAATATGCCTAGGTATGATTGCAGTGATATAAATATATATCTCTAAGTTTTAAAATACAAGTAAGTCTCCAGGTAAATCTTTAGGCTAACAAAATCTTCTTGCTTATATAGTATAAATCACCCCATTAGGACAGATATTTCCATTTTTACAGTTTTACATGAACTGAAAAGAGTATTATTATTGAAGGAGAGCTAGAAAAATTAATTTTTGAAGAAATAAATGATTAGGATTAAAAGAAATAATTTTAGGAAATAAGGTATAATTAAGTCATTCATATTAAATTTAGAAATACATGTATTTTGCATTCATCATGTAGTGTGGTCTGCTAAGAGTTATTTTCCTTTACCCACCAAATATTCACATGCAGTGTTTTATGCATGGACATGGTGTTAAACTTCTATTGGGTAGATTGTATTCCTTTGATATAAGATATTCCAACCACACCTTTTCACTGAATTGTTTGATTTTGTAGCGTTCATAATGCATGGTGTGTTCTGTCTCAAATTTTCTCAGCATTATCACGGTTTGTGTTTTTTTCCCCCACTCTAATGATTGGTGACCAGAACCATTAAGGGTAACACCCCCCTTTGATCTCATTATTAACATGAACACATTCATTCACAATGGTTACGTATTTCTCTGATGTGAGCATTTGTTTTGCCCATCATCAATTTTGTGTGATGAAGATATTTCTAATCACATGTGAACACAGATTTTCACTTGCTCATCCTTTTTAAGTAATACAAAACACATATGAGAGCAAGAGAGCAAAAACAATCTTGGTTTCAGAGTCGGTGAAATAAATATCAACTCTCTCCATCTTATAACAACAACAATATCCAAGGGATCAAAGGAAATGCTTTTTTTTTTAATAAAGAAAAGATACAGTTTGTTTTGTGGACGGGTCAAAATGTCATTTCTAGAGCTGGCTTGTAGAGCAGAACCTCTCTCCAGTTTTCTCTGTCTCTTTCTGCAGATGCTAGTTGCTTTCTAAGTATCCAGGCATCTGAGTTCTTGTAGAAAATCCAGGAACTACCCCCCCTGCCCATCAAATAGATGAACATCAAAATTTGTTACTGGAAAGTCCTTAAATAACCTAAAAATGTAAGGGGAACTTTGAAATAGAAACTAGACTTATTTACTTCATTGTCCAAAAATTAGAGAAAAAAAGGGAGCATAGGATTAAACCAGCTCACAGACACACAGTTTCAGATTACATAAAATCATATGTATGATTACATTACATTACAAATATGATAACATGGTATTACAATTAAAATCATTCAAAAAAGCTTGGTTAACCTATTACATTAGCAACCTTTCAATAGCAAATTGCCTTGTATCTACAAGTAACATTAAAACATCCACACAATCTCTATATAAAAGATGCCAAATGTATTCATAGTGCTGAAAAATAATTCAACAAAACTAAAAACACTCATTTTGCACACAGATTTAACTCCAGAAGCATCTATGTAATCAGTAGCGGAAATTATTACATAAAAAAGAATGTGTAGCAAATGTTATTACAGTAACTATAGACCTATTTTACAGGAAAATTAATGTCATAGAACACACAAACATAATTCACACTTCACACTCAAAAGCAGAAACTATTTACAGACAATAGAATGTACAGTGAATGTAATTACAGTAGCGAAAGACTCACATTTTGGCAGTTGTCATAGAAAATACAACTATACACTTGGTAGCAGAAATAAATTTACAGTGAATGTAATTACAGTACTTGCTATTGTAATTACAGCGGTAAAACAGAGTTCCAAACTTTGGAAGAAAACAAGAGGCGAGCTAAAATTGAGCGGACGTTCTCCAGGTGAGCTTTACCTTTCTGTGCCACAGAAGTCAGTCAAGTCTACGTCTTCTTTTATGGCGGTTCAGATTTTTATAGGAAAAATATTGACCAAGATATAAAATATCAAAAAGCGTTTTTTTTTTTTTTTTGTATATAGGGAATTACTAATCGAATTCTAAAAATTTAGAATGAAAAATGGATCTTTCAGCATTTTTGAAGCTGCTTTTTAATACATATATTTTTTGGTCATAACCAAGCCAGTAGACTGCAATGTGATCAATCACTCAGGGCCATGTTTACTGACATTTTTGCATGCTTGTCTCCCTTGAGTTCATATTCCCTGATATCTTAGTTTACCCTGTTCCCTAGATATATAAGGATGCCTGGGTTTTTACAATAGTTATCTACAATCTTCCTGACACAGTCTCACTGCATTTTGACACTTCTTTTACACTAATTCTTGCACATATGTACTCAAAATAACAGACTTGTAATCTGAAGGCTTCCCTTGGAAGGTAAAATTTCAGTTATCTCCCTTTGGAGATTTGATTTAAGTTATCTCCCTAGATATTCTGAATCTTGTTAACTCCCTTGGGAGTTCTGCCTTCTTACATTCCCTGTGTTGTGTTTCCATACTCTGTACTTCATTCAAAAGATGATATGATGGATGTCATTTCATTAAAAGAAAAAATTGTATTTAAAATTTTTTACTTGTAGCAGCTGCACAATCAAGATTTTATTTATCTGAGACCATTGGGGATTTTGTATCTCTTCTTCTTAATTTTGTTATATACACATCTTTTTTTTTTTGAGAAAAAGAAAAAAAAATATACACTTTTTAACAAATTAAAAAGTAAAGATTAAGTGAAATAATGGTACGAATTTAGATATCATGTAAAAAAGGGGAAGTAAAAAATGTATAGGGCATGAATTGAATG